>SRLM01001123.1:0-130839 GCA_015708895.1 Populus ilicifolia | reverse complement strand
AAAAAATACAAGGTTTTAACATTTTTCAAGGAAAAAATCAATCATTCATAGCTCCTCTGTCTTCTTCTTCTTCTTCATTTGTAATTTCTCAGCTCAAATTTGCGTGCTGCTAATAAGGTAAATTCTCTCTCTTCTTCTTTGATGAAGTTAATGTGAGATACTTTGGTTTTAATCGAAACTAATTGGTTATTGTCTGGAATTAGATTGTGGGTTTGGTTTCTCTGGTTCTGCTGGCTTTTTTTTTAAAGTTTCTTTATGTCATTTTGGAAGAACTCGTCATTTCTTTCGTCCTTTCCTTTTTTCCTGCTAATATATAAAAAAAAGACGGATTTTTTTTAATGTTTGATTTGAATTCATAATTATAAGAAGTGGTGAAGAATTAGCTCATAAATGGTAGGAATTGGATTGACTTGAACTTAATTCTTGAAAAAATGTTATCAATTGGCGCATGAAGTAAGGTGTTTTTCAGTAGAAGCAATGTAGCTGCAAGTCCCAAAAGATTCTCGAGGAAATTAAGCTTTGGGGTTTTTTAAGAGGGGAGGACGAGGGGGCTAGTTTGAAAAGGAAAAGGTTCGAATGATAATCAAGATCAGTTTGTGTCTGTTGCTTGTTATTATGTTGACTAGTTTTATATGGCAATATATAGCTTCTTTGTTTTTGTTTCATTACTTCATGCTTCATAATAATTATGTTTTATGATGTGAATCACTTTCGTTCAATCTCTCATTACTTGTGTTTTCTTTTTCTTTTTCTTTCTTTTTTTCCTTTTTTTTTGGTTGGATGTCCTGATCCGGATAGATATTTAAACTATTAAACTGGCTGTTGTTTCTTGGGCCAGTGCCAATATCTAAATCTCAAGAAATTCATCACTTCATTTTAAGTATTTTTTCATCTGTCGAACATCATCATCATCGATCATTATCCTCTCTTTTGTCATTCCTTCTTCTCTCTTGCCTGATGCTGGAGCTATTTGCTAATTTTTTGTGATCCCTTATTTGAGTATCATTCGCATAAAACTCCTTGGATCAATATCTCATGGCACAAATTCTGTCGAGATTCTTACTCTGCAACTCCATTTGGCCTCTCATTTTGTTTCCACCTTTCCATACTTGCTTTCTTCCTGCTGTGAATGCTTCTGGCTTCTGTGCTTGCTTCACAGTTTCCTTGCAAGATTCTTTTGTTAGATACATAAGATGCCAAGATCAGGGGGAAGTGGTGCATCTGCTGATGAACCAGATATCCCTGAAAAGTCTGTCAAGCCTGAAGAGCAGGTTGACCGTGATGGTGACCATGAAGCTGAGGAAACAATGGAAGAAGAAGTTGAGTATGAAGAAGTAGAAGAGGAGGAGGAAGTGGAAGAGATAGAGGAAGAAATTGAAGAGGCTGTTGATGAAGCAGATTCGAAAAAGGGCTCAGATGGTAAAGAGGAGATAGATGAGGAAAGAAAACATGCTGAGCTTCTTGCACTTCCTCCTCATGGATCAGAGGTGTATCTTGGTGGCATTCCTCCTGGTGCTTCTGAAGGGGATTTGAAGGAATTCTGTGAATCTATAGGAGAAGTAACAGAGGTAACTGATCTTGTCTTTGCAAATGCCCTGTCTATGTTTCTTTTGTTTGGATGGACTAAATCTTGTATTTGCTGATAGCAGGTAAGGATAATGAAGGGAAAAGATTCAAGCGAGTCAAAGGGTTATGCTTTTGTGTCTTTCAGAACAAAGGAATTGGCTTCCAAGGCCATTGAAGAGTTGAACAATACTGAGTTTAAGGTATCCTGCTTCTGAGTTCCTTTATAGATACGATATTAGTCATAGAAACATCATTTCTTCATGCTGGCAATGGAATTTGTGCTCACTATTATCTTTCTCACTTTAAGCTGTATGAATGTTATTTTCATTTTTTATTTTTCTTTTATAAGGTATGTTGTATGAATGTTCTTCTATCTCCTTCTTTCTCTTCAGGGTATAAAGGTAAAGTGTTCAACATCTCAATCAAATCATAGACTGTTTATTGGCAATGTCCCAAGAAACTGGGGAGAAGAAAATATGAAGAAGGCTGTAAAAAAGATTGGGCCTGGAGTCAATTCGGTGGAATTGTTGAAGGTTTTTGTGCTTTATTTTTTCGTGTATACATGCATAGACAACGTAGTCTGATGATGAATTGTGTAGTGATCTTTCTATCTTTTCTTGGTTGCACAGGACCCACAGAACCCAAGCCGGAATCGGGGATTTGCATTCATTGAGTATTATAATCATGCATGTGCAGAATTCTCAAGAAAAAAGATGTCAAAGCCAGAATTTAAACTTGATGATAATGCTCCTACTGTGAGCTGGGCAGATCCTAAAAATGCAGGATCTTCTGCTGCGTCTCAGGTCTGTTGCATTGTCATTTTTTGTTCTCCATTTTATGTAGTAGAGCTTTGTTCTGGCTATCAAAAAAGTTAGTTCATCTGCTTGAGATGCTTCTGCATTTGTCTTGTTGCCTTCTTGATTGATGCCTAAGGCTCCTGTTTCTGGGATGTTGACTGGTAATGAGGAGCAGCATTTTCCCCCATCTCCAGATCCAACACTAGACCAACTTTTCCATCTGAATTGTTGCTCTTTTTTTAAAAGAATGTTTTTATCGATTTCTTACTTCTTAGTCAATTGTTTGTGTGCAACTGCAAGTCACCGTGCAGTTACATTTATCAAATCATTTATTTTTGGGAAGTTTTTGAGTCATGACTGACTTAATATGTTTGTTACAGGTCAAGGCAGTATATGTCAAGAATTTACCTGAAGATATTACTCAGGATTGTCTAAGGCAGCTGTTTGAGCATCACGGAAAAGTCACAAAAGTAGTTCTTCCACCTGCAAAACCAGGACATGAAAAGAGCAGATTTGGTTTTGTGCACTTTGCAGAGAGGTCAAGTGCCATGAAGGCATTGAAGAACACTGAGAAATATGAAATTGATGGTAACTTTTCCTCCTAAAATCTAGCAGTCTTTATTTACACGTATGAATGTTTTCTATTAATGACAGGTGCCTCTTCATTCGCAGGTCAAGTTTTGGATTGTTCCCTTGCAAAACCTCATACTGATCAGAAGCCTTCTGGAGGGCCAAATTCACAGAATTCATCCTTGTACTCAAACTTTCCACCTCAACTTGGCTACGGTTTAGCTGGGGGTACATATGGTGCTTTCAGTGCAGGCTTTGGTGCTGCTGGCTTTACACAAGTAAGCTGATGTTCTATTGTGCCCCCCCCACACACACACAGAGCACAGCACAGCACAGCACAGCACCACTTTGAAACATGGAACAAGCATATGTATGGTGGTCTGCTAGGATTTATCAAGGAACAAAATATTTGAGAAGTTTGTCAACATAGAAAGTCGGAGTTATTTCAACTTTTCATTTTATGGTTTGATGCTGAAGAGATTGTTTCATTTTTATTCATTTCAAGACAGAAATAATGATGGTTATGCTTACTACTGGTAGGAATTTGTCCTCTTATGTCAATTTGTATGATTTAAGATTCACAAAATTGCTTCTAGGATTTAACAGTCGGTAACTACTTTATGCAAACTATTATTGATTTTAATTCACTATGATTATTATGGTTGACAATATTTTTGAGGAACTTAGAGCCAAAGGCATACTGGAATTTACCACAATAGACATAATTAAATGACAACAATAAATGGCTTTGCATTAAGCAATGATCCTCATAATAAGTATTTTTTGAATTAAAAGTTTGCAATTTAGATCTTCATTCAAGCTGTGTTATTGATAAGGATTAATTTGTTATCTTTGTTATGAGATGTCTAGTGCGTGTATTGAAATTTTCTCAAACTCTGATCAAGTATATTTGCTCATTGGGATGACAAAATCCAGCAGCCTGTCATCTATGGCAGGGGACCGACTCCTGCTGGCATGGCAATGATGCCTATGCTTTTGCCTGATGGAAGGATTGGATATGTCCTGTAAGTACAGTTTTATTTTGTTTACCGTCAGTTGCACACCCAACAGCAACCAGATATATAAATTAAAAGCCAGTCTTCTGTGTTTTGCTATTCCATACCATGATTTGTGCATGCTCTTTCTAGTGGTTGGCTGGTTGTTTGTCATCATCCTTTCATTTGCTTGTGTGTCCAACAGCCTCCTTTCATTGCTCCAAAATCCTTGCTGCACCTGGAATTTTTGGTATCACCTCTCTGTATTTTCATGTTGCATTAGTGATTACCTCTTAACTTTATTCTAAAATGTGTTTCAAACTGCGAATTGAGCACCACTACCATCTGACTATATCATACCCGGAGCCCAATGTACATGATGATTGAGCTTACTATGTTGTGAAGAGATGTTCTATATGCTGGACTTACCAGACCAGTGATTTTAATCCACGAAAATCCTGAATTTGATTAACTGTTTGTCTCGGGCAGCAGAATGATGACCTGTTAACCAAAATTTAAGATGCTTTTATTATTTTTCCGCAGCTAACAGCCTGGAATGCAAGCACACAGCTCTCTACAGCCACAGGCTGGCAGGGGTCGAGGTGCTGGCAGCTCGAGTGGTGGAAGACGTGGTAATGGCCGTGGACGCAGCCGATACAACCCATACTGATTTGGTAGTGAAAATGCAAAGGGGGAGAGTTAAATGTTGCTGTTCGACATTTGATTAATTGGATGATTCGAAAAGCTTTGTACCTTGAACAGAAAAACTGACGTGCTAACACGCTACGGCTTTTGCCCTGTTTTTTTCATACTGAACTCACAGGGCAGTCTAAGTAGTTTAACGAATTCTCAAAACTAATAGATTACATGTGTAAAGCGACTGAAGACAGCTTGTACTTTTTCTTTTGTATTTTTCGATGAAGCAATTGTCATTTTAACCTTACGTCTCGTCTGCTGCCTGGCTAAGGCAGCATGTTGCTCGGCCCAAAAAACTCATCCAAAATTATGAGACGTTTTTTCACACCTGATTGCGGTGACTTGTTTTAATTATGGTATATATTACATGGTAATACCTTAATACTGCTAATACTGGCATCATGAATAATACTTCTAATCAAGGTATTAGCGAGTATTTTGCATAGAAGTGTTTGATGAATATTCTTGACTTATCGTTAATAAATATTGGATTGAATAATATCCTTAATTCTCAGCGAAATTTTAATGCTAACGGATCTGACAATATATGTGATGGCATATTAAAAAATAAAATAAAAAAATCCATCAAATCTCATCACAGCAATCGAAATTAGATCTAAAGAATTCAAACATGCAAAAATTATTCAAAAAATTAGTCTAAGAGCTGAAATTGACCCTCCCATCGCAAAATAGATGCGCAAATAGCTAAAATTGCGTTTCTTAGAAGAAAAGTTATTTTATGTATTTGAAAAAGATTATAAAATATTGAACTATGACAGTATATCTATACTAATGATATCCATTGCAAGGATTTAGCAGAGTAAATTTATTCATCTGGTTTAATTGCAAGTAGCATGAGCAACTGTCAAGTTTTGATGCTGCGACCTGCTGCATGAGAAGACGAAACCAACTGTACTCTTAGGCAGACAACCAGGTGTTCTTACGGTTTTCTTGTCCACAATGCGCAGCCGGAGCTCGCAGTTCATTAGTTTTTGGAGCTTTGAATCATTTCTGCCAATCAAACTAATCTCGCCACGGTCAAATCATCAGATGCCGGAGCTAACAATAAACATTAACAAAACATTAATTGAGAGAAACTAAAAGGGTAGCCGTTTTCCTGTAGCAAATTTAATAATATGGTTACAGACTCATTGGAATTATAATTTGGAGCATTGAAATGATGATTTTTCCGTATCAATATAAGAAAATTGGCCTTGCTATTGAGATTAACACAATATATATATATATATATATATGCAACCATCTTTTTTAAAGCAAAAAAAAATATTAACCAAAACCAAGGGGCTGTTTTGACTTATTCCTGGCAGCATAATAGATGACTAAATTACCACTGAATTTAAATCTCCTTTAACTGGCATATTTTATTTTTTTTATAATTGATATTTTTAAACATAAAATATTATTTAAAATTAAAAAATTCTCAACATGTACTTATCATACAATGGTACACGACAATTTCCAAACTCTTTAAATAAAACCTATAACATGATCCAACATCAAAATACAAGCTTCCATGAAGGTGTTTGAATTGTTTTGATTCTTTATATTTATACGATGATTATAGCTAATGGACATTTAATTTAGCACCAATGATTTTATTTTCTTTTTATTTTTTGTGTTTGATTTTATAAATTTTCAAAGAAACCTTTCAATTTATTTTTTACATTAGATTTGATCCATATTTTTTTTATTATCTATTTTATTTGAAATAATTTCTATAATTAGATTTTTTTTAAAATTTCATTATTCTTCAATTTTTTTTATTTGCTAGATTTGATCCTTATTTTTTTAATTGCTATTTGTTTTTTTAATCCTTTTCTTAATTGATATTCTTTTTTCAAATGCATCCCTCAACATTTTATTTCATTTATTTCTTATGTAAAGTTTTACCCTTATTCTTTTAATTATTATTTGTTTTGTTTTAATTTTTTATTTAATTTTTTTAATTTTATCATTCAATTTTTTGTTAATTATGATTTTTTTAATCAAGATTAGCTTCATTATTTTTTTTTTTGTGTTTTCCTTGTATATAATGTAATTCTGACCTCGAAATCCAGATCCGAAGATTGAAAATTTAGCTTAGGTTGATTTAGGTTATTTTTTACAATTGATTTTGTTTTTCATTTCTATTATTGAATATTGGGTTTATTAGGACTTATCCATCACTATTTTTTTCTTTTTTTTCTCTATAGTGTTATCTTGTTTTCATGTGCTGAGTCATAAGTTTGATGAATTAACTCGGGTTAATTAAGACTATTTTTTTTGTTTCGTTTTATTGTTGTTGCTTTTTTTGTCAATCTAGAGAATCCTTTTTTTTCTCATTGAAAAAAGTTTGATATGATTAATGAAACAACACGAACCTCCAATCTACTTAACAAAACACTAAAATATGTGGTGCTTTTAGCATGCACCTCCTCACAAAACACTATTTATTTCAATAATACTTTATTTTTTAAAAAAAATCTATTTATATTTTTTTTAATTTCAATATCATTGTTCAACACTTTGTTTGTTGGATATTAGACATCATAATTTTAATTTAATTTAATTATTATGAGGTTTTCATAGCCAAAAAACCTAGGTCATGGATTTGACAAATTAACCCAATTGACTTGATTTTTTTCCTTTGTTTTAATTTACTTTTTTTTTTAAATTTCACTAGTTAACAATTTATTAATTAGAAATTAGGTTTCATGATTTATCTTGGGTTGTTTTTTATGAGGTTATCTCAATCTCAAAACTTGAGTGATTGGATAAAATTCTATTTTATATTTTATCTTGATTTTTTATTAAATTATTTTGGTTTTTTTAAAAAAAAACTTCCACATTGCAATTAGTTTTTCATCCCTAATTTTTTTTTCACCCTTATTAGGAAAGGGTAAGATTACAAGACATGGGATCAAAGTAAAGATAACGGAGGGAATATATGGTTTCCTTAAACTTTTGGTGAAATGTTCATTGCAGTCCTTGCACTTTATGAATTATAAATATTAGATAATTTCAATTTATAAAATTTTAAAAAATAAATTCTTATCCAAAACTTTATTTTTTTTTATTTTTCAATCCATACTTGAGAGGAAAAAAAGAAAATTGTTTGATATAATGGTAGAGAGTAAATCACCAGACTGACTATGTTCACCAATATGGTTAATCTTGGTGTTAAAATATTTTTTTGATGTGAGGAGTTCCACTTAGATGTTTTTTTCACCTTCAAATTACCTAAAAATATATATTTGAATTGGAGCAGTTTTTGGTTTTGAGTTGATTCTAGGTTTTTTTATGGTTTCATGAGATTAGGAATGAGTTTCTCAATGTGTCTAGAGTTTTTTTAGATGTTTTAGATAAAAAAGTTAGATTGTAAATTAAATTTTTAGGATAAAAATACATAAGGCCTAAAATTTTGATAACCCTTAATTCCTAGAAATTAGGCTAGTAGATAATGTATTGTCTATAAATTTTTTTTTTCAAAAAAAAAATTTAAATGACAAATGACACATCATCCATATATAAAAATAGTCTCATGCACCTTGTTGGTGTATAATTAAAAGAATAAAGTTTTATTTTTTAATTAAATCTAATTAGATATAACCTAAATCATTAGTTTAATGTATTACCAATCTTAACTCATGTTTTTTTTCAAAAATTAATTATAAGAAAATTTATTTTAAATTTCATCTTTTATTATTTTATGTATTATTTTTGCATTTACTATATATAAAACCAAAAAGTTGAAAGAGCCTACATTTTTTTTTCTTGTTGGAAAAAAAAATGACCAGCTGCAGATCACAGGTCCCAGGGTCATATGGCTAGCCTATTACTAACTTGTTGCGTTAATCTAACAGGCTAGCGTGCTATAACTCTAATATACCGGTTATCGATTGAAAACTAAAACTACAATAAATCACATTATTTTTCCAGGGTTTATTCAAATTGGAACACTTCAGATTCGAGAACAAGGAATTTCCCGAGAAACAAATAAGGCCGACTGACACCACATTCTCATATTGATTCCCGTTATCAGTTCCAATCAATATCTTTCCAGCCACCAAGCTTCCAACTTCGTTAAACTAGTAAATAATATTAGGAATCAAACAATTCAAAAAATAGCCAACATATTTATTTGAAACATAATCGGAACACATATTATATGCCTAAGAACACAATGGCGCTTCCAATGGATCTTAAATTTCAGATCCCTGAAGGGCAGAATATAGGGGGTGTGGAGTAGATTTCCGTATTCCTCAAGGCTATTCACTCCCCTGTATTTGAAGACTTTCTAATACATGTTTCCAACGCGCTGCATGTGTGTATTACTGCATCATAAAGCTTTTAAAGACCTCAATGAACAGCTTCATCTCAATGCGAGTGAGTAAACACTCTAAATATGCTCCACGATCTGTGGCAAACACAGTGATAAAGAACAACATTTAACTAAATATTAAACAATCATGTAGATCAGGTACTAAGGGGCGCAAATACAAAGACGACAACCATTCAAAGCCTTCATTGCTGAAAGATAAATTTTCAGACAGATCCTTGTGTCAAATGTAAGAGTAAATATAGAAAACGGGATATAATCATAAAGTTTGGCATTTCTAAGCTTTCAATGTCACTGATAAACAGCAGTCAGTCACTCTTTCTCGTATTGGTGAATCTCACTTGTAAGTTTCCCTTGGTTATATTGTTAGCAAATATTTGTTGCTCAAACTGTTCTTATATTTCAATTTTCAAAAATCAGTACATCTTTTAGCTTTACATCAGACAAGTATTTTAAACATAAGCATTGAATTTATTGAAGTCCTTTCAAGGATAATCACATTTCCATGAGCTACAACAGATACAGGGAGCATCAGCGGCATTCAATTATGTGCAAGAGAGAAAATATAATTTTATGTAAGAAATGGTTAACTTTAGTTTTAGCAGCAGACCTGCATAACTCGAATATACATAACAAGCATCGCTTGTATTCTGTTCACATGAAGGATGAGAGGTCCTCAGGTGGTTCAATCCAGATATTCTCAAAAGGATCCTGCTCTCCCCAGTCATGACACTGCTTACGAGGATAGTATCTACAATCATCAAGAGAATAAGATATGCAGCGTTTCCCAAAGAAACGAACTTTAGAGAAGTAAACGCTGTTTCTCATCATGCCAGGGAGGTCACTTCTTGAATGAGATGACAAGAAACTGGCAAAAAGTGTCATACCATCAAGGGTTTTCATCTCTCGCCAGAACATCTTTGACTGATCCAACTTAAATATTATGGGATTTTCACTACAGCATGTATAAATAACTAGAATGTCTCCATTATGCTCAGACATAAACTTTCCCTTCCACCAATTTTTTGCAAAAAAATTTGCAGGGCATTTAGGGGGTGGCACAGCAAGAACATTCCAAGTATGCTCCAGTGGGTCAAACACACCAAGCCAACCAGTGAGACTTAGACAGTAGAAGAATCCATTGCAGAAAATGATCTTGTTCCAAATACTACTCACAAAAGGCAAGCGATTTTGATAATTAACAGTAACCCACTCAGTTGCCCCAGGATGACAGGTACTGATTGCAACAATTGTGGGACTGATGTGCCTAACTGTAAAAACTACACAGTTGTTAGATGTTGGGGCACAAGAGAAGGCAACTATCTGATATGTCAATTCAAATCTTGGCAGTTTGACAACTTCCCGAGAGAAAGGATTAAAGAAAAACACACGGTTTGTTCTGGGTCTGTATAGCAACAGCCAACCATCTTTGGTGTAGCAAACTCTTGACCCATACAACTCTGGCAACTCAAGAGAATAGGTCTTACGCTGAGCTGGATCGTAGAACTCATACATGTTACCAAATTTTGGAAAATACATAAGCCAGGGTGAATGGCTTACCACTCTAACAGAAATGGCAGCAGTGTTCCATCTCTTGCAAGCAATGGAGGAACGGATATTATCCTCTAGCAACAAGCGGCAGAATATCAGTTCCAGAAGTTCTATGGGAAGATCAGACCAAGTTTGCATTTCCAACATTGCTTTCTTATTCATTGTTGTTCTTCTTTTATCATCCACCACCCTCGCAGATAACCTAGGTCATGGAATGCACGTAAATGGGAATAAAATGCAAAACCAACTATAAATTATTCAAAAGAAGTTGTAACTCCAGTAGAAGTTCAATATATTTTATTTTTTTTCACTGGGATGTGATAGATTTGTAATTTGCAATTTATAAATAGAAGGCTGACGAAGTAAAAGACTACAAAATAAAATAGCTAATTTGCAGTTTCAGTTTTAGGGAGAGTAGTGATTGATTAGGACCTTAAATGAAAAGTGGAATTTCTCAAATCAAGAACAGCATGGAGACAGCACTAGAAGCAATCATAAAAAACCACTGCCAATATAAAGGAATTGATTGCAGCAAAAGAGCACAAATTACATAATCATGGTAAATGCGTATAAGATCAATATGGCAATTGGTTTACAGAAAATCATGATCATGATTGCGAAGATCACTCTATGCTAAAAAATTATTAAAAATTACACAATCTCCAAAAATGAATTCAAACAATAATTCATTTTTTATCCAGAAATCAATCACATAAATCAGTTGCTCATATCCCCCCAATAAAAGAATCAGCACTGATAAAAATCACAATATCCCGACAAACAATATGGCAAATCTAGGAAACCCATCTAGGACCAATGTTCAAATTTGAGAGTAATATTCAAATTTCCAAACCACATCACCCAAAAGTGAAATCACTCTAGACCCAAAGCATCATATCTAAATCACACACGCCTCACACTGAAATGAAATCACTCAACTTTTATTCAATTTCCCGCAATTCAATAAAAAAGACTACTAAACAGAATCATTTACACTTCAATTTAACACAAAACATAAAAATTAAAGAATGTTGATCTAGCAACGTCATAATAGTCATATATTTTGGAGTGAGAGTAATAATAAAAGGAATGAGAATAATGTTGTAATTCAATTTTGATCCCCCATCATTTGTTTTTATTTTTAATTCCTTGTTTTAATCATTTTTCTTTTGCTTCATTCTAAAATAAAAAATAAAATACAAAATTTTCTAAGGAAATGTGTTTTCATGACAATTCAACTAATTCTTAGTCATTTCACACATTTTAACCCTTTATTTATCATTTTTAGTGTTAGCAAGTTTATAGATGTTAGAATAGCATCATTCTTATCGGGACTTGATTTTAACCCCCCTGTTTTGATCACTTTTTTTCTAATTCATTTTAAAATAGAAAATAAATTGTAAAACTATGAGTTTCTAAGAAAAAGTGTTTTTGTGTAAACTCACAAATTCTTAGTTATTTCATGCCTTTTAACCTTTTTGTTCATTATTTTTAGTGGTAGCAAATTTTTAGAAGCTGGAATATCAAAATATTCAAAAGAAGTTGACACACAAAACCCTTTTTGTTTGCTCCCTCGCACTTTTTCTTTCTCATGAAAATAAGCCAAAGCTCAGGATCTCTCCCTCCCTACTACTAAACGATTAATTGCTGTTGTAAACCCACTCTTATAGCTCACATGACCCGTTGCAAATCAAGTCAAAATACACCATTTTTATCCCTATATTATTTGTTGCAAAATCAAGCCAAAGCCACACACATTGTCATCCAAGTTTCAGCTGTAGAATTAGCCAAAACCCACCCTTTCAAGTCATTTTTCATGCTGCAAATATAGTAAACTACCATAAAAATACAGCCCATATACCCCTTGGTATTACGAGAAAAAGAGAGGCTAAAACCCGCCTTATTCGTCTTTCAAAATCAACTACACTATCATCATTAAAAAAAAAAATCATTTTTCAGTTGCAAACATGGTACAAAGGCAAATAGCAAGGAAGACCACGAGGGTGAACAAATTTACTGAAGTTAGGGTTCAAGATTGATATATAAAAAGGAAGTTCTATGTCCTTTCTTGTATCTAACAAAAAAAGAGGAGTTTAAGTAAAAATTACCTTTTAGTTTTTAGATTATAACTAGAGCTAAACACCTTAAATTTTTTATGTGTTTAAATTTAAAATATAGTAAAAATAGAGAACATGAAATTTATCTAAAAATTCTCCATAACTTATATATTATTTTAGTTTTTAACATGTATACAAAGCTATAAGAGTCAAAATAAATCAAGTTTAGAATTAAGAATCTTAGAAGGAGATATTAAACTTTTATCAAGTAAACATTTTTAAACGATGTCATTTCAATGTTGTAAATCTAACTAGAAGTTGCAACAAAAACAATAACATCCTATGTGCAATAATAAAGTTATTTTGAGGTTTGGATATTCAATAATAATAGCACACTTCTTTTTTAAAAGTAACACTTTCATTTTCTTTACAAAGAAAGAAGTTATTGAGGTTTGGTCTTTAAAAATAATAGCATCATCGGCAAATACAATAATAACATCACCAAGCTATTATTAAATTATGGTTATTCAGATATGTTTTTTCACAATAATAGCAATAATTTCCTTTTCAATTCTACTGTGTTGGGCTTTTAACATTCAAGTAATGTAGCAAACCTACTCTCTCTTTATCAATGTATAGAGTTTAGAGTTTAACATGTTGCCTTGTCATAAATATTTTAATCTATTCATTTGTTGTGAAGTTATTGCTATAAACAAGATTAAAAATTGATATCGTTTTGTTTGTAAATGCCATGTATGTTGATTTTTATTTAAATTTTATTCACAGAATATGAACAAAATCATGCACAATCATATGATTTGTTTCTTATGAGACTAATTTATATACATGGTGATGCGAACCCCATTAATATATTGATCTAGAAAACTACAAGTAAATTGACATAATCGTTTAAAGAAAAAAAAAACAGATTTGATAAAAGAGTATGACATAATAATTACCTTGAACTTAGATACAACACTATAGAAATTTGCATCCTTACCCAATGATTAGTGAGTCAAAAGTAAGAAATATAGAATATTACAAAGTCAATTATATTTTGATACGTTCAATTGTTCTTTGTTTAAACAAAGATAAAATCATGTTGCTCCATGTAAAACATTAGTTTTATTCAATAATCCATGGCTGCTGAAATTTGACAACATTAAATATCTAAAATAGACTTAATAAAAAAACTCTAATAACCTTAATGGATTATATACCAAAAGCCCAAAATAAAACCCAACTAAAACTAAAGCTCAAACACTTAATAAACCCTAAACAATTAGTAATATTAGGCTATCATGAATCCAAATTAAAGTAAATGTCCAAACTCAAGCTAAACCAAGTCTAAAATAATAAAAACAACACAAAACCCAAATAATAAATATAATTTTTCATTAAACAAGCTTAAATGTTCCAAACAATTGCTTTTTTTTTTACCCAGAATCATTTATGATCAAATTTAGCAAGGATTGGGATAATTATAGTTGACCCTTGATGTTCAAAATTAATAAGAAAAAATCTTGTTTTAATTGTTGAATTAGAACTCATATTTTATTGCCTTTTAACTTCCTTATATTGCATGAAACCCGTGCAGTTCATGAAAGAAAATGATATATATTAATTCCTTTTATTGTGATCTCTTTTAGATTCTTTTTTTTAATAAAGAAAATTCACAAAATAATAATTTAATCTACCATTAAATACCACTACCCTCATTCCCATCTGTAGTTAGGATAAATAAAAAAATCCTTGTAAGAAAATGATTTTAGAACATTAAAAAAATTCTTATCACACTTGAAAATTATGTTGTTGTATATTAAAGATCTTTGTAGAATTAGAAAACTTTCAAAAATAAGTTGTTGGAGATCATTGTATCATTAGGAAAGGAATCCTTTTCAAATAAGAAGTCTACAAGTCAAAAGGCAATAAATAACAAAACTTATATCGCACCTTTTGACATGTTTTGTTATGCTTTCCTAAACTTTAATGACCTAAAATTTTAACCAAATATAGAACAATATATTTTAAAATATTTGGTAAAATTTTAGCCTTATTTAACACTTGAATTAAGAGTTATGCTTATTAATGTAAAAGTACACAATAAATAACATTATATCGAAATTCAAATTTGATTGTTCAACCTTTGCATAGATCATATCATATGGCATTGATACTGATACAATTCAAGCAAGTTCAAATTCAAATTTTGATGTAAAATGTGCAACTATCCAGTTTTACGGTAACAATCATAATTCTCAATTCGACTGTTGAATCGAGTTGAAATTTTATGTGGACACTCTTAACATATTATCCTACCTTCGGTTAAAATTTCAAGTCAATTAGTACTCAAAAAGACATCTCAATATGGGTCAATAGAGACTGTATGAATTTTGTTATTTACTTCTTTTTGACTTGTGAACTTTCTATTTGGCTAGGATTCTTTTTCTAGAAGGATGTGGCAGCTTATTTTTAAAATATATTAATTCTACAAAGATCTTTAATAGGCTATAACATGGTTCCTTATTCATCTTTGCTACAAAAGGAAAGAAGATTTCAGAATAAATTCTACCTTCATATCAGATTTTTTGGTCTATTTAGGACTTCTTAACGGTGACAAATCTGATTCTAGCATATTTAGGATGATATTTTTTGAATTTTTATTATTTTCTTCTTAGTCTTTAGGTTATTATTACTTATTTGGGTAAATTATAAATGGGCTTCATATAAGTCTATATAAAAAGGGTCCATTAGGTTTTCTTTAAGTCTAGAGTCACTATAAATAGAGGCATAATTAAACATGTAAGGTAGACAATTTAGATTAATAAAATTTTTTATATACTGCACTTTGTGTACGTATATTGGTAAGATAATCTCCTTTCCATGGTTCTTTAAAGAATTCAAAAATAATTTATCAAAGAACATCTATCTTTTTGGCGTCATTTTTATACTTCTTATTCACGAATTAATATTCATTGGGTGGGGGTTTTTTGTTTTCAATAATATTGGTGTCTAGGTACAAGTTATATTTGTGACATACTCCTATCAAACCTGATTTACTTGGTTTTCAGGGAATTAGTGTCTTTGTGTATGAGTTATGTGACCACGTGATCACGAGGTTCACATCAGGCATGCATTGTCTTGTCTTAAGCTCATTTGAGAATATGATTGTCTTTCATGCTTTCTTCAAACTTTTTTTATAGCCTAATCAATGAGTATTCTATTTTTATGGATGAATGACAAACTTTTTATGTATGACTTAATCAATGAATCTTTTATTTTGTTAGGGATATACATCTTTTTTTTTATATAAGAGGCACAATTAACATGTCTTTTACTTTTAAAGATCAATTTTTAATTTCTCAAAAATGATTTAATTGACGAGTCTCCTATTTTAGGGACGAACATCAATTTTTTTACAAATGGCTTATTCAATGACTCTTTATTTTAGGGATGAACATCAAATTTTCCGTGAATTTTCTAATTTATGATTTTTCTATTTTTATAGATGAACATCAAATTTTATTGAATGGTTTAAATGATGAGTCTTTTATTTTTAAGTACAAACATGAACTTCTTCATCAAAATGACATAATCCATGAGTCTCTAATTTTTAGGAATGGATATCAAAAATCTCAAATGTTATGGATTATAGTGATTAACATCCACATTGTAAGAAAATCCTTCTATCTAACTTCTATTTTGCTGATAATCTCTTAATATTCATATAATGGTGATCTAAATTTTATTAAGAATATCACCATTGTGCTTTATGCTTTTTTTATATATTTGTTATGAAATTTAATCTTATAAGAAGTGAAGTTTTATATATTGAAATGGATAATTTTACTACTTTATGAATTCAAATAATATTTAGGTTTAGACTTTGTCATTTTTCTATGGTACTGAGGGCTTCATTTAATATCAAACAAACTAAGTTTATATTTATTTATTTATTATTGTAGGCCAATTACGAAGAAGTTTTCTTCTAGGATGTAAAATTAATCCTTTAAGCTTCTCTTGTTTGCTGGTTTATTGTAGCTCATTTCCTTTAAGATTTTTAGTATTCAAAATTACCAATGCTCCTTATTTATCCTTCTAATGTAATTATAAAGGCCAATGAATAAAAACACAATGCTTTTATATGAAAAAGATAAAAATGGTCAACATATATAGCTAAAGTTTCTTAAGACTATATGACTTTGCCAAAACAAAAAGATGAATTAAACATATAAAAATTAAGAATGGAATGATGTTATTTTGAGAAATAAGAAAGTTAAAGGAATATAATGTTTATATATATGAAATATTTTTGAAAATTATTCTTTATAGATGGACATGGATTTCTTCCTATAAAGTTATGGGTGATAGGTTATAGAGTTTTAAAATTACAACTAGTTGTTTTTTTTTAATAATTGAAAATAAAGCTCTCATGCTTAAAAGTACAACTTAAAATCTCATTGAACATGTTATTAGTTATGATAAAAACACTCATCTACAATGGAATAGTTAGCTCTTTTTTAAGTCCTATTTCTAAAGTTTGTTGTAATTGGTTTGCTTATGAATAAAGTCTTTCTTTGAATTATAAAGTTAGTGAAGTCATTTCTCATTATTTTTGGTGTTGGCCTAAAATCATGGTTGACATTTAAAATATTTGTAATATTACATACCTTTTTATATTTAGGATCATGTTATTTGGAAATGTAATCCTAAAAAGAAATTTCTTCTAAATATATTAAGGATTTTTCTATAAGTAAAGTCTATAAAATGCAATTGTTAATAGGTTGAGTGATAAATCTAAACAAATTTCTATGAAAAAAATATATTAGTGAAAGGTGCTTATTTTTTGTTATGTTTAGTGAGGATAAGAATCACATTTTCTTTAGTTGTTCCAACTCTACGTATGTACGAGAAAAAGTTATGTCAACTATTAATATATCTAAAAATATAGTTTGATAGAATGTAGAGTTTTAGTGGGCAAAAACTCATCTTAGCAAAGAATTTTCTTGTCCACTCTCTTGAGGTTAGTTTGGTATGTTTTTATTAATGTTATTTGAAAAGAAAGGAATGGTACGTTGCTTAGTAAAAGACACTTTTCTATTAATGTAGTTAATAGTTTTACTAGAGTATTTAGGTATAGAATGAATAATTCTATTAATTTATAGAAAAAAAAGAAAAGAAAACCATAGTTAAGGTGTTTGGTTTATGGATTTTGTAAAGTAAAGTTTTATCATATAAGAAGTAGGAAGCATATTGAACCTTCTCATACTTATATATGAGCTTGATTTTAAAAAACAAATTACCTATTGATTGTGTCTTTTCCATAAAAAATATAGAGGTTTTTTTTTTAGCTTACAATAACAATAAGGACTCTATATACTGGGTGCATATATAAGTAGTAAATATCTTACATTAAAAAGGAATGGGATAGTACGATACTTATATATATCATATGAACACATAACCCATTATTTAGACTTTTGAGTTGGAGATGATGTTCATCATTGTATATAAGCTTTTTTATAAGCAAATCCATTATAAAGAGGGGTCCATATATCTCACAAACATAAGAAGCTCCTTAACAAACTCGTATAAAAGATGATGGTTTAGCTAGGGATACATGATGATTGTGGTTAAGATCTTATGTCTTTGTTTGCTTCACCTATGGTTAAGAAAAAAAGAGATAAACTGCAAGTTTCAGGTATCATACTTTAATTGTTATATACTTTTGTTGAAAGGAGTTATGTTTAAATGGAGTAAACTCATATATAAAAGAAACATTTGTTAAGTGCATATGTGAATGGTAAATATCTCATATTGAAAATGAATGAAAAACATAAAGTGCTTATATATAAGATAGATACATAACTTATTAGTCTAAACTTTTAGGTTGAAAATGATGTTTATCATTATATGAATGTCCTTAGGCTCTCAAACTTAAAATGAATGTGGAGCCTTGCAACTCTTCATAAAAAAGAAACTCCTAAAACATATAAAATCTAAAATCAAGGTTAGCTATGTAAGTGTTTGGTTGCTTGCTAAGTAAAGGTTATAATGAGTATATAAAAGATGTTGCAGGTAAAATAAGTGTGCTAGTATACCTATAGTTAGGTGAAAACTTACTAGTGGAGATATCCTTAGAAGGTTAGGATGGATAAGTGTGTTGGTTGCCCTATAAAAAAAAAACCATGTTAATAAAAGATTTCAAGTTAAAAGCCTGTCTTATTTTTTATGGTTTTTGTCAATTTCTCACTTTTTTTTTTCAATTTCCTCTATAAACCTATCAAATTTATCCATGTTTTCTTACATGAAAAACATGAAGGATTTATTAAGCTTGAGGATATTCTGTATTTTAACATTTTTTACCATTAAAGTGGTTTAAGGATCTTAAGCTCTAATATCAAATGATGATGCATAAGTTGGGATAGAACCAATTAGAAAAGGATTCAAGAATCATGTCTTAGAAAAAAAAGTAAAAAAAAAAACAGAGAGAAAGAGAAAGAAGAAGAATATTTTATTCCATAACTATGTTGCTTGGTAGTGTCCTATACATCTACATCTTTATTTTTGAAAACATGAGGTGGTTTTCTTAGTAGTTATTTGTTGTCTTTTAGTTTGTTATATTTCTCATGTATTGAAGTCTATTGCTCGGTAACACATATTATGATTCCCTTCTTCTATGCTCTGACATCATACAATTTCACTTGTAAATATTCATCATTTTAAAACATCATTTATCTCATCTTATTAGCTTAATTTTCCTTCCACTTTAATTAAACTATCTCAAACTAAGATTTTGATCGCTAAAAACTAAATATGATGTAGCCAAAACTAAAGAATAGGAATCTAAAGAAAGATAATTTAAAAAAATAAAATTCATATAGAAATCTTAATTTATAATTCTATTACAAAATAATTCTCTTGTAACAACGTGTACTCAAAACAGGATTATAACTATTTAGATAAGCTTTAAACAAATATTTACAAAATAAAAATAATTCAAATTCAAATTCAAATAGGAAAATAACACGAGCAAAACTAAAAATCTTAAGAGCCTTCTGAATCTCGGTTAGTTATAATTAGTTGATCTTCTATAAAACTAAACTTGTAAAACTTTTTGAATGAATTTAAAATCTTTAGTAATCAGATCAAAAGGTATAAAATTTTATGTAAAACAAGTTATTTGTCATGACTAAGCCTTTTCTTAGAATTACACCTTTCCATCTAGTACTTTTATACAGTGACAAAGCCACTAAGGGATAAAAAAGGACAACTGCTCCCTTAACTTTTTTTTTTAATATTAATATATTAGTTTAGGAAATTGTTGCTGCAGGGGAAGGAAAAAGAGAATTTTTTATTGTTTATATTTGTTGACTTATATATTAATATAATATAATATAATATAATATATACACACAGCTCATTCAATAATTTTTTCCTTTTTTTGTTTTGATATATAATATAATATAATATAATATATATATATATGTATAGCTCATTCATAATTTTTTCCCTTGTATTTCTATATCAAATCAATGCTACAACCTTAAAAATATGGAATCCCTTTATTAACAAAGAGTATTTTTGTTCCCTACATTTTCCGCTTTCATCTTTCTATGAGCTACTGTATTGCTTTCTTCATTTCATGAGTTGCTATTCTTTGCCTCTCTAATATGCAAATTTCTCATTAAATATAGTTAAGCAATTTATTTTTTTTGTGTTTTGCTTTGTATTTTAGGTAAATTTTCTTTATTTTTTCTATTTATTTCATTGTTTAATTTTAATTTTATTCTTTTATAATTAGTTACTAAAAATATTAGAGTTTATGATAATTTAGGGGTTTTGATATAAATATGTTCAAAATAAATGTTTAAATCTACTAATTTAATCAATTAAATGTTTCTTTTCTTATTATAAAGGAATAAATTAATATTCATGCAAAACTACTATTATTGACATCTCTTACATTAATAGAGTAGTTTATTAAAATTTAATATTTTCACATGACTTATTTGTAAGTAAAATATCAAGTAGAAAGTATGTTTTTCAAGAATTGTTCCTCTTACACATGGACTAGGCATTGCTCCTTAATTAAATATGTAGAAATAATTAAGTATAATTTAATCAACATATTTATTATATGCATATAGATATGAATTGAAATGGTTTTGATTTTGATGAATTGATGTGTATTTTGCTATAAATTTTATATGGAAGATTTAGAATTATTGTGTAACTCAACTAGTTTTTATTTAACAATTAATTATTATGTAGTTGTGTTAATTATTATGTAAAAATTAATGATGATAAAAAAATCCAGCATGTTCATATTAAATTAACATATCATTAGACAAGTATTTCAAGTATAAATCCTTTAGGGATGAAGAGTCAATCAAAACTTCAAGTCATGTAACTCAATCAAGTTCAAAGAAAAGTTATAATGAAATCAACCCCGACACTCTCCTTGTTGATCCTAGCTTGAGAAGACCAATTTATGAATACCATATAAATAGGTATGCAATCCACAAAACTTATTTACAAAAAGATCATTGTCAACCTTCACACTGTGATTTTTCTCAAAAACAATTTGGGAATTATCAACACTACGATGCTTTAATCCGACTTGGTTTGGTATATACCTAACAGGGTTAGAGTACAACATAGCTAAAGATGTTGCCTTTTGCTTGTATTATTATCTCTTCAAGTCAAAAGGAGGTGTTGATTTATTTATGGGTGAAGGGTTTTCAAATTAAAAAAAAAAAGATTTGATCTTCATATTGAAAAGTCTAATGGTTGTCATAATGCAACTCGGATAAAATATAAGAATTTGATGAATGAAAAACAAAGTATCATTACTTTGTTATCTAAGTAGACAAAAAAGAGTCAAAGTGATTATCAAACTAGATTGAATGCTTTAATAAAGTATGCTTGTTTTTTGTTACACCAAGGACTTCCATTTTGTGGTCATAATGAATGTGAATGTTCAAGCAACCAAGAAAATTATCTAGAGCTTTTGCATTTTCTTTCCAAAAATAATGAAGCTATTAAAAGAGTTACTTTCAGCGAAACTCCTAGACATAACAAATTGACTTCTCCAAATATTCAAAAAGACATTATTCAAGCTGCTGCAGAGGAGATTACAAATGTGATTATCAAAGATCTAGGTGACTTATTATTTTTAATTTTAATTGATGAGTCACGTATCAATCAAGGAACAAATTGTTGTTGTTCTATGATATGTAGACAACAATGAACATATAATTAAATGTTTTCTTGGCATTCAACATGTGTGAGATATAACTACTAATTCACTCAACGTAGCTATTGAAACTTTGTTTTCTAAACATGGACTAAATATATTAAGATTGCGTGGTCAGGGATATGATGGAGCTAGTAACATGCGAGTGAATTCAATGGCTTGAAAGCACTTATTAGTGCGCATATATATATATATATATATATNTATATATATATATTGTTTTGCTCATAGACTTTAATTAACTCTTGTGGCTGTTACAAAGAAGCATAATGAAATTGAAGATGTCTTTAATTTTTATTTCTAGCATTATAAACATAGTTAGAGCATCATGCAAAAGGATGGAGGTGATTAGAGAAAAAAATATGCTAGAATTATTGAAGGACTTGAAAATGGAGAAATTTCTAGTGGACGAGGCTTGAATCAAGAAACTTCTCTTAGAAAGTATGATGATACTCGTTAAGGCTCTCACTCTGTTACAATTATTTGTCTACTTGCAATGTTTTCATCAGTTCTTGATGTGCTTAAGATTATAAGGGAGGATGAGATGAACTTAGAACAAAAAACAGAAGCATTTAACAGATATTATGGAATCATTTAATTTTGTATTCATGCTTCATTATTTACGAAGGATACTAGTAGTTACTAATGAGTTCTCACAAACATTACAAAGAAAAGATTAAGACATAAAAAATGTTATGAGCTTATTGAAAACATCAAAGGAATGATTCAAAATAATGAGAAAGAATGATTGAGAATCTTTATTGAAAAAAGTGTCATCTTTTTGCATCAAACATGATATTGATATTCTAAACATGGATGATGAGTACAAGCTTCATGGGTGTTTAAGGCAAAAATCTCAAGGGATTACAAACCTACACCATTTCCGTTATGAATTGTTTAACAATATCATTGATATATAACTTACTGAGTTGGATGATCGTTTTATTGAAACGAGTACAGAGTTACTTCTTTGTGTGGCATGTTTAAATCCAAGTAACTTTGTCTCTGCTTTCAACAAAGAAAAGCTTCTTCGGCTTACTCTTTTTTATCCTAGTGAATTCTCTATAATAGACCTTATAGTACTTAGTGACCAACTTGATATGTATATTATTGATCTACATGGTGATGATGAGTTCTCTTGATATTGAAAGTATTACTAGTCTTGTAGAGATAATGGTAAAAACAAAGAAGAATTTGATATTTTCATTAATATATATGCTTATCAAATTGTTATTGCTTCTACCAGTTGCAATTGATATAGTGGAGAGAGTTTTTTCTGCTATACATATTGTCAAGAATAGATTGCGGAATAGGATGGGAGATAAGTAGATGAATAATAGTTTGGTTGTATACATTAAGAAAGATATCTTTGATAAAATTGATAATTAAGTTATTATAAAGCAGTTTCAAAATATAAAAACTCAAATAGAACAATTATAATATAAGTTGTTTCAGTTTAAAAGTATTTTTAAATTAATTTTAATTGATATAAATTAATATATATATATATATATCTTGAATTGATTTTTAATACATATCTATATAATATAATATTCATTAATAATTTATCCTTTTATTGAAAAATTTTTGGCTCTGCCACTACTAGAGTATCCATTGAGTTCAAATATAGTAAATTTATATCCAGATTTATCAAATGCTCTTGTATAAGCCTGTAATTTTCAAGCATGTATCCAGAGACCTGGTGCTTTGTTCTTAAGGTTGTTCTGACATGGTAAAGAGAAGAGAGATGGTAATTCGTGTTTAAATTTCAAAGGAAATCCCATAATGAACAACAGCTTCATGTTAAACCTCCATTAGATGATAATATTTTCCAAGTTTATATGGAACCGTTCCATCTTTTGATGAAGTCGACGCTTTCATCTGGACAAAAAATCCCATCTTAAGTAGGATTCTATTCTTAATTACTGGAGTGCAATTTTATTCTCCTTCTACGGTGATCATTTAGATAAAATTTAAAAGAATTGCTTCCATTTTTAAGTAAAATTGATACAGCTAATGTAATAGTCTTCACTTCAACCTCTTAGCCCCTTTTACGTAAGTGGCATGTCTCCTCTCATATGTTGATGTAACAACGATTATCACACTGTTGAATCTTTCAGTTTTCTTTTTCTTCCCGTAGAAATTGCTTAGCATGAGGATGATAGTGCCCTTAAGGTTACTACTGCTATGCATTTAGGCTTTTGGGCCAACTCTCGAGACCTGTGATTAGTAATATTTCCAAGTGTGCCTGGATGTGATACTGAATGAGCAGGGAAAGGTTGCCGGTATCAATCACCACCGTGATCAATTTTTCATCAAGTCATATCTAAAACAAGAGAGATTATTGAACAGCACACAGGGAACATAAAACCCAAAACAGAACCCCATTTATAATCTTGAGTTTTATATCTGCATAATTGATGGAGAATATTTACATCTCTCTATTCTGCTACAGAATTCTTCAACACTTCTTTTTTTTTTCTGCAGAACAGAGAATGTATTAATTTTTTTATCTGCACAATAATCTTCTTGTGAATAACAGTGATTCAGTTGGAAAATTTCTCACAATAAGCAAAGAAGTGGAAGCAAAAGATTAATTTGTAAGATGATCGCGGGAGAAAATCTCCCAGAAACGAGAGTTCTAGGAGCAGCTCCAAATAACCATTTTCTTTCTTGTAGCCTCCAGACCCACCAATATTCATTACCTCACTGGCGAGCCACTGAATCACTATCACGAGCTTTTACACTGATGGCATTTGGACATCATGTCCAATTGCTTAGGCACAGAAGTTATCCTAACTATCGCAACATTAGAAAAAGAAAGGCATCTTTAGAACTAACTGAATTGCAAAGTTAATGGAGCTCAAAAGCAAATTTGCATAAGAAACACTTGTTTAACGAATTAAGGTTTAGTGCTTATATGTGCAAGAAATTTCTAAGGAATTCGTGAATTATATAATACATTAGCAAATTAAGCAGCTAATGTCCAGAAACACAAGCAGTCAATCTGACAAGAGGCCTAAAACCCACTTTAGTACCTCCACTATTTCAATATCGAAACATCATGAAGTTAATCTATGTTAATTCCCGACGAGGAATACTCACAAGAATGAAGGCCTAAAACCCACTTTAGCACCTCCACTATTTCAATATCGAAACATCATGAAGTTAATCCATGTTAATTCCTGACGAGGAATAGTCACAAGAATTAACCAAGCCTGGCCAAAATCTCACAATCTCAAAATCAATTCAAAATGTTAGATAAAATTCTACACACACTTCATTGCAATCAGCAACAGATGGGACATTGCATCAGCCCATTCTCATTGCACTCAGCACATCTAACCATCTTCTTCTGCTCCTCGTGCAAAACCTTGCAGCTCCCATTACACTCCACACACATCACAAACCTAACCCCAGCACACCCTTCACATCCTCCAGCGAGCCCTTTCGGGATTCCATCAAACAGAATCTCCAACTTTCCTTCCTCCTCCAACTTTACCACTTGGTCAGCACCACCAATCAACCTCCCTTTAACAAACACAAGTGGAACTTTGACTTCATTCGTACCCATTAGCCCTCTTAACTCTTCCTTAAAGCCCGAATCCATGGAAACATCTCTTTCAACAAAATGAATATGATGTGACTCAATAATTGATCTTACGGTGTTGCAATCTTCAAATGTTTTTCTAATTCCTCTCAATGTAGTAGTGTAAATCACGACCTTATTTTCCCCTCCAGGCGGGTGTTTTTGTTCGAAAGACTGAAGGATAGATTCCAAATCTCGCAAATTCTTTACTTTTGTGGTTCTTGAACTTGGTAAGATTATCCTCTCGATTTCTTCTTCTTCTTCGGACAAGTCTTTCTCATATAATGCAACAAGTTCTGGATCGAACAGAGGACTAAAACTACTCCTCCTCCTCGGAGAGAATCCAGATTCACTTCTAACATTCTCTGTTTTAGCCCCATAGGGAGACGCTTTCACTGGATAACTCAATCTTAACACTGCCTTGCACGAATTCCTTGATGAATTGTTGGCCTTTAAAACCGGTCTAGGGCTAAAATCTGATGATCTCTTTACCTTATTTTCTTTGCCACCATAAGTTTTCGCCTTTCTTGGAGACCCAATTTGATTCAAGAATTTGAGTGGACTCCTAAGGTCCAAATCAGCAAACCCACGAAGCAAAACCCTCGAGTTTGGACTTCGCTTGGTTTGACTTGAAACGGGTACTCCTTCTTCAAGATCTCCCATTAGCTCCCAAGTGTTAACAATCTCTGGATCTTCTTTTGTTGGCGATATTTGTTGCAATCTCTTACTCTCTTCCACAATTTCTTTGATGTGCTCTTGTTTTTGTTCTTGTTGTTGATGTTGATTGTTGCAGTCAAGTTTGAGAGCACCATAGGTTGAAGAAGTGAGAGAGACCACGTGGTCAACACACTTTCCGCCATTGTTGAATATGATTTGTTGATGGAGTTCTTTCTTGAAGAGTTTTGAAGAAACACATCCCATTGTTTCTTATCTTGTGGGGTTTGCTCTACTTTTTTTCTTTTTCGTCTGGTGGTTTCTTCAATCTCTTTGCAGTTTTGAAAGAGATAACTAACTGCACGTAAGAAAGTGGGGGAGTAGTTTTTGTTTTCCTTCTCTTTTCCGAAGAACTTGACCGTTACCCTGTGTCTTGCCTGGAACGGACCCAACGGTCGAAATTTTCGAATGTCTTCATTGTTTTGTTAGAAAGCCCTCGTTAGTTTCAGTTATTTCTCTTAGTGTTGCCTACCTTTTCCTGTATCTCCTTTTTGGCCCAATTCTTGTAGCATCCTTTCAATTTGAACCCTTAGAAAGTTGCCTATTAATCACATCATTACAACCATGAAACCTGGTCTCTGCAGGAGAAACAAGCAATTTAGAACCCATCAATCATGTGAGCTTATGGCATGCGTAATAAACAAATTGTACAGCAACGAGTCACTAATTCATGATAAATCTAGTTAAATTAAGGTCATAAAGAAACAACGACAGTTTATTTTAGCCTAAAAACTCAGTTGAATGTCTGCAGTTCGTGCCGGGGAGGAGCTGTATATATTTTTTTGCTACTTTTCTTCCCCATCTATCCGCTTTCAAATCCCTCTGGAAAGAGGGCAAGGAAATGCCAGCCAAACATATGAAAACACACTGAATACAATGACTAAAGGATAGGAGAGATGGGCATGAGGTCTATCTCATTTTTGTTTTATTATTAGGAGTATTCTGATCAATTTATGTATATTTTAATTAATTTTATAATTTTAAAATCAATAATTATATAAATTTTGAATAATTTCAAAATTTATAACACTCGAGGTTGGCTGATTTTTTTATCAATACTGCTCTTGTTTGAAAGTTGAACATTGAGAATCTAGCTAGAAACCTTTTACATATTTTATGATAAAGTAGCGAAGCACTTTATCCTTGCCCCTTCTACTTGCGTAACGTTTGAGCTGAGAAAATCTAGGTGCCTGTACCTCTCCCTCGGGCCTTGGATAATGACCGTACATTCTTCTACAACCGGAGGAAAGAAATGTTTGTCTCTTCCTGTGGTGGATGTATGCTGTTGTCATTTGATACTCACGTCCTGATGTTAAGGGCCATGTCAATAATATTTTTTATTAAAATATCTAAAAAAATTGAAGTAAAGAAAAGAAAATTTTATTTTATTTTAATTTAAAAAAATATTTAAAACACAAAAACAAATGGAATCAAAGCACCATCTAAATCCTATTTTATGCTCTCCTTGACAAAACAAAACAAAACATTGGCCTAATTAAGAAAAAAAAAAGAATTAAGAATTTAAATATTATTCTGATTTATTTATCTTAATTCCGACTATAATAATACTCCTATCTATTTAAAAAGAAGAAGAAGCACATTGGCCTAATTCCGCTGTCTTTACGGGGGAAGGCAACTCTTAGAAAAAGGTTCGCCTTCTAGAAATTAAAGAAGCTTTCACAAGTAAGACAAGAAACCTTATTGGTGGCTGTTTAATTGGAGTAGGTGGGAGCCATTACAAAGCGAAGGCAACTCTTAGAAAAAGGTTCGCCTTCTAGAAATTAAAGAAGCTTTCACAAGTAAGACAAGAAACCTTATTGGTGGCTGTTTAATTGGAGTAGGTGGGAGCCATTACAAAGCGCAGTCCTCTGTTACTGATTTATTGACGTTAATTATTTATGGTTGAGCTTGGTTTCGTTTTTATTAATAAAAATAATTAAATTAAAATTTTATAAAATATATAAAAGGATTTTAAATTGAACTGAAATCAGTTTCAACTAATTTGATATTAAAAATTAAAAATTATATATTTTAATAGATTTTTTTATTTGATTCAATTTAATTTTTTAATTTTAGATTTTTAAAATTAAAATTAAACCGAACCAATTTTTCTAATAATCTAATTAATTTAATTGGTTTTATGATTTTATTTTTTTAATTATTGTTTCATTTTCTTAATTTAATCAATTTTTTTCCCTCAACCCTAGTTAAAAGATTGATTGTCCACTGGGATTATTGCATAAACTCTGTTTTTGCCGCTTTGCTTTATACACACACATATATTGTGGTGATTGGAGTAAATAGTGATATTATATGATATTTTCGGTGTGCATTTAAAAAATTAGTTAAAAATAAATATTTTATTTTGAATTAACATTCATAAGCATATTTTTCATAAAATTTTCATATTAGGTTTATATATTCACAAAGTAATTATTAATATTAAAAAATATTTGGACCAAAAAAATAAAAAAGGTAACATAAAAAGTGATTAGATACGAGCCTAAGAGGATTGGGACAAGAGCTGGCCCAAAATAAATCTAGTCGAGCCTAGGCCTACAATGTCCTGCTCACGTGCATAATCCTTTTTTTATTTTAATAGACAGATAGCATGTTATCCACTTGGGCAGATAACATGTCAATAGTGCTTGGAAAGTTGTGTTTTGTGTTCTTGCACTTTTAAAAAGCTGATTTTTAAATTGTTTTTATTTAAAAATAAATATTTTAGAAACTTAAATAAATCTATTTTTAACCTTAAAATATTATAAAATTAATAAAAAAAACTAATTCATAAAAAAACATTTCTAACCTTCATTCTATATTTTTTCAGTTAGATGAGAGTTTCAAATCATCTTCACATAACTTTATTATTTATCATGAATGCATTAAAATTATTTTTTTTTGTTACTTGAATACGAAAAATGAATGTTTTATGTAAAATGAACAGTCTTTTAATAAATATTCATAAAAAGCTCAATAAAAATTGTCTTTCATTATTCATCTATTTCTTTTATTTAAAAAAATATATTTTTTAGAAGAATTTTTTAAAAAAAAATATAAAATTAACATAATCTAAAAAGTAAGGTTCAATAAAAAATATAAAAAATAAAAAAAGTATAATTAATATAAAAAATTTATTTAAATCATTTATAATAAAAAATAACAAAATATTTCTTTTCAATTAACATTCATGAGCATATTTTCTTATAAAATTTTCATATTAGGTTCGTATATAATATAATTCACAAAGTAATTGTTAACATCATTATAAAAACAAGTAATTTTATTTTAAAATAATAATCAAATTAGATAATGTTTTACTTATAGTGAATTTGAATCATAATATAACAAAATAAAAGGGTAATGTAAAAAAAAAAAATCAGGTATTGACCTAAAAGAATTGGGACGCATGCTAGCCCCCAACAAATAAAGTCTGGGGGAGCATGGGTCTGCAATACCAGGCATGCACACTTAGCCTCCTCCTTTTTTCTTTTTTTCTTTTTATTTTGAATGGACAATATATTATTCGTTTGAGGAGATCAAATATCATCATCTAGCTCAAATCTCGACAATCAAGGGTGTTTGAAAAGTTAGGTTTAGTGTTTTGAAAACTCAAATAAATTTATTTTTAATTTTAAAACAATATAAAATCAATCCAAAAAAAATTATAGATCAATGTAAAAGTGATCTATATTTTTCAATAAAAAATATAAAATAATATTTGTTTTTATATTTTGAAAATATTTTAGATTTTTTTTATTTTAGATTAATATTTTTATATTATTTTAATATACTAATATTAAAAATAATTTTTTAAAAAAATATATATTTTTAAATCACAATTATTCTTTCATAAATCAATTATCACACTCGTTGCATCGAACATAAATATAAATTACTGAGAATCCATATATAGATATAGTTGGAGAGAAGTCCCATCGAAGCATGTTTTTTCTTTCCCCATCTCCTCGTTGTTTGTGACTACAGAAGGTCATTTGTTGACGATTACTTGCGTCATCATTGTCTCTCTTACTAAATGCATCACATAAAGCCAAAGCTCTGGACGGAGAATTGTTTCCCAAACAGCTCTGTACATCATCATTCTTCTTCTCTTCTTGATGGTGGCCATAAAAAAAAAATGTAATTTTTTATTTTAAATTTTAAATGTTTTAAAATGATGATCTCATAAATAATCTTTTAAAAATAAAAAAAGCTTTGAAACACAAATATTGTTACACTTCTAAACACCTTCATCTCTGTTTTCTCTTTTGTTGCGTACTCTTCCACCTCGATCTCAGGGCTACAAATTAATTCTGCCCACTTCTGTAGCCTTCAAAACTGCTCGTCAGTCTCCATACTGTGTCTTCTGTGTGAAAGGAGCCGGTCATTGTTATATACATGCCTGCAGCTTGTCCTCACATGGAAAAACCCTATCCTTAGTAAAGTTTTAATCTATTCAGAAAAACTGGGACCATATTAAAAGTTTTTTTATTTGATGATTGAATTTGAATTATAATTATGGCAATTAATAAATGGAAGGAGCGTCACAGGACATTAGGGTGTTTTTTTTTTAATTAACATGCTTTTTTTTCCATCAAACACAAGCCATGTAGGCGATTTAACATTACTAGACAGAGATTTTATCTAAATAGATTATAGGTTTATTTATTTTGGTGTTTCAAAAATATTTTTGATAAAAAATAAATTTTTTTCTTCAAATTAATATTTTTTTTTGTTGTTTTCATAGCATTTTAACTTACTAATATAAAAAAATAATATCTAAATAATATTATTTTGATGTATTTTCAAGTAAAAAACACTTTAAAAATTAATCACAAATACACTTTCAAACCTCTTCTATATGGATGGACTAACAAATATTTTAATAAACTAATAAGACATATTTAGAAAGAAAAAAAAAGTTTGATCTTATTATATGAAGTTAGCACTTAAAAATAATGATAACAAAAGATCCAATTATTAGATCAGGCGTAATTATTTTTTATTTTTAAGTAATTTTATTGGCAATCATAATAATAGTAAGTGTTTTTGTTTATTGGACCATTAGATCTCTTAGAATTAGGTTTAGGAGTTGTTGTTTGAATTAATTTTGTTATTTTTTCTAAGTTTTTTTGGATTTATTATTTTAAGTTAGATTTTATTTTAATTTTTTTATGGCCTCTATGTTTTTATTTTTGTTTTTTTACTTTTAATTCCAACTAAGAAGCTTCGAAATCATTTCAAACCATTATCTCTTTCCTTTACATGCAAACACATTTAATTCATGCAATCAATGCAATCATCCAAGCAATTTTCTTATTCCAGGAACATTGAAAACTAGACTTCTATCAAATACAATAATTAGATTCATTTCAAAACATTATTAACATGCCATCACAAACCAAACACATTTCCTTTCTATTACATATGAAAAATATCACAGTATCGTAACTTTTTATTTATCTAATTTTCTCATCTTCAAATACTAATTTAAAATTTAAAATTTTTATATAAATTTCAGTAATTTTCACTTAAACTTGTACAAACAAGTTTATAATATCTTATCTGAGAATAGTATAAACTTTCTCTTTTTATTAATAACATCAAAGTTTTCAGCTTCTCCTTTTTTTCTCTATGTTGTAAGATTTTTTTTTTGTTCTCTTTTCCTCACTTGATTTCTTTCTTAAATCTCATGTTGATTGTCTTTAAATCATCGCTTCCTCACTATCTTAGCTAAAAATTTTGTTTTTCTTAGGGTATTTTAATGATGGATGCTCTCACATTTTCTTTTTTCTTTTCTTCTTACCCTTCCTAGTGATGGCTAACAATTATAAGAGAAGAAGAAGCTGAATTTTCAATTTTTTCCGGCTTATTTACAAGATTGCTACTAATGAACCTATGAGTTATTTTTTGTCCGAATGTTTCCTTTCTCATATGACCTTCCCAAAATTCGATTGGTTTAATATTTTAATCTAAAATATATAATATTTCAAAATATTCCTTGTAAAATCTTATTTGATTCGATTGTAAAATTAAAAATTATGTTTTATTGTATAAAACTAATTAGTAGATGATCTTACATGAAAAACTTAATTTTTCTTGTTTTATCATTTCATGGATTGTATTATTTACTCTAGTAAATTCTTTGGATGATTTTATTGTTCCAAATATATTTATTTTATTTTTTCATCAATTAGTTCATTTATATGCTTATTACCATTACACACCATTACATAGTAACATTATTGATTTTCAACTTTACACCAACACCTTTTCATGTATTTTTTTTTCTTACCTATTAACCATGCATGTAAAATCATTTTAATTTTATTTACTTATTTTCTATTTATTTTATTTTTGAATTTTCAGGGGTTTATAATTTTGGCCACATTAATACCCGTTTAGACTGTTAAAACATTCTCAACTTTTTCTTAAAATTTTACCCGGGTTTCACTCACACTATTAAAAGATTTCATTTGCAATCATGGGAATTTCCCCTTCGAATTTATTATTCTTTGGTGACAATATTTTATTGAACCTGGGTTGACAAAATCTCAATCCGAGATTCACAGATACCATCAATGGATGGAATTCAATCATTACCGAGGCAATGACATGCCATTATTAATGGAAGATAGCTGGTTCCATGTCTTGAAGGAGAACAATGTCGAGGATTATGGATAGCGATGCTTATCTGATTCAAAATTCAAAGGCCTGAATTTTTAGGTTCCCTGCAGGTTATTTCAAGTCTTTACAATTCCAAGCAGGGCTAGCTGTTCCAATTACCTAGCTAACAAAAACAATAATGCCTTAACATAACTTATGAGATGTATTGGATTTGATTGCTGAGTTTAGATCCCATTTAAAAGACTCAAATTTTATGGTATGTGTTTATACATGCAAATTTTCCTGTGTTTATATATGGGACTGGTGATGCCAACAGGCTGCAGAAAGAGTTGGAGATAGGTTGATCATCGCTCACAGTATCTTTTTGTTCGTTCATTTTAACCCATTAATAAAAGTAACCTCTCCTTTTGCAAAGTCAAACCAATATTTTTACTTCTTCAAATGCTTTATCACAGGCAAGATGTTCATATGTGTTCATGTATTTTATATATATATATATATATATATATATATATAAATGGATTCTCTTGGTTATTGAGTATATGTTAGGGCATGTCATTCAAATAAGAACGTTATTTTTGCACGACAATACTCATGACTTCGCTGGTATCCCTGAGACCACGTTATAATTGAATGGATACATGGGGACACATCACATGGTTGTTGTAGAGTCAATTGCCAGAGCATGTGAGACACTAGTTGAATCCGCCATAATCATGTAGCAAGAAAAAAGATATTCATGTATTACTTGTATTTTTCTTATATGTATATATTTATGTATAGTCGCTTGAAAATCTATGGCTCTCACCGTGATTTGACAATTGAAATGCCATATTGTTTCTTGGGCAACTTATCTTCACTTTCTGGCAAATGACTTCCTGTTTTCTTTCTTAATTTACTGTATCATATGCATCTATATTCATGCACACGACTCATAATGGGTGGGCATTTCAATAGTCAAATCACGGTGAGAGCCATAGATTTTCAAACGATTATATATATACATCAACCCGTCAATTTCTTTCAATGGAATTTCCCCAACTAGAAGGATAATTCATATGCAAGGTTAGATGATTAATACAATCAGTTCTTCGAAGTAGTTATACTTACCATCTCGAGATAATAAGTAACAATTTCTCAATTTTTATCTTTAATTCTATCAAAAAAACGCTAACAGACCAAGCTTGTTAGGGTTCAGAAATTCATTAAAAATTATTTCTATGTGATGTTAGAATAATTTTGTGAGCTGTGAAAGGGGTCAACTAGGGACACCAATGGGTATTTGTGGATCAAATTTTTTAATATTTACATTCGATTAATAAAAAATTTAAATATTTATAAATTATTTATTGGATTTTAGGTATCCAATGAATATCTTTTTATACTATTATCTATGAATCAATAAAAAATAAAATAAATAATATATATATTATTTATTGTTTTACCATTTAATGTATATTATTATTATTATTTTACCATTTAATACACACACACACTTCAAATATATACTCACACGTGTGTGTGTTTTATGGACATCAAAGTATTTATTATAACCAATAATAGCCAAACACGCTCTCAGGGTCTTTGCCACATGAAAATTTAGTAAATCGTAAACAAATTAATATATATGAAGTAAAGGAAACGGGAGTCGTTACATATATAAATATAAAAAATAAAATAGAGAGAAACTTATATGGAGATGTGGTTATTCCTCTCATAATTATTAAAGTTTTTTTTTCTCACTTAAGGTAGCATTTAGTGATATTGTCTCAAAATAAAAGGAATTACATGTAACAATACGGAGAAAACGAGACAAAATCAGGGAAGAAGATAAAATATTATTCGATAATGGTGAATAAAATAAAATAAATATTTTTATCTTTTGTTTGATTGATCATATATATATATATGTATGTATGTATGTATGTATGTATGTAAATGTAGAAATGTTTCTTTTATTTTTTGTGTTGCTTTGCCTATAGAAAACATACTTGAAATACTAAGAAAAACAAATTATTTTTCAAATTAATTATGCATGTTTACTTATTAAATAATTTTTAATAGTAATATTTTTCTTTGATGATGTGGAAAAATAAGTTATTAACTCAGAAATTATTTTAAATTTTTATGTTCATTCTATTTCACTCTATATTATTAATATCGTAATAATTTCATTTTTTTTTCTTTCTTCTGCCCATTCTATCTCTCTCTATATTATTTTCTGATTAATTGCTTCTTCTTTTTTTAATTTTTCACATTTCAGATTTATTAATGATTCAAATTAATAAAAAAAATGAAGGGTCTGGATCTAAATGTGAGAACATAATTAATTGGAAAATATGAAAATATTAAGAGTTCATTTAAAAAAATAATAATTATAATCCATTTCCTACCTCTTGTTTATGGAGCGGTAGAAATCACCTCAAAAAATTGTTTAGAGATAGGGAAGAAATGTGTTCTTTAAAAAAATATTATTTTTTAATTTATTAATTTATAACAGAACCAAACATAACCTAAAATATAAAAAGAGGTCATTAGAAATCACCTCAAAAAATTGAAGACACTTCCATCCTGCACTAAAATAAAGCTGACTTCAAACAATAACAAAAATATGTTAATTTAACTATAATTTATATTAAGAATAAAATAATTTTTTTTACATAATTTCATTTTATTTTCTTACTTGTCTCATCTATCTCTATTGTATCCATCTCTAATGACCTCAAACAATAAAAAAAAAAAACTACATATATGACTAGGCATGTCCATAAAATTTAAAAAAGACAAAAGAAAAAAAATGGAGAGAAGATTGGTCATTTTAATTAGTTAATTTATTATTTTGTTACATAGAAGATCTTCAAATTAATTCGGAATTTTTTAAAGAAAGAAATATATTAATGCTAGTTAAACTACTACCCCGAACAATTATTTAATGTGCTAATGATCATCTTTTGCAAAAAGAAAACTATAAATCCTTGAAAATTATCTAGTCTGTAAAATGAACTATATATCAACCATTAAATTTCCATCACTCGTCGATGATCAGCACTCATTGCAAGGGAATTCTAAAGTATCATTGATAAATTGGAAATTAGAAAGTTACGAAATCATCAACGGCAATAACATTACTATTATTATCATACACAGATTAAAAATAAAGAAATTTAATGCCACCTGGACTACAATTCAAGCTATAAGATGATACATACATATATATATATATATATATGTGCATGCATGCTTGGTAAATATAATAAAAATGAAAATATATGACTTGAATTGTCCTCATGCATTTACAGGATTTTAATGAAAGGATTAATCATTCGATTAAAAGTAATAATTGAAGGTTGCTTGTTAGGTTTAGGTGGTCCACAAAGAAGTAGCTAGGTTTGATAATTATGCGATGGATCCGCTATGGTTGATACAAAATGAACCTAATATTCGCCCATAAAATACTGCTTAATTGAATACAAATTAAAAAGAAGAACAAAACCCTTTTGATAACTTAGATGAAATACTAGATTGGTGTTGCATGATATGAGCTACATCAATTCTCTCTCTATATATATATATATCTATATATATCAGGCAATGATAGCATTTTTAAAGTTAAAAAATATTAACAACTTAGGGTTATTAACTCAATTGAATTCAATAAGTTAAGTGAAATCAATAATATAATTAAAAAAGCACAGATGACACTAAACTAAATAAACTGAAAAGAATGCAATGACTAATTGAAAAAAAAAATGACACTCACCAATATTATAGAAATATATTCCCTCAATATTCTTCAAAGATCTTTGTGATCTTATTTAATAAAAAAAATAAAAATTAAATGAGAATATGATAATCTTATAAAAATAAAAAATTAAACCCTAATTTTTAATAAATTAAATATTAAAAAATAATAAAAAGCTAACTCGAGCCCACCTGAGCCAACTAAGCAAATACATTTCCTTTGATGAGATTGGAATAACCATGTAGAAATAAAATTAAATAAACCCACAAAGCTCAATTTTAAAACTAACCCAATATTGTAGAGAAAAATTCAAAAAAAAAAAACTTGTGAGAAAGGAAAAAAAAAACTCAAGTCAACTTGAGTTAACTCACAAAACCCTAGCTCTAAGATATTAGATCAACATAACCCCACAGAGAGAACAAAGAAAAAAATAATAAAGTCCAATCTCCAGCCAACCAAATGTTGAAAGATAAAATAAAATAAAAAAGTTAAAAAGAACCTATAAAATTAAAGTCAACCTGAGCTAATCTTTTAAATATATGACCTTTGGTAGAAGGTTAGGATCATTCCAAGGAAGGTAAATCTAAAAAATATAAATATAAAGCTAAATTCTTAATCAATCAAATATTGATAAATGAAATTAAAAAAAAATCAATTTAAAAAGGATCTGAAAGAAACAATCAAAAGAATAATAACCAAATTTAACATAAAAATAAAATGAAACAAAAGGATGAGAGATGAAATTGAAAAAAAAATTCAATTAAAAAAATAATTCAGATCAAAACTAATAACAATCAAGAGAATGATGGTCAAATTTGATATAACAATTAAATAAAACAAAATAAAAAAATCAATTAAAAAGAAAATTTAAAAAAAAAATCAAAAGAATAAAAACAAAATTTAATAATAAAACAAAATAACACGACTACTTTACACTTTAGTAGCCTAAGACGATTTCCAAAGATATAAAAGAGAATAGAAATAGGAGAAAAGAGAATAGTCAATTGAAGCTTCACCATTGCATCTCCACTAGAAAGGTCTTTTTATAACCGTTCCAATATATTTGTGGATAATATTTTTTTTTCATTGAAAAAGATTGCACATTCTGATAGAGCACATGTATTTTATATATTTTTATTTACTATAATATTTGATTTACAAATTAGATTTCTCAAATCTTAACTATTTTAAATCAATAAAATAGTAAGCATCAAATACATGTTAGAACTTTTCCACATATCTAAAGAAACAAAAAAATAGATCAATTCAACTTTAAAAAATATTAATCTCAAATATTATTAAAAAAAAGGTTCAATACTTGTTCATTGTTAGAATTAAGTCTTCATTATTTTAATTGATTTAATTCAATTTAGTTTTATTTATTTTCTTCAAATCAAGCATCAACTAATACACAATTTGCTTTTCCAACACTATAAGAAGCCAAAATTAAGTCAAGCAAAACAAATAATAAATTTCATCCTCGAATCAATCAGTTTGATATAAAAAGGATTAAATTAAAAGAAAAATCAAGATAAAAAGAACTAAAAAAAAAACAATATCCTAAAAAACATTAGATTTCTTCAGAATCTACTATGAAAATCTAATGCCTTCTATTATTTTTTTTTTAAATTTAGTATGCAACTTGAAGTTAGTTGGCTATTCCTAACTAAATACTGCTAGCATGGTTATTAAGAGTTATCATACGAGAATACACTTAGTTATCACAGGAAAGATGATAGATAAAATAATGACTAAAAAATATTTTTTCTTCATAAAAATTATTATTTTTTATTTATGTAAATTTTTTTCTTATTTTGATAAAAAAATATTTTTCTTTTATATTAACAAGGTAGTTCATTTAATAAAAATAAAAAAAATATTTGTGAAAAGTATAATGAAAAAAATATTTTTAACCAATGACTTAATTTTCTTATTCATGCATTTCTTTTTTATTTTGAAAAAATGCATTCCCTTTTTTTTTTTTGGTTTATGTGAAGCATTGCTTTGAAGTGAAAACTTATTATATTTGTGAAAGTAAGTTTTATTTAAAAAGGTAAAAAAATCATGAATCTATTATTTTTACACACTAATATGAAAAATATCTTAGAATAAGTAGTAAAAAAATATAAACAATTAAAAATAAAAAATAAAATTTTATTCTCACTCAATATTAATAAACAATTTATTTTAGAAATCCTATATATTAGGCTAATATTAATGGACATTTTACAAGGCAATCGATCATAAAAAGACTTAAATTTATTCTAAAAAAATAACATAATTGAACATTTGCTTAAATATTATTTTAATAAACTAATTTAAAGAGGTTTTTTTTTGTTAAAACCTATAAAAATAAATAAAAAAAATAAAGAGATATCTAAAAAAATAGCTCATGAGCGTATAAGTATGAAAAGCTATTCCCATCTATTTGGATTGTTTTTCAACAAATAAGCAACTATATATAAAAGACAATATTTTATTTTTGTGAGAATATGAATTTTTGATCATTTTTAATGGTTGTAAGGATCGGGTTTGAGTTTTATATACTAAAATCTTTATTTTTATTTTTATTTTGAAAATACCCCAAAAATATTATAGAAATATCAATAAACCTAATTGAAAACCTAAAAAACAAAAAAGAAAAGCCTATAATCACTCTAAAAAAATCATAATCCAAACAAATAAAAAATATATATTACTTTTATTGAACGTTTTTCTTCAAAACCAACAAATGATACCAAAATCAACCTTTGTAGTAATGAGAATATAGTTAACCAACCACTTTTTCTCTCCTTTTCTATTTTCTAGCAACTCTATCTCCCTTTTTAATTTCAAGAACTAAAATTAACAAAAAAAACACAAATAAATAAATAAAAACCAAAATATAATACAAATTAAAAAATCTTGAATATTAGAAAATATTATATGGCTTAACTCTTTATTTATTTTAGTAAATTCTCTATATTTTCATATCTAATATTTAGGTGATCACGTAGAAGATTGATTTGTAAAAGCAAAGTTACTACTTAATTTTGTTAAAATAAAAAAAAAGGTCTATATTAATCCTAAGAGTTTTAGTTAAGAGAGTTAATTATACAATTAGAAAATATCATAATTACCCTGGTATTTTATAATCACCACCTATTTTTAATCTAAGAGAATTTATTATGCAAATCAATGCTAAGGTTTATTTTTCTATATGTCATAATTTGTGTGTTGATTATGAGCATTTTCTAACCAATTCTAAACAATGTGATATGGAAACCATAAAGATTTTATAATTTTATTTAAATAGATATTAAGGTGTTATAGTCTGCTAGAAAGAATAAAGATATTAAAGCTTAAAATCCATTTGCCATTTAAAAACAAATATCTAAGATCTTAAACCTATGTCCAAATAATCTTCCAAACCATATAAATAAAAAAAATAATAAGTATGAAAAATATTAAAACATGGGTTTTAAGTCCATCAACCTACCTCACCATGAAACTAAACAAATAAAATCAAGTCTATTGTTTAATTTTGTTTTTCATTATAAAAAACCTACAAAAAAATTCATTAATGGCACAAAAAAATGAATAAAAATAGAAAATATTAATGACAACAACAACAACAAAAATCAAGAAAACCTTATTATTGGAACATGATTGGTCTCAAATCTTAGATCTAATAAAGATAACACCAACTATAACATATGATTATAAATTATGAATAAATAATATGCAAGACATCACATATAAACAAAACACCATAAACCACTATAGTTGGTTGGTCTCTATATGGTCTTTAGATTTTTATTTGTTGGCTAATAGTTATTTTACAAAAAATAGTTAATGCTATCTTTATCATTGACCAAAGTTCCTTTTGAGTTTTTTTTACATGAAAATAAAAATTATATATTTAGAATTAATTTTAAAAAATCCTTAATCATGTAATGAAGCCCATTATTCCTTTAACTTTGATAAGATTTATTAATTTATACTCTTATTTTCACAATTTTAAACCCAAAATTCAAACAAAATCCATTTAACCATATGATAGAATGAGCCTACAATATATATATATATATATATATATGTGTGTGTGTGTGTGTGTGTGAAACCAATACAAACAAAAAAAGTTAACAAATTTTAAAATTGCCAACGCAAGAACTTGATTATGTTGATAATGAACTATGGACTAAAACATATGGTTAGAAGAGAAATAAGTATCAAAAAGAATATAAAGTTAGACAAAGAGTTGTTGTAAGACATGTTGATACACATATACAAAACTAGATAAAACTTTTCAAAGATATATCATGATACATCTTTTGGTGTATGGAGGTTGATATTAAGATAGTCTTGGCGAACGATTTTGGATGATTAAATGGTGGCAATTGATGGAGACTAGAGGGAGATGACTATGTTTTGGTAGTCTTTCTCGGTTGAGGTTTTTATGTTCTTAATGTGCCATCTAGTGAAAGTAAATGTGTATTTATAAAGATATCACTAGATTAATTAAAGCCAACCTTATTTGTATTTTTTAAAAGAGAAAGATTAGGGTAGTACAACCCGAACATATCTAAATCTGATATGTAGCTTAACACATGTTTCAGTAGCTTATGTATTGCCCCCTCTTTCTTTTTATTTTCTTTATTTTTTTACTAAAGAAAACAAATAACCGATGACAATATGAAATTAACATATACTAAGAGGACATTATTGTTTCATTACAACTATGAATAGTGAAATGTTTTGACATTTCACACTCTTTAAAAATTAAAATTTTTAAGAAATATTTTTTTTTAATTTTCATCCTCTAATATTAAGTGTACTAGATATTAAATCTCATAATTTATTTTGATTTATTTTTTATGAATTTATCTTGATCTTATAACTTGGATTATGATTTTGTGAGTTAGTTGTTTTGACTTAAGTAATTGTTTTTTCTTTTTTAATTATTTTTTTCTCAAATCATCTCTTAACATTAGACTTTATAATCATAATCATAATTATTTTTTGATTTTCTTTATATGGGATTATTATAATCTCAAAACCTGAGTTGCGAGTTTTAAGGGTTAATTAGGTTAACCTGTGTTTTTTTTTAATTGATTTTTTTTTAATTTTAGCATTTAATATTAGATTAATTTACAATTTTTTTTATATATATATATATATTATTTTTTATTTATGGAGTTATCTTGGTTTCTCACCTGCGTTAGACAAATTATTTTAGTTTGACTCTAATCATTTTTTTTTCTTATTTTTATTTGATTTTTTAATTTAATTTTTCAACATTGGGTTTATCAAAAATTAAACTTCATAATTTATTTTTTATTTTATTTCTATGAGGTATTATTACTTGGTTCATGAGTTAAGCTAGATGACTTATTTTTTTTTAATTTTTAGTTTTTTTTTTAAATTTTATCATTCAATATTGAATTACTTATAAATTAAGTTTTAAAATTTATTTTGATTTATACTCTATAAGGTTATCCTAACTCCATGGTCATGAATTTTTTTATATATATATATATATATATATATATAACATGTTAACACTAATTGACTTAACTTCATTTTTTTAAGTAAGTTTTGTTTTTAATTTTATTTTTTAATATTAAATTGATTGAGAATTGGGTTTAACATATATATTTTTTCTTTCTATAGAGCTATTAATATCTCATGACTTATGAAGTAAATTTGACAAATTAACTCAAGTTAATCAGAGTTAATTTGAGTTGTTCTAATACTTAAAAAAAAATTATTATTTTTAATTAAAATATATTTTTATTAGTTATTTGAATTATTTTTAAATATGACAAATCAACTAAATTATGTAAATTATATCATGTCAATCTCCATGTAATTTACCTGTTAAAAACACATTAACAATATTTTAATTTTTTTTATATAAAAAATAATTTAACTCTTAATAGCGCAATAACAAGCGCATGAACGAGCGATGGTGAGATGTTTGCACTTGCAAGAGCTTGTGAGTTTAAATTTTTTATTTGAAATGCTCTTCTACAAAAGAAAGTTATAATGCAGTATGTTATTATAATAATATGACATCTTTGTCATGCTTGCTACTAATCTTGATCCCCTGACCATCCATTACGTGTTGCAGAATTCTATCTTTGATAAAAAAGAATTAAAAAAATACAAGAAATAACTTTACTTTAAAATTAAGTTCTGGTATTTAAAATAAAAGAAAACTTGGCGGAGCCAGAAAAAGAAATATTTATCAAGGCATATTAGTCTTAGTAGTTTCTAAGAAGAAGAAGAAGAAAGAAATATTAAAAAAAATAAAAGCGGGTGGAAGAAGGTGGAAGAGCGGCTGCCTAATGCCGCTACCCAAATCAAAATTTTCCTTCTTTCTTTCTTTTAAATAATCATAAATAATTAGCACAGACCAAATTCACTACAAGTAAAAAAAAAATAATTACTATTATTTCTTTACCCTCAATCCTTTTACTATTAGCCTCTTCTCTACTTTTTTTTTTAATATTTTAAAAATGAAAGAGAATAAAAGCAAATGGGAGGGTTTTTCTTTTTAAAATAAAATAATTATTATAAAAATCAGAGTGATTATTTTATATAAATTTAATTCTCTGTAAAAGTATACGGTTTTACCTTTCCGAAAACGAGCAAGCAGTAGTCAACAAGTTGAAACTCTCCCTCCAAAAAAGACTTCTTCCCTTTTTTTTGTTATATCTCCTTCATCATCACATATTACTAATCTCCTACCTTCCAATTCTCTCTCTCGCCCTCAAAAATCAGCGAGACATAATTTTTCTTAGTTGAACGGGCGACGATGCCACAAGTGGATCTTGAAACTCTAGTTTCAGCCTGCGCCGGAGGCACCTGCGACAGCAAAATCGCCTGTGAAACTCTAGCCGCCGCCACCACCACCACCACCACTAACAAAACTAACTACCACTCCCTACCGCCACCACCACCAGACTCGCCCGATGTTGCCGAAGTACCACCAGATTTCCCGCCAGAATCCTTCTGGCTGTCCAAAGACGCCGAACTCGACTGGTTCAACACCAACGCTTACTATGAACGCAAAGATTCCACGAAAGGAAACTCAAACTCCGCAAACTTAAACCCGAACCTCATCCCCAATCCTAACCATAACTCCTCCAATTCACAGCGTTTCTCTTCCTTTCACTCTAAGGCATCAATCATTGGCTTACCGAAGACACAGAAATCAACCTTCGTTGTTGACACAAAGAAACGCCGCATCTGTAAACATGGAAACACACGGTTGTTTCCTAAACGGTCCGGTTCGACCGGTAAGTCGGATCCGACGGGTATGATTGAACCGTCTTCACCCAAAGTATCTTGTATGGGAAGAGTAAGATCGAAGAAAGATCGCCGTAGATTGCGGAAAAAACAGCTACAGCAACAAGAACACCTATCTTTTCAATCAACCGGAAAGAAGGAAAGTACTAGGAAGGACAAGAAGAAAGAAGCAGGTTTCTTTGCTAGTCTTAAAGCTATTTTCAGGTGTAAGAGTGACATCAAAGATATATCACATAGGACCACCCGCAATATTGACACGTCGTATGGTGGATCGGTCAGCGAGAGCTACACGTTCAAGAAATCAAGTGATATCAGGGATCGGTTGCCGGCGAGTGATAGAGACGCGCCGCATAGGAGGAGCTTTGGAATGGAACCGTTGGCGGCGGAGCCGGTTGTCGGTTTGGGAGGCATGACGAGGTTCGCGTCAGGGAGGAGATCGGAGTCGTGGAGCGTTGAAATTGGCGTCGCATGATCCGATCGGTCAAGCAAACATTTTGGTCCAGAGTGAAGTAAAAGGGAGGAGGAGCGCTTTTGGGTGCGGTCGTGATTGGTGGGCATCTTTTGTGCTGCGGGTTTGAATTACGGTTAGGATGACGTGGCATGGTGTATTAACCGTTTCAGCGCGGTAACTACAGTAATTACCTTTCCACGTTTTTTTTTTTTTTGTCTCTTTTGTTTTCATGGTTCGTGAATCTTTATGGTTTTCCAAAGTCATACAAATAGGGCTTGTAGATATATAATGAGTGTAAATTTTGTTAAATAAAGTAGTTAATGGAGGCTATTATATCATTGGCTAGTGGTTTGTCTCAAGAGGATGCAAAGCTATTATTTTGTTCCTTCCCTCCTCGCATGAAAAATTATAATTTTTTAGGTTAAATGCAAGGAAGCTTAATTTTGATGTTCTGTGTTAAAATTCACCACTGTTTTGCCTTGGAACTCTAGTTATCCCTCTCACATCCATGCTAAGGAATTTGTGTAGATAGATCAGCTAGATTATATCATGATTATTTCTGTGATTTAAAAATGTTTTTTTAAAAAAATATTTTTTTATTTTTTAATTAATTTTAAATTAATATATTTTTAAATTATTTTAACGTATTAATATTAAAAATAATTTTAAAAAAATAAAAAAATCATTAACATATATTTTATTATAAAAACTATTTAAAAAACAACAACTATTCGATTATTATTAAAGAGATTTGCAGTTTCCATGAAACGTCGTTCAAATTCAAGGAACCTCTTAATTACTTCTGATGACTTCTAAATTAAGTTGAAATGACGTTCTCCTAAGCACGCTCCTAGAACCAAAGTGAGTCTTCTTCCTAATTAGATTACATGTAGGATTTGGTTACTTAAAAAAGGGGGTCATTTTGGAGTTTTCATCGTTTTTTATTCAAAATATATTTAATATTAGAATTTGAAAACTATATAAGAATATCAAAATGACATGAAAAAATATATAAAAAATATTAATTTAAAGTAAAAAATTATTTTTTTAAAAATAAAAATAAACGTGTAGTCTTCATCTGCTTAGTGATAACGCTCTGTGGTCTTATCACTTTGTTGGGTTTTGTTCAAATTATCATCTAATATCTTGTGGTTAGGTGGGTCATTCATTAACTTACAAGTGAGGAAATCCGCTTGGAAGGCCCATCGTCATTATTGACTTCTGTGGTCTTTGTGTGATCGATGGTTTCAAACCTTGACTAAGTTCGAATTTCACCCACCCATTTGTTTAACAACTTGACTGCTTCACCCGTCAACATACATCATGTTCATTTTATAGACAGAACTCAAGAGAAAGAGATACCAAGAGTTATGCCCAGAAATCTGTTCCTCAACTTGACTGCTCGATCATAATCGAAACTCATCATCATGGGTGTTTGTCTGCGGGCTGATCTTCCCAACAGATAAGGAATGGTGGGGAAAAAAAACTGATAAAAAATTCTTAGCAGCGATTGTTGTTAGAAGGAAGGGGGATTTAGAATGGTTATTTCTGGGTTCTGAAATCAAGATCAGGACACCAACTCATGAATTTAAACCAAGGGTGTAGCAATAATCAAGTCCTTCATGATTGTTCTATTTCAGACGAAAATGACACCAATTGGTTCAATCTGTTGTTCTCGAAACTTCATCACTTCGTGGGGACAAGTAATTAAATGTCGGGTTGTTCCACTAGGGAGCTTCTGTCAAGGAATTGATCTCAGATTCCTAATATAAATTTGAACACAGTTGGCAAATTTGACACATAATATCATGAATGTAGGGAACAATGTCCATATCACTTTCATGAAGTTAGCAGCTTGGATTGAGAGTGAAGTTCAAAATGTTTGTTATGAGCTTTACACATGTACTGTCCAATCTGCTATTTCAGGCCAGAGACGGTCAAATTAAAGTAGAATTGATTGCAATCAGCTTATCGTGCCCTTTAAAATGTTTCAAGCAAGACAGAATTAAGGGTGAAGTTGCATCTGCAGACAGGAAAAGATTATTTCCATGATCTACACCGGTAAATTTGTCTATAGTACTACATAATTAAGTTCGTACGACAGGAAAGGAACATTTTGTTCCCTGTGGGAATAATTTTAATTGGAGAATTCATTATATAATTCAACCTTTCTTCCATTCAGTGACTGCAAAGGCCTTGAGTTCTGCTTGTAATCAGCACCCAATGGAGCTTTCAGGGCTTCTACCTGCTCCTTGGATATTGTTCTCACCTACATATTTGCGTGCCATTAACAAAAAGTCTGTTTGTATGTTTATCTGCATACGTGTGTTTATATATATATATATATATATATATATATATATATATATGTCTTACCTTGCCAAGAACGTTCCAGATCACATTTTCAGTGCATGGTGGGCTGGTGATAGAGCCGATGTATCTGTAGTACTTGCGGGTATTTTTTCTTAATAGCTTATTGTCCAATGGCCCAATAGGGATGTGGGCTTCTTCATTGCCTGCATATGCGGCCTTTGCTAGATCACCCAGCTTATTTGTAATCTGCAACCATGAATAGCTCTTATTGGTTAAAACTTTCCTCGAGAGATGCCATACCTTCAATCTATTCGTACAGAACAGCATCAGAAGGAGGAACCCTAAGAGATTGTCTCAAGGAAATCGAACTTTTTACAGGAAGGAAGAGGATTGTTTACTTCAACCTCAGACTTACAGTGAAGTGATTGCTTGTTTGCATGACTGCAACACATGCCCTTTAGGAATAACTAAAATCAGTATAGATGAAAAAACTGCATGTAACGTCTACCTTACTGATAAACGGATCAGCATCACCAAGTTCATAGAGCATTGACACAACAGCGATGGCGCCGGAATCTGACAGGTGGACTAGATGAAGCTCGGCAGCGTATCTGCAGATATAGAATGCCACTCAAGTTCATTTTGGCGTCCACTTCTATTTGTCAAACATTTTTGCAATCTATACTGATTGCAAAAATGTGTAATTTTTGTGAGTTGAGAGAGAGCATACTGGACACCGTCAATGTGATGTTCGGAGGGAGAATGCCAGTGCATTTGCTTAAATGTGTAGTTTTTACCATCTACAATCAAGACTCCACAGCTCCCCTCGTAGCGCAACTGCATATAGAAAATTCAGAATTCAGAATTCAGAATTCAGAATTCAGAATAATTATTACTACTTTAAATTTATGAAAAACAAATGATATCTTGGATAAGCATGTATAAAGTTGTCCAAGAGATCTCTTGAAACTATTTTTCTCCATTAGCTCATATGAATCTAACCTACCACGACATGTATGTCAGCCCATTCAAAGAGTTGATAACAGTATATTAATTTCTTATGATAAAATTAGCAAAATTGTGTCAAGTTCAGGAATAAACCCCAATATTAAAGCCATTGTTAACAAGAATAGCATTTCCACGCTTGTAAACCCTGGTCAAGGGTGTCAAACTTTTGTTTTCCACTGCCTCGTTCTTGATGATGTTGATAGGAGACTGAAGTTTCCCAGATGAGCATGTTGAGAATTTGGGGTTCAAGTTTCCCCAGTTGGCAGGGCCACGTAAACCAGCATAACTGAATTCAACTACAGAACCTGCCACGAAAATTTCAAGAATCAAAGTCAGCCAGTTTGTGACATAACAATAACAAAAGAGCATAGAACTTGTCAAAGAAACATAAATATGTGTTTCAGAAAAGAAAAGAAAAATACTCTGTTTGTGTGCGTGTGTGGGGGAGACAGAGTAGCGCGTGCGAAAGATAGTCATACCGTGAGCTTGCTGTCCAAAATTTGCGAAAGCAACAGCAAACAACAATGCAATAGAAATGAAAGAGGAGAGTTGAGGAGCCATGTTTTGCAGGTGTGCTCTCATCTCAGACTAATTAAGATCTTCTCCTCGAATATGTTTGTTAGAGAGAGGATGGCTCTCTTGCTCTAAGTTGTTCAATTAGAGGCTCAGCTTGTAGCTGCACTGGTGCTAAATTTGGAGAGAGCTGGTAAATTTAGCTGTACTTTTCTCAAAACGCACACCTTCTTCTGTATGTCTATGTCTATTTATATACGTGGTGAGCTTCCCCTATCCTGCTTCATTTTTTGTTTGATGTTCTAAAAGAAACCTTTATCCTAAGCTAGGGGGTTAATCAAAATGCTTTAAATTAATGCAGATTATTGGATTTGCTCTTTTGTCACAAAGTAGCAGCGTGGCTCTGTTATTATTACAAGCAGAAAACGCAGAAAGCTGGCTTGGGAGAAAATGTAGACCACTGGCTAGCTTTTTCTGATAACTGATTCAGAGATTAATCAAACTTATTGAATGACTACATTTAGACTAATATAATCTGCATCTCTGAATTCTAGCTCTGGTCACATGGTTGTTCAAGATGGATTGACACGAGCTGACTGGTTTTCTACCCTTCGGAGGTAAACTATTTCTGTCCATTGAATAAAATTTGCAAAGCCTTTTATCATTAAAGTAGCCAGAAGCCTTGCAATTTCATGCATGATATGAAGGTACTGGCCACAATCATAAAAGAAACATGATCTCACTGCCATTAAGTTAGGTGCGGGATGGCTGGTCTCCTTTGCTAAGCATGAATTAAAGCATCTCCTAACTTCTAATTAATGGAGGAAGGAAGACTATTTTAATCAGCAGTGGAAGTTCTTACGAATCCAATAACCATGGTTTCTATTTTCTAGAAATGTATCTGTGCCAGATATGTATATGCAGTACATCTATTACCTAGGGACCACGACTCCCTAGGTCGCACATTGTTGAAGGCAAGACAATGAGAGAACTATTTACTTCACAAAGACAATTTGTTGAGCCTGGCTACTTCATGTTCATGTAAATTATAAGCAGATAAAAAAGCGGAAAAACATAACAGTTAAGGAGAAAGGGAATCACAAAAATAGATGATAAAACTAAGAGATTTTGCTATAAATTAAAAGGGTTATTATACATGATGAAGTCGAAAAAAATCCAAAAAATCCAACTAATCTAGGAATAAAATTTATAGGTTGGATAATTGTTTAATCAAATGATCATAACAATTTTATCTATTCTTCCTGATCAAGGTAGTTGATAGTTTATATTTGATGATTGATAGGTCAAAGTACCTTGTGACTAGTACCTGTAAAAAATTTCATTTGGTGGAGATAAGAACTCTCCGATATTTAAATAAATATTTTTTTAAAAGAGAAAATATAATAGTATTTTAGAAAGAAATGTTTTGAAAATATATATAGAGTATAGAATGAAGATTGCGAACTTTTGTTTTAAAGGTCTTATGGTGTATTTATAGCCCATGAAAAAAAAGGATTTGGAGTGTAATCTTACCATAATAACATTTAATGAGCGATAAATATCTATTATATCTATATTAATATTTGATTGAATTATGATAGGTTATTGGAGGAATTGTATACACCTAAAAGGTGTATGGAAATTAAGGTCCAAAAAATCAAATGTAGCTAAGCTCATGAAGGTTGAGTTTTTCTCTTAGGTTAAATCCAATGAAGGATGACTATTTTCTTAGGTGTGTCCAAGGGAGGATGGTTGTCATCTTGAACTTGGCTAACTATTAAGACTAAGTATCTTGTGATTGACATATTTGCCATACCCATATTGTCTTCAACTTGGCAATCCACTAAATCTAAGTGATTTGGACTTAACGAACTACCAATTATAAGTGCTTTGGGTCTAGCATGTTTGCTAGATCCATGTTGCCTTAGACTTGGTTGACTGCCAAGCACTTGTGAGACCCACATTACCTTATTCTTTTGGGCTTATTAATAGAGGATGTTCATTCCCTCCAGCAAGCCCAAGGGAGGATGGTATTTAGCTAATTGCCAAGTCCAAGTACTTTGGGTCGCTAGACCCATGTTATCTTGTGTTTGGCTGATTGCCAAGTCTATGTGTCTTGGATTTAACATGTTTTTCAGATTCATGTTATTTTGGATTTAGCTAAATGCCAAGTTCAAGTACCTTAGACCTAACATGTTCGTCGGACTCACATTATCTCAGACTCACATTATCTCAGATTTGGTCAATTGTTAAGTTCAAGTATATTAGACCTGACAAAATGCCTAATTTAAATACTTTGAGTCTGGTATATTTATGAGATCCACATTACCTCATTCCCTAAGGCATGTTAAGGGATGATGGTCTCTTTGTTGGGTGTACCAATGGAGGACGCGTATTCCCATGGGCGTGCCAAAGGCTTGGCATACTACCAAACCTAACGTGCTTGGGTCTTGACATATTGCTAAGTCCATTAGTATCTAGGTTTAGCTAACATGTCGGGGCTTGACACATTGCCAAACCTCTATTCTAGGCATGTTCATTCTCTTAGGCATGCCTAAGGGAGAATGAATCTATCCTTTAAGTATGCCCAGGGGAGGAAGGTCATAAGAGTTTTTTTATTAGGTTCGTTAAAAATAGGTTTATCAACACATATCCTCTTATATTTTACACATTTTTTTTTGTTTATCTTATGTTATTTTAAAATTTACATTTTATATTTTTAATCAACCTAAACTTTCAAAGTTGGATAAAAAGATCAAAATACTCTAGTATATAACATGTAAAAAATACCAATAAATAACATAAACATTTCTCTCTTTAATTTTGATATTTCTCTTATTGTAACCTCTAACACCTTATCAATTCATAATCACACCCATGATCATATATTGCACCTATTTTTCACTATTTCACCAGTGAAACTATAGTTTAGCAAGAAAGCAAGAAAAGCTAGAAAATCTTTAATTGTTGAAGTGTTGTTCTTCTAACCACATATCCACAAAGTTACAAACTTAACAAACTAAAATACTAATCTCTAGCCAATTATGAAAGTTTTGATTTGACATATATTCATAAATAAGAAAACTTTCTAGTCTTAAAATGCTTAATTGTAAGCATTACCCAGGTAAGCATAACCAATAATTATAATGGTTAAAGGATATCATGACTGTGAGTCATAGTAAAAGAGGAAATTGCTAGGTTATTAAAATTAAATCTTGAGAGGAAAATTCATTGTTTTAATGTGGGTCACCATAAAAGAAGAAATTTATATGGATATGTGGTTTGGGACCCGAGCTACCAAAACAAGAACTTGGCAAATTTGAGAAGAAGATCCTTGAGGTAATATTTAGTAAGGTTAAAGATGAAAAACCTAAAAAAGTATATTTGTTATCAATATTAGAGAGAAATAAATGGATTGTATAATTACAAGTGAAATTATTTTATATTGTTGCAGAAGGAGTAGTGAGGGTTAAAACGAGAAAAATCTATATAAGGGCAAAAATATCACCTTGATGTAAACATTAATAAAGGCAAAATTTTAGCTTATTTTTTTTTCACTACTGTTGGAATCTAGATGAAATAGTTGCTAGAGAATTTGATGAGAATGTAAACAAGCTTCCAAATAACTTAAAAAAATAATTTTTTGGCTAGGGTTTTATGTTTGATAAAAGAAGGTGGTGGAAAATGAGCCCTATATTATTTGATTTATTTGGGGACATAATCTTGGTTGGAAAAAGGTGCGATTTTATGGTGGAACTAGTGAGAAAAAGGATGCATATGAATAATGGTTGACTGGTTGATTTAGGTTAGTAAGGGGGTGAGATGAGTTGCTAGAATTTCTTAATGGATTTAGGATTGAATCTATTGCCATTGTTTGTATAACAACCACCCAAACTTCTTGAAAAATTAAAAAGGAAAAGGAAGATTACAATGTCATTGATGAATCCTTACCAATTTTTTTCATCATTTGAAGAAATATTCTTTTAAAGATTTATCACTTTAGTGAGATACCTCATCAATGACCAAGTGTTCTTTCACTTAATCTCTTGAAGGATTACAATTGTTTGAAATGTAACAACACCCTTTTAAAGAGAGTAGATAATACAATTGAATCTTATATCTCTATATCTCACTCAATAACACTTAGAATGTATGAATGTATTTAAGTGTAGTGAGTGTGATAATTTATACTCTTGAGTAAGAATATAAAGGTTTTAATGCACAAATATGAGTAAAATATAAGAGTGATGATTTGAAGCTTTTCTAGCTCGTAAAATAGCTTGTGTATGATATATTCAATTTCTATTTTTAATTTTGCAATTAGACAACATATATTGTAGCTGTTACCATCCCTCTGATAGCTCAAACAGTTTACCATTTTAGTTTAGTCAAGTCAAGCAGTCATTCGATTCCTACAAATTCATAGCTGTTTAACAAGTATGAAAAAGTGGTTAATCGGTTCATTTAGAATTCTAAATTTATTAGTTTTAATCCTAATGAATTTTTAGAACCATTTTATCAATCCTTTTTTAAATGTATGCAAAGTGAAGTGTATGCATTTATTTTAATTTGTGTTATCAAATATGACATAAAGATTTACTTTTAAGCACTAAAATAAACACTAAAAACTAAGTCTTCACTTGCTTTGTATGTTGGACTTGTTGATTGATTATCATCAAAATGCATAAAATATCAGCAATGGCCACAACATTTGAAAGGAACTTTCCTTCGTGCATTTAAAATCATCTCGACATGGGCTTTTTTTCATTGGTAGTGCATGTTGACAGAGCATTTCTAGTTTGGATCTGATGAACCATTTTTTTTTTTTTTTCTCTTTTCAAAAGAGAAAAGTAGGATGTTAGTTTATTTGATTCTTTTTGTGCTATTTTTAGTAAGAGTTTACTTTACAATTTTATCCTTTAATTTTAGGTTGATTTGGAATTAAGTTTTATAATTTTTTTTGTTTACTTTTTATAGGGTTATTCTAGTTATATGATTTGGGTTGCAAGCTTAACAAGGTAATCCGAGTTTATTTGAGTTGTTTTCTTTTGTCCTTTTTGTTAATTGATTTTTTTTATTATCAATTTCATGCTTTCACTATGATATCCTATATTGGTAGCGAGCATCCAAAGCCGGGGCTTTGTGAGTATTGCTGGTCCCTAACCTATTATACATGTTTTGGGGCGTGAAGCTTAGAAGTGGGCTCGCATCACGAAAAACAAAACCTTAAAGGCAGTAAGGCCCAAAGTGAATAATATACAGAAAGTTGGGCCGGACTATTACATTTGCTATCAGCGTCGAGGACAACTTGGCTTAAGGTGGGGGGATTGTGATATCCCATGCCGAAAGCCAACGTCCAAAGTTAGGGCTTTATGAGTAGTGCTGGTTTTTGACTTGTTATATGTGTTTTGGAGCGTCAAGTTCAAAAGAGTGCACGTCACCAAGAATAAAAATATGATGACGACAAGACTTAAATCAGATAATATACGGCAGGTTGAGGTAGGCTATTACATTTACATTGTGCTGGTTGAGAATTAAGCTTTATTTTTTTTTCTATTGGGTTTTGTCAGTCTTACGACCCTGGTTGAGGATTTGACAGGTTAACCCAAGTTAAGTTGTTTTTTTTTTCTATTTTTTAATTGAATTTATTTTCAATTTCATTCTTAAATATTAAGTTGGTTAGAAATTGAGCTTTATTTTTTTTGGTTGACCTGAGTTGACTTTGATTTTTTTTTGTCATTTAAAAAAATTAAATAATATTTTTAAAGTTTTCATCGGCTAAAATTTTGTTGATTGATATATTTTTCTAAATCCTGAGATTAATTAAAAATATATTTTAGATATTATTTTATTAAATTCTATTTAAGTTTTACTTAGTTATCAAGTAAGATTATAGAAATATTTTTAGAATATTGGAAAGTTTTTTCTTTTTATTTAATTCAATTGATTTGTTATGGTAAATATCTATTTTTTTTATCATAGTTTTTTATGAAGTGGACTTATTAATTTTAGTTAGATTGATGACTAAAATCACATATTTTTCTAGCTTCTAAAAATACACTAGCAATGCTTCTTTTTTTTTTTACATTACAAAATGTATGCAGTAAGCCACCAATCTTGTTAACAAAAAACTAAGTCACTTGGAGAAATTACTACCCACCAAGATTTAAAACACTATTTATTATAATTGTATAATGATAAAATTTCTTCTAAGCCAAAAAACTTTTGAACTAGTCATTCAGGACAAAGTGATATTTTTACTATGACACAATTATCTTTTACAAATTATATGGGATTAGCTTTGTCATTTTGTTTTTTAATTGCATAATAAAATTATTAATTTAATCCTAAAATAAAAATAAAAAATAAAAAATAAAATACTTATTATTCAAGTGTGTTTTGGTTTTTTAAAACAATGTTTTTACTTTAATGATTTAAAGATGAAATCACCGTAACTCTCTTATATAAGTTTCGTTTTATCATTTTAAATAGGTTTTATTGTACATTTTTAGGTTCCTTAAAAGAATTATTGCAACTAACATATATTAAATATTATTATAAAAAAGTGCTAGCATGTGCGAACATAGATGGCCTCACTCTATTTAAGTGGCATGTATGCAACCATTACAACTACTAAATGTTGCTTTCTAGAGAGGCACTTTGAAGGTCTTAGCACTTCATACATGATGGGGCGTCATGTGAACTAAGCGTGCTTCTAGTTTGATATCAACAATCATTTGTTTTTTTCCCTCTCTCATCCTCAAATTAAACGCAAACCCTATCAAAATTTAAAACCAACCCTTTCAATTTCTTTTTTCCTTCACATTTACTCTATGTCCATTTGATTAATGTTTTTTTTAATTTAAAGTAAGCTTTAAAATTATATATTTTTTTTTATTTCAACTCCTTTCATTTTTTAATATCTTAAATTTGGTTTCTATTTTTTATTGCTATTTATTTTTTTTAGCATCATTTTTTTTATTGATTTTTTTTTTATATATAATTTCATCCTCAATAGTTTTTTTCCCTATAAATTTGATTTTCATTCAATTTATTGCTATCTTTTTTACTTTGAGAAGTTTTTTTAATTGATCTTTTTTCCATTATTTCATCCTTGAAAATTAATTTGGTTAAGAATTAAGGTTCTTAATTGAATCCGGTTCTAGGATTTCACAGGTTGTGAGTTTTAAAGATTAGACCGGGTTTAGGAGGTTAACTTTTTTTTTAAAATTTTCTTTTCTAAAGATTTTTTTTTAATTTTTTTAAAGAGTTTGCTCTATTATTTTTCATGGTTAGTTTTATAAGGGATTAGTATTGGATTCATGACCAAATTCATCAGTTTCAAAGGTTAATTTGGGTTGAATTTTGTTTTTTTCAGCTTTTTTTTTTTAAATTTATTTATTTTAGTTTCATCATTCAACATTTAATTTATTAAAAAATGATCTTCCTATCTTTTTTTTTCCTTTGCTTTCCATTGAGTTATCTCAATTATGTGTTCATGGTCGCAAGGTTTGCGAATGAACCCATGTTGACTCATATTTGTTTTGTTTTTCATTGCTAAGGGGTAGTCTCGGGTTCATGACCACAATTACTGATTTTTTCTTCATATTTAGTCTATGTCCATTTTATTATTATATTTGCTTTAATTTTGAATAAGCTCTAAAATTACAAATGTTTTTTTTTAACGATTTCATGATTCAAAATTTCATTGATTCGGGGTTAAGTTTCTTGATTGAACTCAACTTTAGAAATTCACGGGTTACGAGTTTTAGAAATTAGATTTAGATTATGATGCATGTCCGAGTTTACTTGTTCTTTTATTTTCCTTTTTTAATGATATATATATATATATATTTACATTTTACCTTTTTTTAGAGTTTTGCTAATTAATAATTACATTTAGTATTCTGTAGGATTAGTCTTGGGTTCATAACTAAAGTTATCAGCTTCAAAGATTAACGTAGGTTAACTTTTTTTTTCAAATCCTTTTTTTAATTAATCTATTTCAATTTGATCTTTCAATATTTATTTTTTTTTAAATTTGATCTTCCTATTTTTTTTCATTTCCTTTCCATTGGGTTATTATGATCCTGTATCTATGGTCACAGGATCTGTGGGTTAACCTGAGTTGACTCATATTATTTTTCCATTAATAAAGGGTTAGTTTCTAGATCAAGACCACAATCACCAATTTTTCCTTCACATTTGGTCCATGTTCATTTCACTAATATTGTTTTTTAAAATTTTGAATAAGTTATAAAATTATATATGTTTTTTTTATTTCACCCCCTTTCATTTTTGAATATCTCAAATTTGGTTTCTATTTTTCTTATTACTATTTATTTTGTCTAGCATCACTTGTTTAGATTGTTGTTTCTTTATAATTTCATCCTCTATGATTTTTTCCTATCAAATTTGATTTATATATTTTTTTAATGCTATCTTTTATACTTTGAAAATTTTCTTAAAAAATTTTATCCTTTAAAATTTAATTAATTGGAAATTAAGCTTTTTGATTGAATCTAGTTTCAGGATTTCACGAGTTATGAATTTTACAGATTAAACCAAATTTGCTTATTTTTTTATTTTTCTTTCTTAAAGCTTTTTTTTTTTTTACTTTTGTAGAGTTTTGCTAATTAGTTTTTATATTTTTCCTTCTATAGGATTAGTTTTGGGTTTATGAATAAAGTCGCTAATTTCAAATGTTAGCGCGAGTAAATTTTTATTTTTCAAGTCTTTTTTTAAAATTAATCTATTTTAATTTTATCATTTAACGTTTAATTTATTAAAAATTGATCTTCCTACCTTTTTTTTCCTTTCCTTTCCTTCGCATTAAGTTATCCTGATCCTATAGTTATAGTAGTAGAGTTTGCAGGTATCCCAACTTAACTCATATTGCTTTCCTATTGCCAAAGGGATAGTTTTAGTTTCATGACTAGAGTCACAAGTTTTAAAAGTTAATCCAAGTTATTTTTTTGTTTTTTCAGGTCTTTATTTAAAAATTAATTTATTTAAATTTTATCATTTAGTATTTGATTTATTAAAAATTAATCTTGGTATTTGTTTCCCTTTCTTTCTATTGGGCTGTCGTGATACTATACTTATGGTCACGAGGTTTGCTAGTTAACTTGGGATGATTCATTATTTTTTCATTGATTTTTTAAATTAAATTTATTTTTTTAATTTTTATCCTTCAACACTGAGTTATTAGATAATTAAGCTTTATGATTTTTGTTGAATTTTCTTTCGAACATGGTCATTTTAGTATCATGATTGGATCAAAGATTTGCATCCTGACCTAGATAGGCTCAAATTGAGTTTTTTTTTCCACCTTTTTTTATTATATTTTTCCTTAAATTTTATCCTTCAACATTTTATTTGATGGAGATTGTGCTTCAGCTTTATTCTTTTTTCTTTTTTTTTTATATGAATTTATTATGTTCTTATTTGATTTATTAGAAATTGGTCTCTGAATTTTTTTTTTACACTTCTTTCTGTAAGATTATCCTAATTTTATGTTCATAGTCATAAAATTTGTGAGTTAACCCGGTTGAACTAAGATTTTGTTTTTTTTTAGTTTCATCTTTCAATAATAGATTGTTTGATAATTAGAGTTAGCTTATATTGGGCTCTCTTTTTACTCTTATTTTTTGATAAATGGTTATTTTTTTATTAGTTTATTTATTATTATTTTACATTTTTAATCATATTATTTTGAAATTATTTAAACCAACAACTCAAGTTTCATATATTTTTAAATTATCAAATTTCAGTGCGGAAATAGAGCAAGGCTCTAGGCTGAAAAACTAACTTCAGTGCGGAGAAGTTGTGCGCCAAAATTAAAGAGACATGTCAATCAGCTAGCTAGCCTCACCGAGCCCCCACGTCCATAACTTTATTTATTCTCCACAGGCAAATAACACCTTCCTCAGGCCAGCAATAATTCAGTTCTTAGTGGATGCCCCATTATCCACGAGAGGTCAACCTAGGCTCCACGTGCTAATTTGTTACTGGGTGTTTGGTCCCATGTTGCATCCAGATTTTTTTATTTTTGCAGAAACACTAAATCTGGTGTTGCTTGTACCTCCTTCATGGAGTGCTTATATCCCAAATTTAAACAAAATCAAGATCCATTATAGGCACTGAAGAAAGCATTTGTCTTCGCAAATGCACAACATACGTACTGTAGAAAGCATTTGTCTTTCCAGAATAAAAACCTGATCTTTGATGTTTGAGAAATCAGGTTGACAAACACTTAACCGCCATGAATTTTAATCTTCGAAAACCATTTCAGAGAAATTTATTTAAGCCGCTTCAAAGGTGGAATTCATTTATGATCAATGCCTCTGGATGTAGATTTTCCTCAATTCAACGTCTTAATTTAGAATGAATGGTGAATCAGAAAGAGTCATGACAAGAAACAGTGGCATATTACTGCCAAGAGGTGTGGCTCACGTCCAACATGGGATCTGCATGATTGAACTTGACAAACAAAAGTAGGCACAAAGAAGACAGGATGCGAAAGTGGATAGAGAATCGTGGCTAGCTGGGAGTGGTAAATTGTACCCAAAAGTGCCAGAATCAGATGCCTTATCCTAGCACATGACAATGCACGATAAGAAGCTCTTAGTGAATACACATCACTTGAATTTTGAAACTAACCACCACAGATATGGCTGGTGTAGAAGCAACCTGATGACAACTCTTTTCTTCTGAACTTCAAACCATTCAAAAGAATCTGCATAAAAGACATAGGTCAACTTGGATATTCATCAGCCCCCGTCATGAAAAGATCATATGCCACAGTCATGCTTTACAAGTTCTAGTATCCAGCTTTTTGTAGATGGGATAACCTTCCAAACTACTTTTTCTTTAATAGTGAGCATGCTTCCTCATAGTCATGGCCTAGGTTTTTCCAAGACAAATCTCATCTCTCTGAAAGTGCTCTGCCGGTCTATCAATCAAAATCATCACTATAAACATTGAGGGTTGGCTAAGTTTGGCGAGTGGATACACTCCCACCATGTCAGGCAAGGTTCAGCTCGCAGACAAAGCCGTAGAAACATATTTTTTCATGTATCCTCTAATCCCACCATGGATGATGCCATGGTAATTGTTTTGAATTCGATTGAATTTTTTTTCTGCTACCACTTAATGTGATAAAGTTACGGAAAAAAGAAGTTATGACTTATGTATGACCTAAGAATAATGTTCAGACAACAAATATGTTATTGTGCTCCTCACTGTAACTAATCAATGTCCTTTTGTTGAGTGGATGATTCTTGTTTTTATTGTTTTAGAAAATCATACTTTCTTAAAATATAATAAATAATATACAATCCCTTCTAAAAAAATATAATTTTTGCAAAATGCAATGCAATAATATTTGCTGAAAATATGATAATATATAGTTTATTGTATAGATCACATAACTCACAATCTTTTGGCAATTAACATGTTTATTTCTTTTCCTGGATCTGTTGAATTTAAATATATTATTTTATGCTTTTATGTGATTTTTCCTTATGGTATTAATTTTAATTTTTTATAAGATTTTATTATGTTAATCATATACATCATATCCTTACTCATTATTAACTGCATTGCATTAAAGAAAACACAATTTACAGCAATATATATATATATATATATATATATATATATATTCTCTTATTTCTTGTATTGATTTTTCTTATAAATTTAAACAAGATTTTATTTATATTTATATTTATATTATTTACATTCTTGCAAAATTTATATTTTTGCACATTTAAAAATGTTTTGTGTTTGATTAATTATTGGTCTTGCATTAGAAATTTGTTTTCTTTTTCCAAACTTAGTATATTGGTTGGAAACTTGTGACTCAATCTAAAGATCATTCTTGGGTATAACAACACTATGTACCATCCTTTTATTTATTAAGTATCATATATCCTCTAATTATTGATTAGTGCTTAAAACTGTATTTTTATTAAGATTTTATAGAAGCATTTTGTACTTGAAGCATCAATAATTCCTTAACTAAAGTATATTTTATAATAACAAGTCTGATACTATAAAATACATTTAATTTATGGTAAATATTTATCTTAAATATAGGCCTATCATATAAATCAAATGATTGATTGATGAGTTCAACTACTAAAATTGAAAAGATAAATAAAGGGTGAAGTTTAGAAAAGAGTTGCTAGTTCAACGCAAATTGAAATACTATTTAGTCATTGGTTCATATCTAGAGCTCTAGATCTTGGATTTCAATTTGGTTTATATGGGTAAAAAGCTAAAACATAGGTCTAAAATATTCACGGGAATGCAACACTCAATTTTCTATTTAGAAGTCCAAATCTTAGCAACAACGGAGAAGTCTGAATCTGTCTTGCAACCGAGATACTATTAAATAATTAACCCATATCTTGAGTTCTAGAAGTCTAAATGACTTCTTTTTTTGTTGAAAAGCTGAGATAATTTTCTAAAACTTTCATGAATAAGTCTATTCATATTCTGATGTTATCAGTGACTTTTTGTTCAAATAAGAAGATAAGGTTTGTCACTAAGTCAACATGTGACAATCCATTCAACAATTAGTCAACAAATCAATAGTTTTCAATTTTAACCTATAAAAGGAGGCATTTGCATTGCATTTAGGCATCTTGTTTTTCAGATCCATATCATGCTCTTACTATTTCTCTTTAAATTTTTATAATGCTTAAGTTTTGCTATCATTAGTCTATTATTTATATTTTTCATTTCCTTTCCTTTACTTAGTTAACTTATATCTTATTTATGTTATTATTTTGTTTATTTATGTTTTTCTTTTTTCATTCTATTTAGTTAAGTTTATTATGTCAAGGTGAAAATGTTACATTAATGATGTAAGAATAAGTATAATGTAAACTCAACACAAATTTTAATGTTTGATTTTAGTATGTTTTGTATTTGTTATCTAGTTCACTCTTAATACTTTGCTTGTTAAATGGTTAATATAAATTTATATTACATAACACTTGGTACAACAAATACTTTGCACTTTCATAACCCAACCGCATGACTTAACTAATACTTATGCTATGAAAGGAACTTGATTTATTATTAATATAAGTTATAATCATGAATACCTGATAATATTTACAAGTATTAGCATTATTCGAATAAGATAACTAATATAATTATGTTAACAATTTATAATCCGATATGAACTTTCTTTGTGTGTGGTTTCTAGTTGACTAATAAAAGGAGTTTATACTATATTTGTTTGAAATACTATTAATGGATCCTCTAACCTTGACATTATATTCTTATTCAACTTTTACCTTTTTTTCATGATTTAGATTTAGAAAATTCATACTTGCATTTAAGGGAATTTGAGAAGGTGTGTAATACTTATAATGACTCAAATTATAGCATGAACACCATCAGATTAAAGTTTTTTTCTTTTTTCATTAAAAGATAAAGCTAAAACATTATTATAAAATTTGAGATGTGGATCCATTCGTGCTTGGGATGAAATGTAGTAATAATTTTTAAAGAAGTTTTTCCCTTCTCATAGAACAAATTCTTCCAAAAAAAAATCATCACTTTTACTTAAAAACTAGGAGAAACATTTTATCAATTTTGAGATAGATATCGAGACTTGCTTAATACTTGTCCTTATCATAGCTTTGAAATATGGAGATTGATTTCACATTTTTATAAAGGGTTAATACCTAGAGATAGACAAATAGTTGAATTCATGTATAACAAAACTTTTAAAGATAAAAACCTTAATGAAGCAATGAAATACTTAGACTTATTAGCTGAAAATGCTCAAAATTAGGACATTGCGGGTACTTATGAGGCACCGAGTAAAACTCAACTTTATACATCTAGTGAAAGTATGTACAACTTTAGAGAAGATCATGACTTCCAAGCCAAGTTTACATCTTTAGCTAGAAAAGTCGAGGCACTAAAATTGAAAAAGAGTGCTCAATTAAAATCTGTTCAAAATATTATGTATCAAATTTGTGAAATAAATAAACACTCAAACAATGATTGTCCAACCTTGCCTTCTTTTAAGGAATCTCTCCATGAACAAGCTTATGCTTTAAATAGTTTCCAAAAGCCCAATCATAACCCATACTTGCAAATATACAACCATAGTTGGAGAAATAACCTAAATTTTAGTTGGAAGAGTAATAACAATAATGCATAAACTTCACAACCATCATTTCAAGCACACCATAATTTTTAAAATTCTCATAGATATGCATCTGTTTATGTGTCACCTCTTAGAAATTTTTTTGAGGAAACTTTATATGTATTCATTAAAAAGTAAGAGACAATCAATACTCAACTTGCTCAAAACATGACAAATTTTAAGGATACTCTTGCAAAATTAACATCTGCTCTTGGTTTCCAAGAGAAAGGTAAGTTTCTATCTCAACCACAACAAAATCCTAAGGGGCAATACAATACAAATGCAAGTAGTTCTAGAAGTCAACATATGAATCAAGTCAAATCAATCATTACTCTTCGTAGTGGTAAGGTTATTGAAAAACCTACTCTTAAACCTTGTTAGAAAGATGATAAGTTAATCTTTAAGGGTAATGAAGGGGTTGGATCTGAATATTGCAAGGAAATTCCCCACCAGTACTTTTATTTTCTCTTGCCATGACCAAACAAATGAAAGTTAATCATAATTGTGAAATATTTGAGACTTTCAAACAGGAAGAAATCAAGGATGAAAAAAGCACCGGAAATGTTGTCATGGATCATTTGTGAAAATTGGCAATAAATTCAACATCCAATATCACACTAATCGATGATTACTTTCTTGTTGAATATTTACTTTCTTTTAGTTCAATGCCTTGGTTTGCTAAAAATATCAATTTTCTTGCTTTAGGATTTTTGCCAACTTATTCGGATAACCAAGACTAAAGAAAGTTTTTGAGCGACATGCAAAACTTTCATTGGGATGACCGTTACTTATTCAAATATTATCCTGATCAAATATTTCAAAGTTGCATTCCTAATAATGAGGTAAGTAGTGCCATTAAATTTTATCACTCTAAGGCATATGAGAGTCATTTCTCATCAAAGAAAACAACTGCAAAAATCTTACAAAGTGTATTTTATTGGCCTATCATATTCAAGGATGCACATGCATTTTGTAAAACTTATCAAAAAGTGAGATTTTTTTTAAACCACAAAGAGTCTTTAGATAATCTTCTATTGACTCTTAAGTCTCATCATAGTGGAGATGTGCATTTCATGACTTATAAACCTATTTTTATAAAGAACATGCTTGGCATAGTCTTGAGAATCTAACTAAAAAAAACCCTGTTTGCTAGTTTTTAAGAAAATTGGATGAGAGGCCTATCCCCGACCCATAGAGGGCGTTTAAACTGTTCTTGGATGTAAAACCAAGAGAAGATGTGAGCCACATTCACAACTATATATATATATATGATTTTTCAAAAATAAATCAATAAATAAATAAAAAGATAGAGAGTGTGAGACTTTAGTTGGCCTACCTATAGGTGGTATGATTGACTTTTTAATTTCTCATTTATAAAATCCTGTCTTCCTTTCATTTCTACTCAACCTATACATTCAACAAATATAAAAGTGTGTAGAAATGATAAGTTTCTTAGGTCATCACATAAGAAATATTTGTGTTTTTGATGGAATTAGTCTTAAGAAAGAAAATAATTTTTTAAAATCAGCAAATCATCTTGATCAGGTGCTAGTTGAGAGAAAGATTTATATAGTATATAAGGGAGGTAGTTTTGGGTTAATAAGAGGTGTGTTAATAGTTGTATTTTTAGGAGGTAGTCAAGTTTTGGGGTTCGTCCCTAAAGCTTTGGTAGAAGGAGACATCATTCGAAAAATAATTAGAGAGGAACTACAGGTCTCCATAATGTTTGATCGAATGAATGCAATGTTTAACTATGCTGATGTCTTCATTGCCTTACTAGGTGGTCTAAACATATTGGAAGAGATCTTTCATATCTCTTATTGAGCCAAACTGCACATTTACCATAAACCTATAAGTCTGTTAAATGTTAATAGTTATTATGATAAGTTGTTGTCATTTCCTAATCATCTTGTGGAACAAGAATTTTTAACATCTTCTGCATGACAAATCATAATCTCTGCTATTACTGCTGAACAATTGATTAACCAACTATAATATATCATTCCTGTAATTGATCCCTCTATGAGTAATATCAATTGGTCATCTAAAAAACCCCATAAAAAGCTTAGATTGGATTTAAGTTTCATTTATGAATTTTTATGTCTTTTGGTTTTATTATTGGGTTTTGTTGTTTCTTATATTTGTTTAAGTGTATTTTAGGTTTGCTAGTGTTCGTTATTTCAGGTGATGTCTTCTATACTCTATCTTTCTACATTAGGATATTGAGGACAATGTTTCGTTTTGGTTGGGGGAAGAGGATAGTAATTGATAAAAAAAATCAACTCACTGTATTTTTTATTTCATAAAGTATGTGTAACATTGTTATTACTAGGATGACAGAGTAAATGAGCACTTTTGTTAAATTAACTCTTAAGACATATCTTAATAACCATTCTTAACAAGATCTATCATAATACTTTTTGAAATATTCATGTTTACAAACAAGGTCTATCATAATACTTCTTAAAATATTCATGTTTACAAATTTAAAATATTCATATTTACAAATTCTCGCATTATCATCACTTAATTTTGCTCATACACTCATTTAACATGTATTCTTAAACTTTAATTTTCACACACACACTTTAACATATGATTGTGGGTTGCACATTGGATTATTACATTATTTATATTCTTTTGTTAAAGGTAACAACTAAGAGAAAGGGATAGTATATAATTTGTAAAAAAAAAAGATAAGAAAATAATGAAAATAAATATATACATAAGTTTGGTTTTGTAGCCTCTCAAACCTAAAAAATTAAGTCTGAAGGGGTGTTTTAACACCTAATACCTTGAAGTCAACTAACTTGAGAACTATTGGCTCAATGTTTGTTACATAGGTTGAGGAGCAAAGCTTAAAGAAATCAAGCATTGTACTATCTACATATTAGTATTAACAACCTGAGTTACTAAACTTGTAGGGGTGTCTCAACACCTAATGCCCTAAAACCAACTGGTCCGGGAGTCATTAGTCGAAAGCTCTTTATATGGGTTAAAGGTGCGTGGTGTTTTAAGTTATATGTATATGTATTAAAAAAATAAGAAAAAAAAGAGAAAAAAAATAATCCTAATCCAAGGAAGTTAACCTTAAACATTAGAATAAAAATTTTGTTTTCTTCTAAGAAAAGCCCTATAACTATATGTTGATATATTGAGTATAAAAAGAAGGTTTATTAATATCTTGTTTAAGAGGTATTGAGCAGATATATAAATTTAATAAGAGTTTGTTTATCCGGATAGATTAATAGAAGTTGAATGATGAATACCTTGCTTTGTGGAATTTACAAGTTGTTTTTCTAATACTTTGATTATTAGGCGCTGGTAATAAGCTGGTTGGAAGGGTGTGATTAGTATTTAAAAGTGTATTTTTATCAAGTTTTATATCATTATTTTGCATTTGAAGTATCAATAACTCCTTAACTAAAATATGTTTTATAATAATATATCTAACAATATAAGATACTTTTAATTTGTGGTAAATTTTCATTTTAAATATAGGCCGATCACATAAATAAAATGATTGATTGATGAGTTTAAAAATTAAAATTGAAATGACAAAGAGATAACCAAACTTAGAAAAGAGATGTTGGTGCAGTTCAAACCGGAATACTATTTAGTAATTGGGTCATATTTGTAGTTATAGATCTCAAATTTAGATTTACTTTATATGGATAAAAAGGTAAGACATAGGCTTATAACTTTTATAGCAGCCTAAGATTTTAAAAGTTTATTTTTAAGTCTAAATTATAGCAACAATAAAAAAGTCTGAATCTATCCTGCAGCCCAAATACTATTTAGTATTTGGCCTATATCTAGAGTTTTAGAAGTTCAAATGACCTCCATTTTTTTTTCTAGAAAGCTGAGACAATTTCCTACAACTTTTATATTTAAGTGGTTTCAATTTTGATGTTATTAATAATGTTTTGGGCAATCAAGAGAAGATAAAGATTGTCACTAAGTCAAGAGTTGACCACCCATTCATCAATTAGTCATCAAATCAATAGTTCCCAATTTTAACTTATAAAATAAGGCATTTTCCATGCATTTAGGCATCTTGGTTTCCAGATCAAGATTATGCACTTGCTTTCTCTCTTTATATTTTTATAATGCTTAAGTTTTGCTTTCATTAATATTAAGTTTATGCCATTCAATTACTTCCCTTTACTTAGTTAACTTTTATCTTATTTGTGTTTTTATTTTGTTTATTTATTTATTTTTCTTTCTTTCATTGTGTTTAACTAAGTTTATTATGTTAAGGTAAAAAGGTTACACTAATAGTGTAAGAATAAGTATAATGTAAACTTCATATGAACTTTAATGTTTGATACTAACATGTTTTGTATTTGTTATCTTGTTACTTTTTAATACTTTACTTGTTAAATGATTAATCTAGATTTATGTTATATAACACTTGGTACAACAAATACCTGACACTTTCATGACTCATATTGTATGGTATAACCGATACTTGAGTTATGAAAGGAACTTGATTTATTGTTTACATAAGTTATAGTCATGAATGCTTGACAATATTTACAAGTATTGGCATTAATTGAATAAGATAACTAATGTAATCATATTAACAATTTATAATCTAATTGAAACCTTCTTTGTGTATGGTTTTCAATTGAATAATAAAAATTTATACTAGTTTGACATATTATTAGTGGATCCCTAACCTTGACATTTATTGTTATCATTGTTTAATTTTTACGTTGATCTTCCATCTTGAAGTTCTTATCAACTTCCTTTTCTTTTTCTTCTTTTTTGACTACTACTACTACTATTACTACTGCTACTATTATTACTATTATTATTGTTACTATTATTATTGTTATTGTTGTTGTTGTATTGTTATTGTTTATAATTTATACAATTAACCTCTCTATGGTTTGACCCCGGTCTTGCCGGGTGATTTATTATTTTGACACTTTTGCACTTAAGAGAAGACATCTATCTTTTAGTTGTGTTAATAAGAAATTAAAACCTTGTGGTTACATAGTACTTTTTCAACAAAGTCTTGACAATTCAATTATACAAGTGAGTGCCTTTTATCACTTATTAGAGTTTTTGAAATTCCAAAACTAGAAAGTATGTTGGTTATAAACACTTTAAAATTCCAAACAAATTTCATCTGTCATTCGATAAAATCTATAACAACTTTAAAAATCTATAACAACTTTAAAATCATTAGTTCGAGTGGCTTTAATTTCCACTTATTTCAAGATGCAATCAACAATAAGTAAAATATATCACAAAATAATATAGGGGTTTAACATATTGCATATAACTAAAAGATACATGAAACGATTCCATAAAATTAGTTCCCCAAACATATAAAATTACATAAGATACTATAGGGGTTTACTATATATCATTCCACTAGGATATATTATTTGTATTTTGGCAATGGTAACTTGACTTACAAAAACAATATGTCGTAAGATAAAGTTGGTAAGTGGAAATCGTATTCTAACACTTTTCTTGCTATTTTAACTGATCTCTACAAGTATATGAATGACAAAAGGTAAGAATAGAAATAATTTCATTTTCAAAAACACACCTTTTTATCACTTGATATGCATAAAACTTTCACAAATATGGATAATCTCACACATTATATTTGATATCACTCTTAATGTTATCTCTTTGAGCCTTAAACATATTTAGGGGTAACATATTAGTAACTATATAATTTATAATATTCCCATACTAAGCTTACATCAAACTTGTAGATAACAATTGCTCGATAAGAAATGTTTCTTGCAAATAAAGCTCATCATTTACATGAACTAAACGACTCAAATAATCTACAAAATGATTTTCTATCTCTTTTTTTCACCTTTGATCTCCAAGTGAAATTCACTCAAGAGAAGTATCCATCTTATTAATCTTAGTTTTTCCTCTTTCTTTATCATTAAATGATAAAGAGTTGCATGATTAGAGTAAACAATGACTTTGGTACCACGTAAGATTAAAATTTCTCCAAAGTTAAAAGTTTTTTTTTCAGTAGTAGAGTAATTTCTCTATTCATCATTCAAAGTCCTTGAAGCATAACAAATATCATGCAATTTTTTTTTAAAATTGTTTGACCCAAAATAGCACTTATTGCATAATCATTTGTGTCGTATATTATCTTGAAAGGAGCTTTGATGTTGGAAGATTGGATAACTATGATAGAAGTCAACAATTTTTTTATCTTATCAAATGCCTTTTTATATGGCTCATCAAACTCAAAAGTCACATCCTTTTGTGGTAAATTGTTTGAGGGAAAATGCTATTTTAAAGAAGTCCTTGATGAATCTTAAATAAAAACTTGCATATCCATGAAAAAAAATGAACTTCACATACAATATAGGGGTAAGGTAAAGATTGAATAATATCAACTTTAACTTTATCTACCCTAATTTTCCTAGATGAAACAATATGACTAAAACTACATCTTAACCATAAAATGACATTTTACATAATTTAACACAATATTAGTTTATATGCATATTTGAAGAACAAATGTAACATTATGTAAACAAGAATAGTTTATATATGACACGATAAAAAGATTGATGTCTTCTCCCAAGTGCAGGAGTGTCGAAGTAATAAATAACTCAGCAAGATTAGGGTCGAACCACAAGGAGGTTAATTATACAAATTATTAACAATAATTATAAACAACAAGAATAGTAACAATAACAACATCAACAATAATAATAGTAGTAATTATAATACTAATAATACTACTAGTAGTAATAGTAATAGTAGTACTAGTAATAACAACAACAACAATAAAGAAAAAGAAGAAAAATTGATGAGAACTTTGAGATGGAAAATTAAAGTAAGGATTAAACAATGATAATAACAAATGTCAATGTTAAAGGATCCACTAATGGTATGTCAAACAAGTATAGTATAAACTCTTATTATTTAATTGGAAACCACACATAAAGAAGGTTCCAATCAGATTATAGATTGTTAACATGATTACATTAGTCATCTTATTCAATTAATGCTAATACTTGTAAATTTTGTCAAGCATTCATGATTATAACTTATGTTAACAACAAATCAAGTTCTTTTCATAGCTCAGGTGTTGGTTATACCATACAGTATGGGCTATGCAAGTGCCAAGCATTTGTTGTACCAATTGTTATACAATATAAATCAAAATTAATCATTTAACAAGTAAAGTATTAAAGAATAAACAAGATAACAAATATAAAATATGTTAGCATTAAACATTAAAGTCCATATTATGTTTATACTATTCTTATTCTTACACCATTAGTGTAACCTTTTCACCTTGACATAATAAACTTAGCTAAACATAATGAAAGAAAGAAAAATAGATAAACAAAATAAAAACATAAATAAGATAAGAGTTAACAAAGAAAAGGAAAGGAAATGAAAGGCATAAACTTGATATTAATGAAAGCAAAGGATAAGCAATACAAAAAATACAGAGAGAGAAAAGAAGAGCATGATCTTGATCTGGACACCAAGATGCCTAAATGCATGACAAATACCTCCTTTTATAGGTCAAAATTAGGAACTATTGATTTGATGACTAATTAATGAGTGGGTGACCAACTCTTAACTTGGTGACAATCCTTATCTTCTATTGTTTGCCTAAAATGTCATTGATAACGTCAAAATTCAAGCCACTTGAAAACATGAAAGTTGTAAGAAATTGTCTCTGCTTTCTTGGCTAAACAAGTCAGCTCATTTTGACTTCTAAAACTCCATATATGACCAAAATATTGAACAATGCTCGGGCTGGAGTACAGATTCGGCCTTCTTTGTTGTTCAATAATTTGGACTTGAAAATAGCCTTTTTAGATCTTAGGCTTTATATGAAAGTTGTAGGCCTATGACTTACCTTTTTATTTGTATAAAGTAGACCTAAATCTAAGTTCTATAGCTCCAAATATCACCCAATTACCGAATAGTGTTCCGATTTGGATTGCACCGACATCTTTTTTCTAAGTTTGACCATCTTTTTATCCTTTCAATTTCAGTTCTTAAATTCATCAATCAATCGTTTTTATATGATAGGCATGCATTTAAAATGAACATTTACCATAAATTAAAGGTATCTTATATTATTAGATATATTGTTATAAAACATGCTTTAGTTAAGGAGTTATTGATACTTCAAGTGCAAAATGATGATAGAAAACCTTCATAAAAATACACCTTTTAAGTATCAATCACACCCCCCAATTAGTTTATTACTAGTCCCTAGTAATCAAAACGTTAAAATAGAAAAATACTTTGCAAATTCCATAAAGCAAGGTAGTCATCATTTAACTTCCATTAATCTATCCAGATAAACAAACTCTCATTAAATTTATGTACCTGTTCAGTACCTCTCAACAAGATATTCATAAACCTTTATTTTGTGCTCAATGTATCAACACATAATTATGAGGTTTTTCTTAAAAGAAAACAAATTTTTTGTTCTAATGTTTAAGGTTAACTTCCTTGGGTTGAGATTATTATTTTTATATTTTTTAATATATATATATATATTTATATATAATTTAAAACACCACGCATCTTTAACCCATGTAACTAGCTTTCCACTAAAGACTCCCAGACCAGTTGGTCTTAGGACATTAGGTGTTAAGACACCCCTACGAGCTTAGTAACTCGTGTCGCAGATACTGATATATAGATAATGCAATATTTGATTCCCTTAAGCTTTTCTCTTCAACCTATGTAACAAGCATTGGGCCAATAGCTTCCAAGTCAGTTGACTTTAGGGTATTAGTTGTTAAAATACCCCTTCGGGCTTAATTGCTTAGGTTAGGAAGGCTACGAAACCAAATTTATCTATATTTTTATTATTATCATTTTTTTTCTTTTTTTAATTATATACTATTCCGTTCCCTTAGTTGTTACCTTTAACAAAAGAACATAAATAATATAATAATCCAATATGCAACCCATAATCATATGTTAAAGTGTGTGTGTGTAAATTAAGATTTAAGAATACATGTTAAATAAGTATATGAGCAGAATTAAGTGATAACAATGCGAGAGTTTGTAAATCTGAATATTTCAAGAAGTATTATGATAGACCTTGTTATGAATGATTACTAAGATGCATCTTAAGAGTTTTAAAAAGTTCTTCTTACTCTATCATTATAGTAAAAATAATTTTGCATATGTTTTATGAAATAGAAAACATAGTTTTTTTTAGCTACTACCCTTCCCCCCGATTAAAACGAGACATTGTCCTCAATGTTTAAAGGTAGAAAGATAAAGTATAGAAGATATCACCTGAAATAACGAACATTGACAAACCTGAAACACATTGAAATAAATATAAGAAACAACAAAACACAATGATAAAACCAAAAGATATAAAGATTCACAAATAAGGCTCAAATCCAATTTAAGCTTTTTACGGCTTTCCTTAGTTGACCAATTTATATGACTCATGAAAGGATCAATTACAGGAATGAAAGATTGTAGTTGGTCAATCAATTGTTCAGCAGTAGCAATAGATATTATGATTTGTTGTGTAGAAGATGTTAGAAATTCCTGTTCTACAGCATGATCAAGAAAAGATAATAACTTATCATAATAACCATTAACATTTAACAAACCTATGAGTTTTTGATGAATGTGTAGTTGGGCCTAAGAGGAAATATGAAAGATCTCTTCCAATATGTCTAGACCACCTAGTAAAGCAATGAAAGCATCAACATGGTTAAACATTGCATTCATTCGAGCTGACATTGTAGAGACCTGAAGTTCCTCTCCAATTGTTTTTCCAATGATGTCCCCTTGTGCTAAAACTTCAGGGACCACCTCAAAAACTTGACTACCTCCTAAAAATACAGCTATTAACACCTTTCATTAACCCAAAACTGCCTCCCCCATATACTAAATGAATCTTTCTCTTAGCTAACACTTGACTAAGATGATTTGCTGATTCTAAAAACTCCTTTTCTTTCCCAAGACTAGATCCACCAAAAACACAAATATTTCTTATATAATAACTTGAGGAACTTGCCATTTCTACACACTTCTATATTGTTGAATGTATGGGTTGAGGAGAAATGAAGGGAAAGAATAGAGGATTTTATAGATGAGAAATTAGAAAGACAATCATATCACCTATATGTAGGTCAGCTGGAGTCTCACACTATCTCTCTCTCGCTCTCTCTTTATTTATTTATTTACTTTTGAAAAAGCATGTGTATGTACAAGTAGTTGTGATTGTGGCTCACATCTTCCCTTGGTTTTTCATCTAAGAACGGCTTAAACGCCCTTTATGGGTTAGGGATAGGCTTCCCATCTAGTTTTCTTAAAAACTAGCAAACATGGTCTTTTTTAGTTAGATTCTCAAGACTAAGTCGATCATGTTCTTTATAAAATAGTGGCTATAAATCATGAATTGCACGATGCACATCTCCACTAGGATGCGTCTCAAGAATTAATAGAAGATTATTTAAAGACTCCTTACTCAGGCCATCCTTAATGAATTGTATTTTATCTTCACGATTTATAGATACCATTCCTAAAAAATGACATTATGCATTACAAGTCTATCTAGCACATCGATGATAGACTTTCAGTCATTTTGCATGACGTTTCTTGGCAAAAGTGCTTTTACTTGTTCCAGGCATATGTGAAATGAAAGAGTTAGAGGACTCACTTGATAATCGGACATTTGCTTTAATCAACTAGTGAATATCTTTAGGAATTCCATGATTCATTAACAATCTCAATCTTGCACATCTAGCACGGTAAATTTTTGTAATCGCATTTTGAGGCAGAACGGGAAAATACTTTTTTAATTTTTCAAGATTAGTGTCCATTTTCAAATGAGAATTGAAAAAGAGATTCAAAGAATTGCATAAATTATATACAGATATCAGTTATTATAGGAAACTGAAAGAACCGACTTAAATTATGGAGTACTGTTATCCGCCATTTGACCAGGGTAAGAGAAACTAGCAAATATCACTCAAAAAGAAACATAAAAATAATATGAGAAAAAAAATCAATCTTTATATATGAGATCACCCAATTCAATAGAGTCATGTTTAATTGAAAAATTATCAAAGTAAACTTTCAGATGATGTCCATTTACCTTGAAAACATTGCCATTCTTTGGATTCTCGATGTCGTAGGCCCCATATGGATACACATGTTTCACACTAAAAGGACTGTTCCATCTTGAACTTAATTTTCCAGGAAATAAATGCAGTCGAGAATTATAAGGCAAGACTTTTTGACCAACATTAAATGTTTTTCTCAGTATATTCTTATCATTAAACTCTTTGATTCTTGCTTTATGAATTCTTTCATTTTTATATGCATCATTTCTTATTGCCTCAAGCTCATTTATTTGTAATAAGCTTTATGTTCAAGTTCCACAGGTAAGTGACAAGGTTTTTCATAGACTAGTCTATAAGGTGATATACTTAATAATAATGTTTTATAAGCATTTCGATAAGCTCAAAGTGCATCATTAAGTCTTAAAAACCAGTCTTTCCTATTAGGGTTCACTGTTTTCTCAAAAATATGTTTGATCTCCCTATTAGCTAACTCTACTTGTCCACTTGTTTAAGGGTGATAAAAGGTGACAACTTTATGTGTGATTCCTTATTTCTTCATTAAAGACTTAAATGACTTGTTGTAGAAATGTGTTCCACCATCACTTATTATGGCTCTAGGGACTCCAAATCGACTCAAAATATTTTCTTTAAAAAATTTTATCACTGTTTTGTGATCATTGTTTCAACTTGGAATTGCCTTTGTCCTTTTAAAACATAATCTATTGCGACTAATATGTAAAAGAAATCGAATGATGGAGGAAATGGACCCATGAAATACCCCAAGAGTCAAAGATCTCTATGACAAGAATAAGATTTAAAGGCATCATGTGATGTTTTGAAATTGATCCCAACTTTTGACAATTTTCATAAACTTACAGAATGTATGTGAGTCTTTGAACATGGTGGGCCAATAAAATCCACTTTGTAAGATTTTTACAGTTGTCTTTCTTGATGAGAAATGGCCCTCACATGCCTCAGAATGATAAAATTTAAAGACACTACTTACCTAATTGTCAGGAATGCATCTTTAAAATATTTGACCAGGACAATATTTGAATAAATAAAGGTCATCCCAATAAAAGTTCTTCACTTCGTTCAAGAATTTTCTTTTATCTTGGGTACTCCAATGAGCTGGCAATTGTCTTGAAACAAGAAAATTGATAATATTAGCAAACCAAGGCATTACAGAGATGGAAAGTAAAGACTCATCGGGAAAGTAGTCATCGATTGGTGTGATGTCAGTTTTTGAATCTGTTGTCCATCTTGACAAGTGATCTGCAACAACATTTTTACTGCCTTTCTTATCTTTGATTGTGATATCAAATTTTTGAAGTAACAAAATCTACTACACTAATCTAGCCTTAGAATTTTTCTTAGAAAGAAGATATTTCAATGCTATATAATCACTAAAAACAATAACAGATAAGCCAACAAGATAAGACCTGAATTTTTCACATGCAAATACTACTGTAAGTAATTCTTTTTCAGTGGTGGTGTAATTCATTTGAGCACTATTTAAAGTTTTACTTGCATAGTAAATTACATAAGGTTTCTTATCTTTTCTTTATACCAAAACAGCACCTACGCAATAATCACTAGCATCACACATTATTTTGAAAGGTAATGACCAACTAGGAGGTTAAATGATAGGAGCACAAGTAGGCAAGTTTTTAAGTTTAACAAAAGCTTATTCACAATGTTCAGTTCATTCAAAAATAGTATCCTTTGTTAGAAGGTTACTTAAGAGCTTAGATATTACGCTAAAATCTTTGATGAACCTTCAATAAAAACCAGCATGTTCTAAGAATGATCTAACATCTTTAATAGATCTTGGTATTGGCAAGTTTGCAATTAACTCGATTTTAGATTTGTCAACCTCAATTCCTTTTGATGAAACAATGTGACAAAGTACAATACCGTTTGTTTCCATAAAGTGACATTTTTCCCAATTTAGCACAAGATTCTTCTCTTCACACCTGGTCAAAACCTTTTCTAAGTTAGTTAAACAATCATTAAATGAATCGCCAAAAATAGAAAAATCATCCTTGAAAATCTCAAGAAAATGTTCAACCACATCACTAAATATACCAAGCATGCATCTTTGAAATGTGGCTGGTGAATCACATAATCCAAAAGGCATCCTTCGATATGCAAAAGTACCAAATGGACATGTGAAAGTAGTCTTCTCTTTATCTTCCAATACAATTTCAATTTGGTTGTAACCCGAATAACTATCTAGAAAACAATAAAATTCATGACCTGCAACTCTTTCTAGGATTTGATCCATGAAAGGTAAAGGAAAATGATCTTTTTTAGTCATTGAATTAAGTTTCCTAGAGTCAATGCACATGCGCTAACCAGTAACAATTCTGGTGGGAATTAACTCATTGTTCTCATTTGTTATCACAGTGACTCCAGACTTCTTGGGTACAACTTGGGTAGGACTTACTCATTTGCTGTCAGAAATAGGATAAATGATTTCATTATCTAGAAGCTTAATGATTTCATTTTTCACTACTTCTTTCATATTAGGATTTAGCCTTCATTGCATTTCTCTAGAGGGTTTAATATTTTCCTCTAAATAAATTCTGTGTATAAATCAAAGGACTAATTCCTTTTATATCAGCTATGGTCCATCCTAATGCATTTTTATGCATTTTTAGAGTTTGTAATAACTTACCTTCTTGATGTGCATTAAGTTTGGAAGAGATTATTACCAAAAAAGTTTCATTTTCTCCAAAAAATAAGTATTTGAGATTGGATGGCAACGACTTCAAATCAGGTTTGGGTGGTTGAACACTTGAAGGTATGAACTTAATTGATCATAGTGGCAATTCCTCAATTTGTGGTCTCTAATTACTTGTCTTTGATTCTTTTTGAAAATAAATCATTTGCAAATCATTAGATTCATCAATCTCAATTTTACTGGAAGTGATTGGAAATTGATCATGAATTAATTTTTCAGTAAAGTCCACTTCCTGTAAATCCTTATCATATCTAGGTTGCTTGTAAATGTTGAAAATATTCATCTCCAATGTTATGTTTCCAAATGATAGTTTCATCAGTCCATTCCTACAATTAATCAATGCGTTAGAAGTTGTAAGAAATTAACGTCCTAAAATAACAGGAAATGAATTACATACTTCAACAGGTTGTGTGTCCAAGACAATAAAATCCACAGAATAAATGAATTTATCAACTTGTAATAACACATCTTTGACTATTCCTTTAGGCACTTTTATAGATCTATCGGCAAGTAAAAACGTTATAGAAGTTGGTTTTAACTCACCTAGATTGAGACTCTAAAAAACTAAATATGGAAGTAAATTCACACTAGCACCAAGATCAAGTAAGACTCTTTCAATTTTATGCTCTCCAATAAAGCAAGAAATTATAGGACAACTAGGGTCTTTATATTTCAAATCATTAATGTTATGAAAAATAACACTTACTTGTTCGACTAGAACGGCTTTCTTTTTCACATTCAGTTTCCTCTTCATAGTGCATAAATCTTTTAAAAATTAGCATAGGAAGGAACCTGTTTAATAGCATCCAACAAAGGTATATTGATCCTTACCTTTTTGAAAATTTCAAAGATTTCAGAGTTGTGATTGACTTTTCTTTGCTTAGTCATGGCTTAAGAAAATAGAAGTGCTAGCAGAGAATCAGTCTTCTCTTTGTAATTTTTAGATTCAACCTCTTCCTTACCCTTAGAGATTAACTCATCATCTTTCTTATAAGGTTCAAGAGAGGGTTTTTTCAATAACCTTACCACTACGCAGAGTAGTGAATGATTTGATTTGATTCATGTGTTGGCTTTCAGAACTACTTGTATTTGCATTGTGTTGCCTCTTGAGATTTTGTTGTGGTTGAGATGGAAACTTACCTTTCTCTTGAAAACTAAAAGCATATGTCAATTTTGTAAGAGTATCTTTAAAATTTTTCATGTTTTGACCAAGTTGAGTATTGATTGTCTCTTGCTTTTCAATGAATGCATGCAATGTTTCCTCAAGATTTCTTGTAGGAGGTAGAGCATAAGAAGGTGCATATCCATGAGAATTTTGGAAATTATGGTATGCTTGAAACGGTGGTTGTAAAGTTTGTGTATTGTTGTTCTCACTCTTCCAACTAAAATTTAAGTGATTTCTCCAACCAGGGTTGTATGTTTGTGAGTATGGGTTGTGGTTGGCCCTTTGGAAACTATTTAAAGCATGAACTTGTTCATGAAGACATTCCTTAAAAGAAGGCAAGGTTAGACAATTATTGGTTGAGTGTTCATTTGTTTTATATATTTGACACGCAATGTTTTCAATAGATTTTAATTGACCACTCTTTTTCAATTCTAGTGCCTTGACTTTTCTAGCTAAAGATGCAAACTTGGCTTAAAGGTCATGATCTTCCCTAAGGTTGTACATACCTCTACTAGATGTATGATGTTGAGTTTTACTCGGTGCCTCATAAGTACTCGCGGTGTCCTAATTTTAAGCATTTTCAGCTAACAAGTCTATGTACTCCATTGCTTCATCAGGATATTTATTTTTAAAAGTTCCATTGCACATCAATTCAACCATTTGACTATCTTTAGGTGTTAACCCTTCATAAAAATATGAAACCATTCTCCATATTTCAAAACTATGATGAGGGCAAGTACTAAACAAATCTCGATACCTATCCCAACATTGGTAAAATGTTTCTCTTGGTTTTTGAATGAAAGTGGTGATTTGTCTTTTGAAAGAGTTTGTTCTATGAGATGGGAAGAACTTTTTTAAAAACTGTTGTTGCATTTCATCTCAAGCACGAATGGATCCCGGTCTTAAATTTTATAGCCATGTTTTAGCTTTATCTTTTAATGAAAAAGGAAAAAGCTTTAATCCCGGTCTCCATATTATTATATGTTTTGCAGACCTCCTTAAGTTCTCGTAAATGAAAGTATGGATTTTTCAATTCTAAGCCATAAAAATAATGTAAAAGTTGTATAATACCTGGTTTAAAATTAAAATGAGATACATCGGGAGGAAAAACTATGCATGATGGTGCACTTATTCTTGTGGGATTCATGTGGTCTATAAGTGTTCTAACATGGTTATTCTCATTATTCTCATGATTATCTTCTTTGATCATATTTTCTGAAAATGATGAAGATACCCTATAAAGTCTATCACTTAATGTATGTGACCACACTCTCATGCACGTATAGGAATAGAATAAAAGGAAAAAGAAAACAAAAGAAGAAGAAACAAGAGAAAAGAAACAAAGTTATATAAAAGAAAAGTGAAAAGTGAAAATAAAATAAATATTATAATTTATACAAAACTTACCTCCCCGGCAACGATGCCAAAAACTTCACACGATGAAAAGATTGATGTCTTCTCACAAGTGCAGGAGTGTCGAAGTAATAAATAACCCGGCAAGACCGGGGCCGAACCATAGGGAGGTTAATTGTACAAATTATAAACAACAATTATAAACAACAACAATAGTAACAATAACAACAACAATAATAATAGTAGTAATAATAATACTAATAGTAATAATAATAATAACAATAACAATAATAAAAAAGAAGAAGAAGAAAAATTGATAAGAACTTTGAGATAAAAAAAACAACGATAATAACAAATGTCAAGGTTAGAGGATCCACTAATGGTATGTCAAATAAGTATAGTATAAACTCTTATTATTCAATTAAAACCCACACACAAAGAAGGTTCCAATCAAATTATAAATTGTTAACATGATTACATTAGTCATCTTATTCAATTAATCTAATACTTGTAAATTATATCAAGCATTCATGATTATAACTTATGTTAATAACAAATCAAGTTCCTTTCATAGCTCAGGTGTTGGTTATACCATACAGTATGGGCTATGAAAGTGTCAAGCATTTGTTGTACCATGATTAGTCATTTAACAAGCAAAGTATTAAAGAGTGAACAAAATAACAAGTATAAAACATGTTAGTATTAAACATTAAAGTCCATATTAAGTTTATACTATACTTATTCTTACACCATTAGTGTAACCTTTTCACCTTAACATTATAAACTTAGTTAGACATAATGAAAGAAAAATAGATAAATAAAATAAGAACATAAATAAGATAAGAGTTAACAAAGCAAAGGAAAGGAAATGAAAGATATAAACTTGATATTAATGAAAGCAAAGCATAAGCAATACAAAAAATACAAAGAGAGAAAACAAGAGCATGATCTTGATTTGGACACCAAGATGCCTAAATGCATGGCAAATGCCTCCTTTTATAGGCAAAAAATGAGAACTATTGATTTGATGACTAATTAATGAGTGGGTGACCAACTCTTGGCTTGGTGATAATCCTTATCTTTTTTGGTCTGCCCAAAACATCATTGATAACGTCAAAATTAAAGCCACTTGAAAACATGAAAATTATAGAAAATTGTCTCAGCTTTCTTAAAACATTCAGCTCATTTCTTACAATAGTACTCGAGCTGGAGGACAGATTCGGGCTTCTTTGTTGTTGCAACAATTTGGACCCTTCTAGATCGTGGACTCCATATAAAAGTTGTAGGCCTATGTCTTACCTTTTTATCCATATAAAGTAGACCTAAATTTGAGATCTATAGCTCCAGATATGAGTCAATTACCGAACAGTATTCCAGTTTGGATTGCACTGATATCTCTTTTCTAAGTTTGGTCATCTTTTTATCCTTTCAATTTTAGTTCTTAAATTCATCAATCAATCCTTTCATTTATGTGATAGGCCTGCATTTAAAATGAACATTTACCACAAATTAAAAGTATCTTATATTATTAGATATATTATTATAAAACATGCTTTAGTTAAAGAGTTATTGATACTTCAAGTGCAAAATGCTGATATAAAACCATGATAAAAATACACTTTTAAGTATCAATCAATATACATCTTTGAAGAACCAATACCTAAATGTATATATTAGGTTATATGTGTGATCCATATATGATAGATTCTCAACAAGTTGTGGTAGATTCACAACTTAGTTTTTTAAGCCCGACAATATAAAAAAGAATGGAGTTTAGCTTTAAGGGAGTAGAGATAGTAATCTAAAGGATCAACTAGTATTGTTAGAACATTTTTACCTTAAGAAAAATAAAATACTATAATATAAAGGCCTTGTTTTATTAGAAACAAAATTCTATCGACATTGTGTGTTATCAAAAGCTAATGTTGTTTTCTTTTATTCTTTTTCAGAAAGTTCAAGAATAAAATAAGGATCACCAAAATCCTAAAGAAATCAACTAGAATCACTCCTAGGTAATGATGCCAAAATTTGTTATGCTGCTATAAGAAACCAAAAATAAAACCTAAAAATGTATATGGTAGTGGGAGTAAAAACTATGTCCATAAAGATTATCTGGCCTAGTTTCATATTACATGAAAAAAGATGGGGGGTTGAGTATAAAAAAAATAAATTTAAGAAAAAAAAAGAAATAACTCAAATTAAAGTATCAAAATCAATCAAAAGAACAAACCCTGGTCTAAGTGAAATCATTTGAATGGCTTTCTACCAAATGAATTCCATAAGCCTTTATTGTATACATCTTACTTGTAGCCATTTGGCAATTAAAAGAATTTAAACTTTCAATTTGTTGTTCAAAGGATGATATATTTACCTTATTAATATTGAGCATTAAACCTAGTGCCAAATTGTTGAGAATTGGTTGTCATAGTTGCAATCATGTTTCTTGTAGCGTCAAGAGTTTTATGTACCAAGGTTCCTCCACTAACAATATTAATAGTGCTCCTATTAGTAGGTACAAGGCCCTTATAGAAATATTATATAAGCAATTGCTCACTAATTTGATTATAAAGGAAACTTGCATAAAATTTCTTGAATCGTTTCCAATATTATGTAAGGATTCTCCATTGTGTTGCCTTACGCCATATATTTCTTTTCAAATTTTAGCTACCCCTAAAGCTAAGAAATACTTTTATAAAAAAAACTTTTTAATCTTATTAATAAGGCAATTGTAAAAATATACTTAGAAGAATATCCATTATTTAATGTGTGAATTGAAAAATAAAAATAAATCAAATCTCATAGTTTTATCAATTTTGAGGCTTCTATCTCCTTCAACCAATTACAAAAGTTCAACCATGCAAGGCTAAGATAAAAACATGAAGTAGTTGTTAAGGAAGAGAGAAGAAAAATATGTTTTAGTCTAACCATTCATTTTCGAAGAGCTATCAAATCTTTTAAAAATACTTCAAATATTATCCTTGAACAATAACCACCAAATCTGATTAATTAATTAAATTATTAAATAATAGAATTGAGCCCTAATACAACTAGAAAAGTGATGATTTAGATGGAATCCAAGCACCAAATCTAGAAGCTTCCAAAGTTAAATCATATTATATTTATGTATTAGATTTGCATGCCAAATAACATTCCAACATGTTAGTAGTACAGGTGCAGCGATTTTATGTCCAATTTTAACCTCATTTTGATCGAAGTTTAGATGAGAGACTTATGCTTAAATTACAAAGTAGTGTTGAAATTGTCCAGAATTGCCTAATTAGCTTTATTTTGCCTTTAACACCTCTATTTGCATCCTAAATTAAAATATAAAAATAATTGGTACATTTAGGTGTCAAATAAATATAAAATACTAAACATTAAAGGATAAAGCAATGACATTTTGCATTCTCATCATTGACATTATTAATTAATATATGTTATCATTAATATCCGATATAGGTTTCATATATGTAATGAATTATTATTCTTGGATGTATTAAGTTTTACCTGAAAGGTGATATAAATAGATTCAATCCATTTAGTTCATTTGTTATATCTTATTTTTATTGAATACTCATGGTTTACAACTTACCATAAGAATATGTATCAGGCTAGAGTTTATATTCTTATTTATAGTCATACCTGGTCTAAATAGTCCACATAGGAATGTGGATATTTATCTTTAATTATTGATTGATAAGTTAAATTAATTATTGTTATTTAGGAATTTGATGTATGATGTCTCAAAGAAATTGAATTTTCAGATGAATGCAACTTTGATATGGACTATAAATGATTTCCATATATATATATATATAAGATGGTTTTTTTGTTGAAGCATGTATAAAAAATTAATGTGTCCATACTGTATAGAAAATAATAAGGCCTTCACCTTAACAAGTGATGGTAAATCATATTTGTTTTTATTCATATAGGGGGTTATTTTCAACTAATCACAAGTATAGAAATAATATAAATGACTTCTTTATAGGTAGAGTTGAAAGGGATGTTACACTACCGATACTATCGGGTGAAGAATTGTATGACATGATCTCACAATATGAGGGTATTATGTTTGATTTCTGATCTGATAAACATAATTTTTCTATTTTTAGTGTGACCTACTATTGGGTAAAGTGACATACTTTTTAGGAGTCTCTTTATTAGAAGACTAATCTCCTCCACCATGATCTAAATGTCATGCATGTAAAAAAAAAAAGATTTGAAATTTTTTTTTACACGATGATAGATGTGAAAGAAAAGATAAAAGATAACATGAAAGTTAGAATGAATGTTTTTTTTTTTTATCACTATAAGAATAAAAAGCTAGTGTATGATGGACAACAAGTCGCAAAGCCTGAAGCCAGTTTTATCTTAGACAATAATGCAAAATTAATTATCTACCAATGACTTAAGAGTTTATATGTTTCTTGATAAATATACTTTAAATATATATAGATCGGTGATTTTAGAGGATGATAAATTATATGAAATTAAGAGTCATGACTATCATGTGTTTATATAAACAATCCTTCCACTTATTGTATTTGTAGGTTTGATAAATATGGAATACAAAAATAATTAGAAAGTTCTACATAGTTGAAAAAAATTACTTGACTTTTCCACTGGTTTTTACTAATGGAATTATTAATGAATTATGTTTCTTGAAAAGTTCTAGAGAGTTTGAAAATAATTATAGGACTTTGCCATTGTTTGTTAATTATGGAATTAGCAACAAATTAAGTCTATTGGAAAGGTCAAAGGAATTAGAAAAGAATTACATGAATTTGTCATTATTTTATACCAATAGACTAAATGCTCGTTTGGCACTACGGCTATGACTGTGTTTAATAAAAAAAGCAGTAATGAGATATTTGGTTATTTTTAACCACACCTTTTATTTAACATGGGCCCACCAAAAACTGAGGTTTGACCTCAGGTTTTTGAAAAGTAATGAACATATGCTTTTCACTCCATGTCTTTACTGACACTTTTTTTTTCTTGTAAAAAACTTTCCTGCGCCAAGTTTAAGCTTTGTTCCCTTCCCTTCTGTAAACTGATTTGGACAAGTTTGATGAAAGATTGATGAAGATTGATGCCAGGGATAGTGTTCATCTTGTTCCCCTCTTCCCCACCCAAGCTCGTCTCGTTTGTTCCCTTCAAACAGTGCTAGAAATCATTTGTGCAGGGCAATCTCCATTGTTTTTGTTTGTAGGAAGCACAATCGTGTTGGGAATACCTTCACAAGAGAAACCCGTAAGTGCTTACCTTATCTCCATCTTCAATTGTTTCTACATTTTGCTTTAAATTTTTAATTCATGTGATGCTTTCATTTATTTCCAGTGTATAGGTATATATATGTAATTATACGTTGAATATGTTTATATAAAAGTTAGTTAATTGTGTTTCTTTGTTTCTATTATTCTTGTTTTAACTAGTTCATATGCTTAAAAAATAGGAACTTGTTTTTGAAATCTTTATTTTGTTATAGAAATTGTCTGTTAAAGAAATATATAGTTAGTTGCCTTTTTGTGTTTTTAGTACTGATCTGGAGATTTTGTATTCGATTGAAAGGATCAATTTTATGTTTTATTTAACTCTTGTGGGTCACTTTTTGTTGTTAATCTGCCATTCAAACTTGTTGTTTTTCGTTTCACTTTGTTAGTAAGTGTTTTTGGTAGTGTTGATAGATTTGAATATTTCAATAAACTGTCTTGTGTGTAGTTTTATCTGGTGATGATCATGATTTCTTGAGAGAACTATGCTTTAGGTTTTTGGTAAGCAAACCATGCTTCAGTTTCCAATTCTCGTGGAACTTCATTTGAATCTTGGTCTTATCAATATTGTTGGTGCAGAACTGTGTAAGTTAAGAGAAATAATCTCTAGCAATTGTTGGTGCAGAACTGTGTAGTAAGAACTTGACTTGGAACTGTTTGATTTGTAGTATTTTTTTATTTTTTTAATTTCATATGAAATTCAATTTCAACATAATGTGTGGTTGAATCTATGTTTATTAATATTATTTTTTTGTCCCTTCAAGTAGTGGATATTATTGATCGATGTCAGTTGTTAAATGTTTTAAAAGTTACTATGGAAGGTCCTGAATCTGTGGACAAAGGAAATGTTGCATATCTTTTGTGATCTATACATTAAGGCCACTGATATGGAAATGAGACCTAATACTCATTTCGATAAAACAGGTTGGAAATTTATTATAATGTCATTCAAAGAACAAACTGGCCATGCATTCACTAAAATACAACTGAAAAATAAATAAGATGGATGCAAAAAGGATTGGAGGATATGGACAAAGCTGGTTTCTGAAACTGGTGTCGGATGGAGTAGTGAATTAGGAACAATTGTTGCTAGCAATGAGTGGTGGACATAAAAAATTCAGGTGAATTCCTCATCATCCTAAAAAATTTCATTTCTTATTATCAAATTTCAAAAAATATTCAATACATGATCCTATGACACGACAAAAAGATTGATGTCTTCTCCTAAGTGCTAGAGTATCAAAGTAATAAATAACCCGGCAAGACCGGGGTCAAATCACATGGAGATTAATTGTATAAATTATATATGACAACAACAACAACAACAACAACAACAACAGTAGTATTAGTAGTAGTAGCAGCAGTAGTAGTAGTAATACTAATAATAATAAAAAAAAAAAAAGAAAAAGAAAAAGATGAGAACTTCGAGATGGAATGTTAATGTAAAGGTTAAACAATCATAATAACAAATGTCAAGGTTAGAGGTTCCACTAATGGTATGTCAAACAAGTATAGTATAAATTTTTATTATTCAATTAGAAACCATACACAAAGAAGGTTCCAATCAGATTATATATTGTTAACATGATTACATTAGTCATCTTATTCGATTAATGTTAATACTTGTAAATCGCGTCAAGCATTAATGATTATAACTTATGTTAACAACAAATCAAGTTCCCTTCATAACTCAGGTGGCAGTTATACCATACAGTATGCGCTATGAAAGTGCCAAGCATTTATTGTACCAAGTGTTATATAATATAAATCAAGATTAGTCATTTAACAAGCAAAGTATTAAAGAGTGAACAAGATAACAAATACAAAACATGTTAGTATTAAATATTAAAGTCCATATTAAGTTTACATTATACTTATTCTTACACCATTAGTGTAACTCTTTCACCTTGACATAATAAACTTAGCTAGATATAATGAAAAAAAAAACAAAATAAGAAGATAAATAAGATAAAACTTAGCTAAGTAAAGGAAAGAAAATAAAAGGCATAAACTTGATACTAATGAAAGCAAAGCATAAACATTACAAAAAATACAAAGAGAGAAAGCAAGAGTATGATCTTGATTTGAAAACCAAGATGCCTAAATGCATAACAAATGCCTTCTTTTATAGGCCAAAATTGGTAACTATTAATTTGATGACTATTTGATGAGTGAGTGACCAACTCTTGACATGGTGACAATCCTTATCTTTTTTTTTCTGCCTAAAATATCATTGATAACAGCAAAATTGGGGCCACTTGAAAACATGAAAGTTGTAGGAAAGTATCTTAGCTTTCTTATGTAAAAAATTCAACTTATTTGGACTTCTAGAACTCTAAATATGGGCCAAACACTGAATAATGCTCGGGTTGAAAGACAGATTCAGACTTCTTTATTTTTACTACAATTTGGACTTGAAAATGGCCTTTTTAGATATTGGACTCCAAAGTTGTAGGCTTATATCTTACCTTTCCATCCATATAAAGTAGACCTAAATCTGAGATCTACAGCTCCAGATATGACCCAATTACCGAATAGTGTTTCGGTTTAGATTGCACCGACATCTTTTTTCTAAGTTTGGCCATCTCTTTGTCTTTTCAATTTTAGTTCTTAAATTCATCAATCAATCCTTTCATTTTATATGATAGGCCTACATTTAAAATGAACATTTACTATAAATTAAAGGTATCTTATATTATTAGATACATTATTATAAAACATGTTTTATTTAAGGAGTTATTGATACTTCGAGTGCAAAATGATGATATAAAACCTTGATAAAAATACGCTTTTAAGCACTAATCATCCTACATCACTTACTTGTACTTATTATGTAGGAAATTAGAGGAGCAAAAAAATTTAGACATAACAGTATTGAACCGTCTTTAAAGATTAAATTTGATAGAATGTATTCCAACATTGTCACAGCCGGAGAGTTTGCATGGGCTCCTTCGTCAGGAATTCTTGGTGGCAATGATGTTAATCATGGCATAAGCTAAGTCGACATTGATAGTACTGATTGACACGACTAAAAGATTAATGTCTTCTCCCAAGTGTAGCAGTGTCAAAGTAATAAATAACCCGGCAAGACTGGGAACAAATCACAGAGAGGTTAATTGTATAAATTATAGACAATAATAATACAACAACAACAATAATAACAACAACAACGATAATAATAATAATAATAATAATAAAGAAAAAGAAGGAAAAGAAGAAGAAGAAGAGAACTTTGAGATGAAATATTAATGTAAGGATTAAACAATGATAATAACAAATGTCAAGGTTAGAGGATCCATTAATGGGCATGTTAAACAAGTATAGTATAAATTCTTGTTATTCAATTGAAAACCACACACAAAGAAGGTTCCAATCAGATTATATATTGTTAACATGATTACATTAGTCATCTTAGAAGATTTAGAATCTTGGGCTGGAAGATAGATTTAGAATTCTTTGTTGTTGCTAAAATTTGGACTTGAAAATGACCTTTTTAAATCTTGGGCTCCTATGAAAGTTGTAGGCCTATGTCTTACCTTTGTATCCATATAAAGTAGATATAAATCTAAGATCTACAACTCTAGATATGACCCAATTATCGAATAGTGTTCCGGTTTGGATTGCACCGACATCTCTTTTCTAAGTTTGGTCATCTCTTTATCCTTTCAATTTTAGTTCTTAAATTTATCAATCAATCCTTTTATTTATGTGATAGGCCTGCATTTAAAATGAATATTTACCATAAATTACAAGTATCTTATATTATTAGATATATTATTATAAAGCATGCTTTAGTTAAGGAATTATTGATACTTCGAGTGCAAAATGATAATATAAAACCTCGATAAAAATACGCTTTTAAGTACTAATCATACCCCCCAACCAGCTTATTACTAGTCTCTAGTAATATTAAAATAGAAAAAACAATTTGCAAATTCCACAAAGCAAGGTATTCATCATTCAACTTTCATTAATCTATCCAGATAAACAAACTCTCATTAAATTTATATATCTGTTTAATACCTCTTAAATAAGATATTAATAAACCTTTTTTTATGCTCAATATACTAATATATAGTTATGGATCTTTACTTAGAAGAAAACAAAATTCTTATTCTAATATTTAAGGTTAACTTTCTTATGTTAGAATTTTTTTAAAAAATATATATACATGTAACTTAAAACACAATGCATCTTTAACCTATGTAACGAGCTTTTGGCTAATGACTCCTAGACTAGTTGGTCTTAAGGCATTAGGTATTGAGACACCCCTACAAGCTTAGTAACTCGGGTCGCAAATACTAACATGTAGATAGTGCAATATTTGATTCCCTTAAGCTTTTCTCCTCAACCCATATAACAAACGTTGGGCTAACAACTCCCAAGTTAGTTGACTTTAGGGTATTAGGTGTTAAAACACCCCTTTGGACTTAATTACTTAGGTTAGGAGGCTACGAAACCAAACTTATCTATATTTTTATTATCATCATTTTTTTATTTTTTCTTTTTCTTTTTGTTTTTGTGTTTTTTTTTTATTATATACTATCTCTTTCTCTTAGTTGTTACCTTGAACAAAAAAACATAAATAATATAATAATCCAATATGCAACCCACAATCATATGTTAAAGTGTGTGTGTGTAAATTAAGGTTTAAAAATATATGTTAAATGAGTATATGAACAGAATTAAGTGATAGTAATGCGAGAGTTTGTAAACCTGAATATTTCAAGAAGTATTATGATAGACCTTATTAAGAATGATTACTAAGATATGTCTCAAGAGTCATAAAAAGATCTCCTTTACTCTGTTATCATAGTAACACCAATTTTGCACATGCTTTGTGAAATAGAAAACACAGTTAGTTTTTTTTTTTAGCTACTACCCTTTCCCCCTAACTAAAATAAGACATTTCTTATATAATGACCTGAGAAACTTGTCATTTCTACACACTTTTGTATTTGTTGAATGTATGGGTTGAGTAAAAATGAAATGAAGGAAGAGAGGATTTTATAGATGAGAAATTAGAAAGGCAATCATACCACCTATATATAGGCCAGTTGGAGTCTCACACACACTCTTTTTATTTATTTGTTTATTTACTTTTAAAAAAGCATGTGCATGTACAAGTAGTTGTGATTGTGGCTTACATTTTTCCTTGGTTTTACGTTCAAGAACTGCTTAAACACCCTTTATGGGTCGAGAATAGGCTTCTCATCTAGTTTTCTTAAAAATTGGCAAACAGGGTCTTTTTTAGTTAGATTCCCAAAACTAAGTCGAGTATGTTCTTTATGAAATAGTGGCCATAATTCATGAATTGCCCGATGCATTTCTCCACTAAGATACATCTCAAGAGTTAATAGAAGATTATCTAAACACTCCTTACTCAGGTCATCCTTAATGAATTGTATTTTATCTTCACGGTTTATAAATACCATTCCTAAAAAATGACATTGTGTATTACAAGTCTATTTGGCATTTCGATGACAGACTTTCAATCGTTTTGCACGATGTTTCTTTGCAAAAGTGCTTTTACCTATTCCAGGCATGTGTGAAATGAAGGAATTAGAGGACTCACCTGATAATCGGACCTTTGTTTCAATCAACCAGTAAATATCTTTAGGAATTTCATGATTCATTAACAACCTTAATCTTGCACATCTAGCATGGTAAATTTTTATAATCGCATTCTAAGGTAGAGCGGGAAAATACTTTTTAAATTTTTCAAGATTAATATCCATTATTAAATGAGAATTGAAAGAGATATTCAAAGAATTACACAAATAGATACATAAATATCAGTTATTATGGAAAACTAAAAGAACTAACTTAAGTCACGGAGTATCATTGTCCATCATTTGACCAGGATAAGAGAAATTAGTAAAACAATCACTCAAAAAGAAACACAAAAATAATATAAGAAAAAATCAATTTTTATATACAAAATCACCCAATTCAATAGAGTTATTTTCAACTAAAAAATTGTCAAAATAAACTTTCAAACGATATCCATTTACCTTGAAAACATTGTTATTCTTTAAATTCTCGATATCACAGGCCCCATATGGATACACATGTTTCACAATAAAAGGACTACTCCATCTTGATCTTAGTTTTTCAGGAAATAAATGTAGTTGAAAATTATAACGAAAGACTTTTTGGCCAACATTGAATGTTTTTCTCACAATATTTTTGTCATGAAACTCTTTGATTCTTGCTTTATGAATTCTTGAATTTTCATATGCATCATTTTTTATTTCCTTAAGCTCATTTATTTGTAATTTTCATAGTTGACTAGCATCATCCAGATTTGAATTAAAAGCTTTAATAGCCCAATAAGCTTTATGTTCAAGTTCCACAAACAAGTGATTAGGTTTTTCATAGACTAGTCTATAAGGTGACATACCTAATGATGTTTCATAAGCAGTTCGATAAGCTCAAAGTGCATCATTAAGTCTTAAAGATCAATCTTTCCTTCTAGGGTTCACTGTTTTCTTTAAAATGTGTTTGATCTCCCTATTAACAAGCTCTACTTGTCCACTTGTTTGAAGGTGATATGGGGTGGCAACTTTGTGTGTGATTCCATATTTCTTCATTAAAGACTCAAATGACTTATTGCAGAAATGTATGCCACCATCACTTATTATGGCTCGAGAGACTCGAAATTGACTTAAAATATTTTATTTCAAAAACTTTATCATTATTTTGTGATTATTATTTCGACTTGGAATTGCCTCTATCTATTTTGAAACATAGACTATTGTGACTAATATGTATAAGAAACCAAATGATGGAGGGAATGGACCCATGAAAGATCAAAGATCTCAATGACAAGAATAAGATTTAAAGACATCATGTGATGTTTTGAAATAGATTCCAACTTTTGACAATTTTCCCAAGTCTTACAGAATGCATATGAGTCCTTGAAAATGGTGGGCTAGTAAAATCCACTTTGTAAAATTTTTGTAGTTGTCTTTCTTAATAAGAAATGGCCCTCACATGTCTAAGAATGACAAAATTTAATGACATTAGTTACCTCATTGTCAGGAATGCATCTTTAAAATATTTGATCAGGACAATATTTGAATAAATAAGGGTCATCCCAATAAAATTTCTTCACTTCGTTCAAAAACTTTCTTTTATCTTGGGTACTCCAATGAGCTGGCAATTGTCCTGAAACAAGAAAAATGACAATATTAGCAAACCAAGGCATTATAGAGATAGAAAATAAAAATTCATCAGGAAAGTAGTTATCGATTGGTGTGATGTCAGTTTTTGAATTTGTTGTCAATCTTGACAACTGATCAATAACAACATTTTCGTTGCCTTTCTTATCTTTGATTATGATATCAAATTCTTGAAGTAATAAAATCTACTACACCAATCTAGCCTTATAATGTTTTTTAGAAAGAAGATATTTCAATGTTGTATGATCACTAAAAACAACAACAGGTGAGCCAACAAGATAAGACTTGAATTTTTCACATGCAAATACTATTACAAGTAATTTTTTTTTAGTGGTGGTATAAATCATTTGAGCATTATTTAAAGTTTTACTTGCTTAGTAAATCAAACATTATTTCAAAAGGTAATAACCAATTGCAAGGTTGAATGATAGAAGCACAAGTAAACAAGTTTTTAAGTTAACAAAGGCTTCTTCACAATGTTTAGTCCTTTGTTAGAAGGTTACTTAAAGGCTTAGATATTACACTAAAATCTTTGATGAACCTTCTATAAAAACTAGGATGTTTTAGGAATGACATAACATCTTTAATGGATTTTGGTGTTGGCAAGTTCATAATGAACTTAATTTTAGATTCATTAACCTCAATTCCTTTTGATGAAATAATGTGACCAAGTACAATGTCGTTTGTTACCATAAAATGATATTTTTTTTCTAATTCAACACAAGATTCTTCTCTTCACACCTGGTCAAAACCTTTACTAAGTTACTCAAACAATTATCAAATGAATCGTCAAAAACAGAAAAATCATCCATAAAAATCTCAAGAAAATGTTCAACTATATCACTAAATTTATTAAGCATGCATCTTTGAAATGTGGCTGGCGTAAATAGATATGTGAAAGTAGTCTTCTTTTGATCCTTCAGTGCAATTTTAATTTGGTTGCAACCTAAATAGCCATCTAGGAAACAAGAAAATTCATGACTTGCAACTCTTTCTAGGATTTGATCCATGAAAGGTAAAGGAAAATGATCTTTTCTAGTCATTGAATTAAGTTTTCTAGAGTCAATGCACATGCGCCAACCAGTAACAGTTCTGGTGGGAATTAACTCATTGTTCTCATTTGTTATCACAGTGACTCCAGACTTCTTGGGTACAACTTGGGTAGGACTTACCCATTTGCTGTCAGAAATAGGATAAATGATTTCATTATCTAGAAGCATAATGATTTTATTTTTCACTACTTCTTTCATATTAGGATTTAGCTTTCGTTGTATTTCTTTAGAGGGTTTAATATTTTCCTCTAAATAAATTCTGTGTATAAATCAAAGGACTAATTCCTTTTATATCAGTTATGGTCCATCCTAATGCATTTTTGTGCATTTTTAGAGTTTGTAATAACTTACCTTCTTGATGTGCATTAAGTTTGGAAGAAATTATTACCGAAAAAGTTTTATTTTCTCCCAAAAATGAGTATTTAAGATTGAATGGCATTGACTTCAAATCAGGTTTGGGTGGTTGAACACTTGAAGGTATGGACTTAATTGATCGTGGTGACAATTCTTTAATTTATGGCCTCCAATTACTTGTCTTTGATTTTTTCTAAAAATAAATTATTTACAAATCATCAGATTCATCAATCTCAATTTTACTAGAAGTTGTTGGAAATTGATCATGAATTAATTTTTTCGTAAAGTCCACTTCCTATAAAATCATTATCATCTCTAGGTTGCTTACAAATGTTGAAAATATTCATCTTCAATATCATGTTTTCAAATGATAGCTTTATCAGTCCATTTCTACAATTAATCAATGCATTAAATGTTGTAAGAAATGAACATTCTAAAATAACAGAAAATGAATTACATGCTTTAACAAGTTGTGTCCCAGACAATAAAATCCACAGGATAAATGAATTTATTGACTTGTACGAACACATCTTCAACTATTCCTCTAGGCACTTTTATAGATCTATCGGCAAGTAAAAGAGTTATAGAAGTTGGTTTTAACTTACCTAGATTGAGACTCTGAAAAACTGAATATGGAAGTAAATTCACACTAGCTCCAAGATCAAGTTAAGCTCTTTCAATTTTATGTTCTTCAATTAAGCAAGAAATTATAGGATAACCAGAGTCTTTTATAACATTTACTTGTTTGGTTAAAAAGACTTTCTTTTTCACATTCAATTTCCTCTTCATAGTGCATAGATCTTTTAAAAATTTAGCATAGGAAGGAACTTGTTTAATAGCGTCCAACAAAGGTATATTGATTCTTACCTGTTTGAAAGTTTCAAAGATTTCTGAGTTGTGATTGACTTTTATTTGTTTAGTCATGGCATGAGGAAATAGAAGTGCTGGCAGAGAATTAGTCTTTTCTTTATAATTTTCAGATTCAACCCCTTCCTTACCCTTAGAGATTAACTCATCATCTTTCTCATAAGTTTTAGAGTGAGTTTTTCAATAACTTTACCACTACGAAGAGTAGTGACTGATTTGACTTGATCCATGTGTTGGCTTCCGGAACTACTTGCATTTGTATTGTATTGCCCATTGGGATTTTGTTGTATTTGAGATGGAAACTTACCTTTCTCTTGAAAACTGAGAGCAGATGTTAATTTTACAACAGTATCTTTAAGATCTATCATGTTTTAAGCAAGTTGAGTATTGATTGTCTCTTGCTTTTCAATGAATACATGCAATATTTCCTCAAGATTTCTCTTAGGAGGTGGAGCATAAAGTGGTGCATATCCATGAGAATTTTGAAAATTATGATGTACTTGAAATGGTGGTTGTGAAGTTTGTACATTGTTGTTATCACTCTTCCAATTGAAATTTGGGTGATTTCTCCAACTAGGGCTATATGTTTATGATTATAGGTTGTGGTTAGCCCATTGGAAACTATTTAAAGCATGGGCTTGTTCATGGAGACATTTCTTAAAAGAAGGCAAGGTTGGACAATTATTGATTGAGTATTCATTTGTTTTACATATTTGACACACAATATTGTCAACATATTTTAATTCACCACTCTTTTTTAGTTCTAGTGCCTTGACCTTTCTAGTTAAAGATGCAAACTTGGCTTGGAGGTCATGATCTTCCCTAAGGTTGTACATACCTCCACTAGATGTATGAGGTTAAGTTTTACTCAATGCCTTATAAGTACCTGCAGCGTTTTAATTTTGAGTATTTTCAGCTAACAAGTTTAAGTACTTCATTGCTTCATTAGGGTCTTTATCTTCAAAAGTTCCATTGCACATCAATTCAACCATTTGCCTATCTCTAGGTGTTAACCCTTCACAAAAATATGAAACCAATCTCCATGTTACAAAACCATGATGAGGGCAAGTACTAAGCAAGTCTCGATACCTATCCCAACATTGGTAAAATGTTTCTTTTGGTTTTTGAGTGAAAGTGGTGATTTGTCTTTTAAAAGAGTTTGTTCTATGAGATGGGAAAAACTTTTTTAAAAACTGTCATTGCATTTTATCCTAAATATGAATGGATCCTGGTCTTAAATTTTAAAGTCATGTTTTAGCTTTATCTTTTAATGAAAAAAGAAAAAAGCTTTAATCTAATGGTGCTTATGTTACAATTTAAATTATTATATGTGTTGCAGACCTCCTCAAATTCTCTTAAATGCAAGTATGGATTTTCCAATTCTAAGTCATGAAAAAAAGGTAAAAGTTGAATAATACCTGGTTTAAAATTAAAATGAGATGCATTGGAAGGAAAAACATTGCATGATAGTGCACTTATTCTTATGGGATTCATGTGGTCTTTAAGTATTCTAATATGGTTATTCTCATTATAAAGTGATTGATTGTAATACCTGGTTTAAAATTAAAATGAGATGCATCGGGAGGAAAGACTATACATGATGGTGCACTTGTTCTTATGGAATTCATGTGGTCTCTAAGTGTTCTACCATGGTTATTCTCATTATTCTCATTATGAAGTGATTAATTATCTTCTTTAGCCATATTTTTTTAAAATGATGAGGATATCCTACAAAGTCTACCACTTGATATACGTGACCACACTCTCATGCACGTGTAAAAATAAAATAAAGTTATATACAAGAAAAGTAAAAAGAGAAAATAAAATAATCACTATAATTCATACAAGAACTTATCTCCTTAGCAACGACGCCAAAAACTTGACACGACTAAAAGATTGAGAACTTGAGATATGGGTTGAACACCGAACAGTATCTAGGCTACATGATAGATTCAAACTTCTCCGTTGTTGCTACAATTTAAACTTGAAAACAATATTTTTGAATCTTAGGCTCCTTATAAAAGTTTTAGCCTATGTCTTAGCTTTCCATCCATATAAAGTAGACCTAAATCCAAGTTCTACAACTCTAGTTATGATACAATGATCGAATAGTGTTTAAGTTTGGACTGAACCAACATTTTTTTCCTAAATTTGGTCCTCTCCTTGTCTTCTAAATTTTAGAAGTTCAACTCATTAATCAATCCTTTTATTTATGTGATAGGCTTGCATTTCAAATGAATATTTATTATAAATTAAAGGTATCTTATAGTATTAGACATGATATTATAAAACATGCTCTAGTTAAAGAGTTATTGATACTTTAAGTGCAAAAAAATGATATAAAACTTTGATTAAAAATATACTTTTAAGTACTAAATAACATGACACCTTATTAATTATGTGTCAAGGACTTCGCATGAATAGGAAACCTTTTTAGAAGGTCAAATTCAATACGTAAGCCATCAAAATCAAATTAGTATAAGTAAACCTTAAAGTAGTCGTCTAATTAGGAATTAATTGTTAACTAGAAAACTTATTCATCTCCTCACATGTAAAACAGAACCTAACTTTTTTTAAAAAAGGAATAAAATTTAGATTATAGAGAAAAGAATGATGGGTTCTATTATTTTTCATAGTTATTCTTTTAATATTTTTTTCTTTTTAAAATTTACGACATACTTAGTTGTAAATCTTTAGAGGTTAGTACTCTTAGATTTTAAATTATCATAAGGATTTATGGTTAAAATTATTCTATATCTGGTAATGCTACATAAATATTTTATGTTTTTCTATGATTAAATTTAATGATTGATAACCTTAATTTTATACGATGCACAACACATATTTTTTGTTTTAAATCTATTGTTATTGATTAGTTTATGTTGGATGCATGACTAATAAACTTAAGTTGCTGGACTATCTAATTTTCAAACTCGTGTTTGACTATGTTTTACTTAGAAAACATAAGTCTTGATTAAAGTAACTCCTCATATGTATTTAATTATTATTAGTTAATTGCACCAATCTTAATCATTTATTTTAATGATGTCATGTAATTAAATCTTGCATGCTTAATGAAGATTGTTACGTGATTAGGGTTAATTGATGCACAAACAACTAAAACATAAGAATAGGTAGGAAAAAAACATATTTTTTTTATAGTTTTTTTTTTTTTTTTTATTATTATTATTACAAACCATATTCGAAAACATATATAAATCCAATGATTGATGTTTAATTATCCTTGATGGATACTTCTTATAAAAAGTATTTGTTTTCTTCTTTTTTTTTGTTAACATTCTTTCAATTTGCCTCTTATTTTTAAAAATTGATTTCTTATGTTTTTTTAGTTCTCTAAGTTGTTTTAGTTAGTTTAAATAATAAACAAAATCTATTTTTTACTAATTATTTAAAGTATATTCAGTGTTTGTTTATATGGTTGCTTTAATTTAAATTTAAATAAGTTGTCTTGATTGAGTAATTAAGCTTTACTACTTGTATCTTTATGAGATAATCCCCTTACTTTCTATACTACAAATCATTAATTGTAAGATTTTAAATTTTCTTGAATTACATACTGGTTAAGTCTTTTCTCTTATGCTCATTTGCTCATTTATAAGATTATAATTTCCAAGACCAACCATAATAATGACACTTATGAAAAAAAGCAAATGACAAAACAAGTGATGGGATTATGAAAGGCATATAGGGTAACACCTATGCCACCCTAACCATAAAATTTACTTTAATCATAATGAACCTTAATATTTATATTGTTCACACCATAAATATTTGGTAGGATAGTTGATGGGCTAAGGGTTTATATTCTTTAGATAAAGACTATAACTCCTCATGCAATATTGGATCAAGTATGGATATGGGTCCAAAATCATTATAGATCTCAAAGCTCACCTAGATGGAAATAAATAGACTATGTTTATGTGATAAAAAGCTTGGTTTAGATTTAAAAATCTTTTTACAAACATAGTATTCTCAATAAATTATATCTTTAATTTAAATTTAAGATTGTTTTAGCTGCCTAATATACCCCAAAGGTTTGTGATCCTTGATTTGTTTTCAAGGATGCATTAGTTATCTTACAAGTAATCAATTCAACTAAATAAAAAATATTTTGGATGGTATAATTTCTAAACAATTCTTATATGTTTAAACATGTAATTTTTTAGCCAAAATAATGATACACCTCTAACCTAAAGGATAAAATGTACAAGCATTAAATGAAGGCATACCCCATAGCCATGTGTCATCTCAAAGATTAGTCTAATATTTTTCATTAATAATATATTGTTCGTACAACCCAAAATCAAGATGATTATAGTAGTGGCCTACAGTTATTACTAGGCATTTGTCCTTAAATAATTAAAAACAATATTTGATAAATATATTCATTATTTTATCCTTATATGGACATATAGATTCAAAGATATATAAACAACATTGTGAACTTCAAGGTAAAATAAGATATTTTTTCTTATTAGAAACTTGTTCTTCCTCTTACAACTATAATACTTTCTTTATAACTAAAAGCACGCGCACACTTAAGCCTACAAGACCTTCACCTTCTACTTAAGCTAATTTATGCATGAAAGGATCTTGAAACCCTTAAAGGAACTTGTATTGCATGTGTTATAACTGCTTCAACCCAACACTACCAACATTTTAACATCCTTGGGCTTGGAAGACATATTATAATAGGAATTCTTAATAACCTTAACAATTAGTCAATCATAAATTCAAACATTTTTCATGACTCGTCAAACCGCATTGCATAGAGCTATTAGCTAACATATGACATTACAAAAGTTGAAAATAAAATGAAATGGTACATTTATCTTCACCCCATATTTAGCTTGTGTAAAACAACCAGATTATAAGGTAACAATTATAAAGATAATTTAATTGCATGTTATAATAAATTGTAATTTATGTGATTTTTTTAATTCAATCTAAAAGTTGTTAATTGATATTTAAATAATAATTTTATATTACTATATATCATATTAAAATTCTTTATACTTAAAACTTACACATATTTATTATTATTTTATGCTAAATTTAACTTTTAATTATTAAAAAAGAAAATAAAGTTATAATTTGAATTTATATATTCTGATATCATATAAAAAAATTATTTTAATTAAGAAAGTTGTATTGTTGAATAAAAACAACTTTTGATATTATATTAAAAAGTTATTTTAATATAAAAACTTAAGTAAATATGGGGAAAGTTATTTTAATATAAAAACTTAAGTAAATATGGGGAAGTGTTTTTATAATAATCTCTAATCAGTTTATTTTCATGAAACACGGAATTAAGATCGAACTAATTCTGATTAGGAAACGAGCTAAATATTGTATTCTTTCAATATCTTTCAGCAGGGATAGTAAGTACATGGTAAATCTATTCCTATGTTAGAACTAAAAAGGAATCGTTACACTTGGACTTCTAGTGGCTTCTTTCAGGTATGCTTTCTATCACACTCTTGCAGGTGTTCACTCCATCAGGGATATCAACCTTTTGCACTCTCTGTTGTCCATGAAGCTGAGAAACCATATCATCAACTGAAATTCCTCCCTTTCTTAGCATCTCCTCCAGTTCTTGCTTACTGATCACCAACTTGATTCTCACTACACTGGTTTTTTCTTGGACATCTTTGACCTCCTGATCCTCTGGAATTGAAAATCTTACTTTCTTCTTCTTAGCTGGGGATGGAAGTTGAAGAGGCACAAGATAGTACAAGTGACCACCTCGTAGGTTGGTGTCTGGCAAAAGATGCTGGAAAGCCCGAAGTGAATCAGCTATTGCATGATCACAGAAATCTGCAAGAACTTGCTGGACTTTTATGGGTGCTTGGTATTCAAGGATCTTCCCATCTGATTTCATGATCTTGATAACATTTCCTTGCAGAACCAGACAATTCCCCATGGTTTATATAACCAGATATTGACTGCTTAGTGAAAAAGAAGCTGTTAGAGGTACTGCTTTGATTTCTTCGCCTGAATGATGCTGGGGTTATAGTGTTATATTTATAGAATATATGCTTATAAAAATGCCCTTATGATGTCCAAATATTGCGAAGAAGACCATCCCTTTTACTTTGGACCCCACTGTGTTGATTTTTGCTGGTGTTTAAACAGAAGTTGCAACATGACCTCCTCATTGAGATCGTCACCACCGAACTTGAAAATCAAAGCCGACTGATGCGCAATGGTGCATGTGAGTAGATGTTGATGGGTGTTAATAGGAAATAAAGCATGATTTAGTAGTTTAAAAATACAAGATTACAGTATGAAAAGAAAATTAGCATAACATAAAGGTACAAATTAAGCATGATTAGCTTCAGCTTTCTTTTGTTGTAACGTTAGTGTTTAAACTGTACAGCACAAACTATCTATTGCTTGATGGCTATCTCTGCCTGGTCTTACGAGTGGGCTCAGGCTTGTCTAGCGGACAATAAGCAAATACACAACCTCGTTCCTTCCATTTGGAATGGGAGTGGGTGATCACCAGATTCCATCTTTTTACTGTAGTGGAAGATCAGCTAGGATCTAGCAGGACCGCTTAAACTCTATACACGTTAATAGTTGACCACTGGGGCACCATGGGTCGATCTGGTTAACTATTTGACTACCATCTTTGTGCGACTTTCTCCTTACTTCCAGCCCTAACATCAGCATAATAAGATTTGGCAGAGGGGGTCACTGCTAATTAAGGCACAGTTTCTTGTCATGGTCTGATTTGATGCAAAACTATATGCCTCTCCTGAAGCGAATACGTACATCTATATGACTAATGGGACTCATTTAATATCTTAGCATAAAATGCAAAAGATTTAGGAAGGGGCAAAGAACGTATCTAGGGATAGAACAGAACTGCTGTTATTGTATAATTAAGAAGTAAAAAGCAATAACCATTTAGGTGGTGGTCAAGTGGTAAGAACTTGGAACTAAGAAATTTATTCTTTTTGTAATCTAAGGTTCGAGTCTTTGATTGCTCATATGATGACCAATGGAAGCTTATATGGTCATTAATTTCAAGGCTCGTCGAATTAGTCGTGGTGCACGCAAACTGACCCAAATACCCACATTAATCTAAAAAATAAAAGTAAAAAAGTAATACTTCACTAAACTATTCTAGAAATTTACATGCAAAAGATGTGTGTGCAATGGACATATACATACACATAAAGTTGTGGGCAGCATGAATGGATTTGTTGTCAAATTTGGAAATTACAGAGGTGAACTTCTCAAGATTGATTCCTCTTAAAGTAATAAACTAGTATTAAGGAAAGAGTCCACATGTATATAAATACATTATATAGGAATAGTTATCATGTGTAGTGTATTCCACCATTGTATTGTATACAACCCTAAAAGTATAACACTATCAGAAATTCACTAAATAGAAACGGATTTACCAATGGAATATTTTTATCAGTAATTTGAGGTTAAAATTACTAACGGTTATATTCCATCTGTAATTCAGTTCTGTCCGTAATTCAATCGATAACTACTGATGAAATTTTTTTGTCAGTAGTTACCAACTGAATTACAGGCGAAAACGTCACCGTCGTAAAAAAAAAAAGGTCGCTGACATGGAGGTTTTGGTGGGTTATTTTTTTAGACTGAATCACCGACAGATTAAAAAAGATAGCTCGTACACCGATCGTGTTTATATTTCTGATGGATTCACGGACGGATTTGAAATGGCAGACCCGTATAGTGACGTGTCGATTGTTTCATCAAAATCATTGATGGTTTCACCTACGAAAAATCCATTGGTGAAACCATCGGGAAAACTTAATATATGTACACGTTGTCGACCTTCTCCTCCCCTATTTCTCCTTCTTCTTCCTAATCTCAACTCTTCCCATCTGCAAACAACTAGCCCCCCCCATCCCCCCCTCCCAAATAAAAATCTCCCTTATATCAGCACAAGTTATATTTCTTGAAGTTTTGTGGTCACAACATCCATGTTCTAATTTACCGATAGATTTTATGAATTTTTGTAAGTAATTCTTTCTTTTTAAATCTTAACATTTAATTAAATGTTAATTTTTTTTTAGTATATGTATTTTGTTAGTAAATGTACATGTTTTATTGTTGTTTCTCAAACAAACTTGTAGTATATGAATGTATACTACATGTTATGGTTTGTTTTAGATTTTATAAGATTGTATTTGTTTGTAAATTGTTAAAACTTTATGGAATTATCAAAGTACATGTGCTGTTTTGAAATAATTAATAGCTTACTTATTGGGTACATTTAAAGTTTTGTCAATGGTATTACGGAGTGGTAATTTCTATGTAAATTTATATGTTTTAATTTGTATGGACATTGATAAATGATAATGAACTTTTAATATTAATGAGAAGTTATGATTGGTTTGCTGGATAATCTCGAGGTAAAGTAATATTTTTGCAAGTTTATTTACCTAACTTAGTTAATTAATACATTATGTCATCATAATTTTATAAAGGTTCGATATAAATCATGGATGATCTTGGATTATTATAACGGAGTTCAAGGTTTTATTAATTTCGTAACATCTATTCCTAGAAATTTTACTAGAGGCGGTATTAGATGTCTATGTAGGAGTGTCAAAATAAAAAGTATCTGCATCTAGATGTTATATTGATGCATCTTCTACACAAAGGGTTTATGGAGAATTACCAATGTTGGTATGCACATGGAGAAGTATATGTTAGTGAGAGGAGAATGAAAGAAATAGTGGTTGGGTCTACTTCTAGTGCTAGCAACGAGAATGAAAACACTAATCCTTACAGAAACATGGTTATGGATGCAATGAAAATAAATCAAGATAATGTCAGTCAATGTCCAATCATAATAGAAGAACCTAATATAGATGGAGCTAGGTTTTTTGATTTGTTGAAAGGTTCTAAAGAACCTAATGTAGATGCACGAACACAGTAAATTATCGGTCATAGCACAGGTGTTCAGCATCAAGTCAGAGCACGGGTTAAATGAGGTGAGGTATGATAAGATTATTGAATAGGTAAGAAGCATTTTACCTGAAGAGAACAGGCTAAAAGAGAACTTCTATGTTGCGAAGTCCATGATGAAACTCCTCAATTTAGAATACCAAAAAATTAACATGTGCACTAACTTCTATATGTTATACTACCTTGAAAATGCTAAGATGATCAAGTGCGTTACATGCAGACATTCCCGTTACAAACCTAGAACTATCAAGGGAAAGACACTAGTGGCATATAAAAAACTTAGATACTTCCCGATCACACCTAAACTGCAAAGGTTATTTATGTCACCAAGAACTGCTGAGCATATGACATGGCACCAAGCACACCATGCGGTTGATGGAGTGATGGTTCATTCTTCTGATGGCGAAGCGTGGAAACGCTTTAACAGTGTTCATCCTCACTTTTTAACTGAATTAAGGAATGTGTGTCTTGGGTTGTGTACAAACGGATTCAACCCATTTGGGTTATTTATTGCTCTTTACTCTTATTGGCCAGTCATACTCATTGTTTATAACTTGCTATCGGGATTGTGTATAAGGCTGGAGTTCATGTTTTTATCTACAATCATACTTGGTCCAAGCAGCCCGGGACAGAATATAGATGTTTGTCTTCGATTGTTGATTGATGAGTTAGCATAGCTGTGGTCCTCCGGAGCTCTGACTTATGATATATCAAGGAAATAAAATTTCCTTATAAGGGTGGCTTTGATGTGGACTATCAATGATTTTCTAGCTTATGGAATGCTTTTTGGTTGGAGCACGCGTGGGAAACTCACATATCCATACTGCATGGAAAACAACAAGACATTCACGCTAGCAAATAGAGGCAAAGCTTTTTTTTTTTACTATCACCGTCGCTTCTTACCACTTAATCACAGGTACAAAAAGAACAGAAAAGATTTCTTTATTGGCAGAGTTGAAAAGGATGTTGCATCCTCGCGTCTTTTTGGTGAAGAATTGCATGATGTTGTCTTAGAGTACAGTGACATTATGTGTGGCCTTCAATCAGGTAAGCAAAAGTTTCCTGGTTTTGGTTTGACCCATAATTGAGTAAAGCGAAGTATATTTTGGGAGCTTCCTTATTAGAAGACCAATCTGCTTTGTCATAACCTTAACATCATACACATCGAAAAGAACATGTTTAAGAACATTTTCAACATCGTCATGGATGTGAAGGGGAAGACAAAGAACAACATCAAGGCTAGATTGGATATAGTTTTATACTATAACCGTAAAAATATGAAATTGGTTTATGATGAGTCACGGGTTGCAAAACCAATAGCAAGCTTCATGTTAGAGAAAAACGCACAACTGCTAGTCTATAAATGGCTTAAGAGTCTGCGTTATCTAGACGGATATGCATCGAAAATATTACGACTAGTTAATATAGAGGACTGTAGATTGTATGGAATGAAAAGTCATGACTGCCACGTGTTTATACAAACACTCATCTTATTAGCTTTTCGTGATTTGTTGCCAAAGGAAAAATGGGATGCACTCGTGGAGACCAGTCATTTCTTCGGAGATATATGCTCCAGCAAGTTTAATGTTGATCACATAGAGAGGCTTCAAACGAATATCATCAAAACACTATGCAAACTTGAGATGATATTTACTCCATCATTTTTTAACTCAATGAAGCATCTCCCTATACATCTATCATTTGAGGAAAAAGTTGGAGGATCGATCTAATATAGATGGATGTATCCATTCGAACGCTTAGATATTATAGTTGCAATGTAATTCATATATAAAAGTATTTTATATGTTTTTCTTAATTAAAAATACTTGATTAATATTTCAATACAGGTACTTGTCTAATCTCAAGAAAAAGGTTAAGAACAAGGCGCATGTTGAGGCTTCGATATGTGAGGCCTATATTGTTGAGGAGATCTCAACATTTATCTCGTACTATTTCGAACCTCATCTGAGAAGGAGAATCAATCGCGTTCCCCTGCATGATGATGGTGGTGAAGTGCCTTCTAGTGAGAAATTGTCAATATTCATCAATACTGGATGACCCACACCTAAAAATATCGTACTATCATACAACTACGTTCTATTTAGTTGTGACGAGCTCAGACCTTTTATTTAGTAAGTTTATACTAATTAAACTTTGTTAGTAATATACTATTAATTATATATTGTAATATCATACACTTATTATCACTTACAGGCAACATCGATAATATTTGCTCTGCAATAACTCACAGCTGACCGAATCCCAGATCTTTCAATTACAAGATCAGTAGTTTGCCACGTGGTTCAAAACACATATAAACACTATCACAAACTCATTCTAACTTGTAAAATTACTGTGCGTATGCATGTTATTACGAGATTCTTATTCATTTACTATTTATTGATGTACGTTACATATAAGGTTTATTAAATGGGAAGGAGTGCACCTAACTCATTGTCTTCACTAAGCTTGGGGCCTGAAAGAAAATGTAAGTGCTACAACGAGTATTTTGTCAATGGATATGTTTTCCATACTGAAGAATATGGACAAGAAAGAAAGACATACAACAGTAGTGTTTGTGTTAAGGGATCTACTATTAGTGAGTTAAAAGTTGCTACCATGGTAGATTAGAAGAAGTTGTCGAACTGCAATATCATAACGAGCAACATAGTGTGTTTTTATTCAAATGTTATTGGTATGACACGACTAACAGAGGAATCAAAGTTTATCCGCATTATGGTCTGGTTGAAATCAACTCAAAAGCTAGACTTCGCAACATAAACGATGTCTTTGTTCTTGCAAAGCAATGTCAACAAGTTTATTACACATACAACCCTTCATTTAGAAAGGATCAATCAAGAGTGGATTAGTTATCCATTTTAAAAAGGAAACCTCGAGGTCATGTCGAGGTTATTCAAGATGAGAATGAAGACACAAGTGTGCGAGATGAAGTCTTTCAAGTTAGTGAGGTTGTTGAACCATATCGAGTTGCTCCTTCGACTGAATTAGAAGAAAATTTAAATTTTTGTGTTTTCAATAATAGTCTTGTTGATGTTGACACAGAGGAGTTGAATTTTTTTTTGAGCTCTAGTGGACAAGCAATTGTCGATGAAGAAGATGATATTCATATTGAAGATTGCGATAAAGGTGATGACAATTGAATTGATGACGATGAAGAAGAAAATTCTAACTAACTACCAAAATGAAGCCCTACATAAAACCCTTTTTCCATGTAATTTAGATTATGGATGATATATTTTGAAACACAAAATATTTATTACTTGAAATAATTAGTTGAAATGTCACAATTATGAAATAATTATTGATCATGGATGATATATTTTGTAACATGAAATAATTACTAGAAATGCCACCATATCACTAATAGCCCTACGGCCATTGACATTTCACAAAGAGTTCAAAAATACTTACTTCAAATGCCACCACATCACCAATGGCCACATTGATGGCCTCAAAGTTGTCGGCATTTTGCAGAAAGTTCAAAAATAATTACATGAAATGCCACTACATCACTAACAGCCACACTAATAGACTCAAGGTTGTCGGCATTTCACAGAGAGTTCGAAAATAATTACTTCAAATGGCATCACATCACCGACGACAAGACTAACAGCCTTAAGGCTGTTGGCATTTCATAGAGAGTTCAAAAATAATTACTTCAAATGCCACCACATCACCGATGGCCAGACCGATGGATTTGAGTCCGATGGATTTGAAATGTCACAATTATGAAATATGGAGGGACATTAAAAATTTTGGTGCGAAATTCAAAATTTACTAACGGAATTTTACACCTCACCGACGGAATAAATTAAAAATAATAATTAATTTTCTATTTGTCGGTTAATCCATCGGTAAAACTAGCATATGATTGTCGGTGAATCTGTCGGTAAAACTGCCATATAAGTGCTCCCGACCCCCTTTTCAGTTCATTTTTTCTTCTCCTAAGTTTTTCACCTTTCTTTTCTTCTCTGTGCTGATCTTTGTTCTTCATCGACGATATTAATCATTTTTTGTCGTGAATTTCCATCAATTGAAAAGGTTAGTGTTTTTTCTTTTTCATTTTACTTTAATGGTTTTTTTTCTATTTTTTTGTTATGTTTTTTGTTTTGGTGTATTTTTTGTAATGTAGATAAAGTCTATAGTTTTTTTTTTTACATAATTCATTGCTAAAGTCTATATTTTTTTAATTTTTTGAATATTTTTTATTGTTGTTTCGGCATAATTATTATTATTTAATTTGTTGAATATTTATTATTAATGTTGAATTTGTCTTAGGATTAGTAATTGAATATGTTGGAATAATTATTAATTTTACTTTATTATTGCATGATTTGGGTTTAATTTTTTCCATTTATTTTGATTGTTATTCTAGAGTTTTTTTAAATTTATTGTTTTGTTGTATTGGCATAATTATTGAATAATTTACTGAATTGTAATTTTTAATGTTGAATTTACCTTAGGATTAGGAATTGAATATGTTAGAATAATTAGTATAGATTGGGATTTAGGTTATGGCTATTGTTAATATGTGCAAGTTTATGGATTTGGGTAGTATCTAGTATAGAGGAAGTGCTGTCGAATTTTTTTTTAACATTTAAATTTAATTATATAATTATTGGTATAAAATTGTGTAGATGCATAGATCAAAAACCAAAGCTAGTCGCAGCTAGTTCATTTAGCAGCGATGATGATATCTCCTTAGATGCCTTTGAAGAAGAGGCACCTACACCACCTGTGCCATCAACTGATACTACCTCTTCCAGCGCTACCTCACAGCGCAGAGGTGGCGTGCCTTCACAGCAGAATCAATTTACCCATCAGTATGAAGCATAGTAGAAGGATGACCTTTCAATGTAAATTTGTTAAGGTTTTAGTTTTTTCTTTTTTATATTACAACATAATTTATGAAATAATCACTATTGAATTTATTTCATTTATTTTCAGGTTCATAAACATTGAAGTCGCTCAAGTAATATCACCGGCGTTTAAATCTTTGATGGAGATTTCATTGTTTCAGTTGAGTCAGATATCCAAGCATCCTAAATGGATGCCTCAAATCAATGCATGGTTTAACAAGTTTGAGGTTGGTATTAATTTATAATTTTCAACTTATTAATATAATTGTAAATAAATTATTATTTTTATCTAAACTTGTTCATTTTTATACACAATACAAATTTTGCTGGGACAGTGAGCATAACACTATTGTAAGGAGTGTGTGGAAAAATCACGCAGTAACTAGGTAAGATCAAAAACAATACAAGATTTTTTTTAGATAAAAATTTATGTTTCGAAATGTAATTTTTGGTTACGTGAAGTAGATTGTGTGATTTTTGGTACGAAGCACAAAGAAAGGCAAAAAACATCGTGAGGGATAGGGGTTTACAAGGCTGGAATGATGTTGCAGTTTAGAGGGATTTCAAACTGATAGACATCCCAGTGCTGGCAACCGGAATCGGCCAATTTATGGCGAGGTGACAACACACACTGGTAGCTCTGTTCTGTTTAAATGAAATATATCGTTAAATTTAGTTGTTGTTAATATATTTTTTTCATTATAAGTTGCGTCTCTTGGACATGAGTCAAGCCTGATAGAGCTATTTGTAGAGATGCACGTACTAAGTCAATACCGCTAAAAAAGGGTGCAACAGTTCATTAATAACCATGCTCAACATTTCATGGTATGTTTGTTCAACCATTTCATTTTGTAAGTTATTACGTAAGTTATTATGTTTATTAAATTACTCTTTTTTTTTTCAGGAGACCTATAATAATCGATTGAGAGAAAGATATGGGGATGATATTTTGAACCATCCAAAATTTGATCCGGATTTGTGGATGGAGGTTGGTTCCTTAGATGGACCCGATAAAAATCGGGTTTACAGGCTCTCCAACACTATAGCCAACAACTTGCAATCGACCCGTAGTGTTTCAACCGTTGGGAGCTCCCAATCAATATCAAGCTCCAAATCTAAGCAGTTCAAAGCCTTGCAGCAACACACGGCTCAGCTCAACGAGAAATACAACCACTTATCAACAGAGTACGCGTACCTCAAAGCGTCTCAAGAGCAACAAAAAGCGGAGTATGAACTACAAAAAACAGCTTACGAATAGCTCCACGAAATGGTTATGAATATGGTAAATAGTAGAACATGTGTGCCTAATTCTTTTTGGCCGTATAACCACTAGCCTCCATTAGGATCTCCTCCTCCTCCTTTAGCTCCACCTTTATATTAATTTGTAATAAATATTATCTAACTTTAAAACTTCATTTAATATTTTTTTTAAACATATTCAGTTTGTAATGAATATTATTTAACTTTTTTTTGTTTAATATAAATTTTATTTGCATAATTGATTTGTATTACAATTAATTTATCTAGTTTTATATTATATATCCTAAATAATTTTAAAAACAATAGAAAAAAAACAATTACTAATGATTTTACCGACGGATTCATTCGGTCAGTATTTTAAACACTCATCGATGGAATTACTTCATCGGCATTTAACAGTAGCTACCACACTTATCGATGAATTTACAAATGGATATATTCGATAAGTATTTTATACACTCACAGACCAACTTACCGACAGAACAACTCCGTCGACTTTTAACAGTAGCTGTCACTTACTGACAAATTTACAGATGGATATATTCAGTTGGTATTTCATACACTCACCGACAGTCCTACCGACGATTAGTTTCCATCGGTAAATCGCAATATCATCGATGGAATACAAATATATCGGTATATTCAAGCGGGAATCTTTTTTCGGCTCACAAATTCCATCTATAAAACCATCGATAAATAATTTTTTTGTTTTGCCGACCGATATAGCGACGAAAGGTAACCCGACACATGTAATCCGTCAGTGATGATGTCAGTAAAAAAATCACCGAAGAACTTCTAATCACACATCAACGAAATTTTTCCATTAGTAAAACTGTGAAATCTTGTAGTGTAAATACAAAGGAATGTTGGTTTAACAATCATTCATCACAATTATACATAAGATTGTCTCTCTAATTCTAACTTGGTATTAGAGCAAAACAATCTTGTGTTCCAGTAGCCTTCTTTTAGATTTCTTTCTTACATCTGGTTCTCTTCTTCCAGCAAAAATTAGAACTGCATCTTCAAATTTCTTCCCTTCCTAACAATCAAGAACATCATCTGTAAATTCTACCAGACTTCTTTCTCCTATGGACAATCAAGAATTTCATTATTCTATTGCATCCGCACCCCAATCCTCTTTCTCTATTATGGCGTTGACAGCCACCTATGGTGTGTCCACTCCTGCTGTTGCCATCATATCCCTTCTTAATATACAACAGGTAATGTCTTTAAAACTCTCTAATACCAACTTTCTGTATTGGAGGATACAAATGAAGTTGTTCCTTTTAGGCCAAGGCATGTACTCTTTCGTTGATGGCACATCACCATGTCCTTCTTCTCATCTGGAATATATTGCGGTATCTTTATCGTCTTTCAATCCTGCATAATTGACATGGAAGCAGCAAGATCACTTAATCATGAGTGCCCTCTTATCAACTCTCTCGGTGGAAGTTCTGCATTTAGTTATAGATTGTAACACTCCTCTAGGCAAGTCCTGTCATCTGACTCTAAAAACTAGGTCATCAAACTCTAACTCCTCTTGATTTAATTTTTAGTGGTGTCTGGAGTTCCTCTCCTATGTTGTCATCAAACAATTTTTGCTATTTTGTTATTTTTATGGATGTCCATGTAAAGTTTATCTGGTTTTATCTGATAGTTGCTAAGTTTGATGTTTTTAATATTTTTCATCAATTTCAGGCACTCATTGAGCACCAATTTTCTTTAAGAATAAAATATATTCAAACAAATTGGGGTGATGAATACCGAAAACTCAATACATGTTTTAAAATAATTAGTATTCATCACCTTGTAATCTGCCCGCACACCTATGAACAAAAAGGCATGGTTGAACATCGTCATAGACATATTGTCAAAACTGGACTTACCCTTGTTGGGCAATGTCACGCTCCCCTTAAATATTGGAGTTATGCTTTTAAAAGTTTTATTTACTTGATTAATTGCATGCCAACTCTGGTTCTTAATTATAAGAGTCTATTCGAATGTCTTTTAAAAACATCTCCTAATTATGTTTTTCTTCGTATGTTTGGGTGTCTTTGTTTTCCATTCATCCGTCCATACAATGCTCAAAAGTTAGATTTTTGTTCATCTGCTTATGTTTTTCTAGGATATAATAACTCTCATTTATATTATTGATGTCTTAACTTGTCACTTAAATATATTTATTTTGCTAGTCATGTCTGGTTTTATGAACATGTTTTTCCTCTTAGTAAATATGAATAGACTGCAGTCCCACTTACAAATCCTACTACTACCACTATACCGGTTACTTTATACCATCAAAAGCCACCATCTTTAGGCCTTCCACAACTATCCCACGCACCCCTTATATCTTATTTAGCTCCCTTACCATTATTTGCATGTTATTATCGTGATCATGCTACAGGTATAAGTTCAGATTCGCCACCTTTGCATGCAGTATCCATCACTCCTGCCAGCTCTTTTGGTTTTTCCCTTGTTGGTTCCCCTGTTCTACCAATGACTCTTGCAGATTTTACAACTGGTTCTCCCTCATGGCCTGAATATATATTGAGCTACTCATCAGGTTCTTCCTCTTATTTCTCTCATTGAATTAATCTATATGTTGATTCGTCCAAATTCCAACTTCAACAGATACCAGTCAGTATTAATAACAACTCCTCTCGGTCGACCCATCTTCATCCTATGATGCTTCGACCACATCCACCCAAGGATGCTAACTTCAGTGTTGCAACTTCTTTATAGGTTACATCATTACGTCAATAAAAGTTGTTGTCTTTTAAGAATGCCAACAGGTATTTAGTTTGGCATAAGGCCATGCAGGAGGAAATCTGGGCTCTTCACTCTAATCACACTTGGTCATTGAGTCCTTATCATCCATCTATGAATATGATTGGTTGTAGGTGGGTATACAAGATTAAACATCACACCGATAATTGGATTAACCAATATAAAGCATGGTTGGTTGCCCACGGCTTCTCTCAACAAGAAGGGATTGATTATTTGGAGACGTTTAGCTTGGTAGTTAAGCCTACAACAGTTCATTTTATGCTCACTATTGTTGTCTTATATGGTTGGAATATTCATCAGTTGAATATTCATAATGTTTTCTTAAATGACATTCTTTAAGAGGAGTTATACATGACACAACCACCGAGGTTTGCTAATTCTGTTATGTCATCACATGTGTGTCATCTTCATAAATCTTTGTATGGCTTGAAACAATCACCTTGAGCTTGGTAAAATAGGTTAAGCGAGTTTCTCCTTTTCATTGGATTTCAGGCATCCAAGGTTAACACTTCTATGTTTATTCTCTCTCTTAATGATGCCATGATTTATTTACTTGTATATGTGGATGATATTTTAATGATCGAGAATAACCCAGCCTTGCTTCATAGATTGATTACCATTTTATACGTGATCGCATTACTAAGAGAGAAATTTAGGTACGGTTCATCTGTTCAAAGGATCAACTCGTGAATGTTTTTACCAAGCCTCTTCCTCCAGCCTCATTTGTTTATTTTCAATCCTAGCTTCGGGTGGAATCTTCACCTTTAGTTTGATGGGGTATATTAAAAAAAAGTCCACATATATGTAAATACATTATATAGGGATAGTTATCATGTGTAATACATTCCACCATTGTATTGTATATAACCCTACAGGTATAAATATGAAAGGGTGGTTGGTTTAACAATCATTCATCACATTTATACCAAAGACTATTTCTATAATTCTAACTACTAGAATCGTGGCATCATGATCTATTATGGGACATGTTAAATTTTTCTTAACATAAAAAAAATGTTCAATTGAGATTAATATTGTTAAATTAAGAAGCAAGAAAGATATGAAATCCAATCATTGACTTGATTGATTCAATATTGTTCAATAAACTTGGTTAAGTTAATAAAATAATTATAAAAAAATCAGCAGTAGATAAAACAAAATGAATAAAAAATAATATATCAATATCATACATTGCCCTACCTCTAAAAAAAAATCACCAAAGTAATTCTAAAGCTACTATAAAAGGTTGCATGACAACTCCAAAAAATATTACACAAACTATAAAAGAAACAACCAAGAAAAAAAACAAATAAAATATCATAAAATGAGTTTCTTATCTTATATTTAATCAATTAATTTACTTTAATTAAAAAATTAAAGAAAATAAATTTAACAAAGAAAGAAAAATAAAAATACAAGAAATAACCTAAGTCATTTTTAAAATTAGTGAAAAATTCTTAATAAAATAAATAAAAATAATAATAGAGAGCAATCTCTAATTAAATAAATATTGAATAATAAAACTAAACAAAAAACATGAACTTAAAAAAAGGAGAAGAAAATAGGCAAACTTAAGTGAATTTTCTAAGCCTAAGTTAACTTTCAACCTTACAATTTGTGAAATCCTAAACTAGAGCTTTATCAGGAAGTTAAATTCTTAATCAATTTAATGTTAAAAGATAAAATTAAAAAATAAAAAATAATTTTAAAAATTTACCAAAGAAAAAAATAGCAATTAAAAGAATGAGAATTAATCTTATAAAAAAATAAAGGATGAATATGTAAAGAAAAAAATTCAATTTTAAATTATCTCAAATAAAAGAAATAGCAATAAAAAAATAGGCACAAAATGTGAAAAATAAAAGCATTGAAAGGGGATGAACTTAAAAAAATGATTTTATAATTAATTTCAAATAAAAAAATAAAAAAAATAGTGACCAAATTTAAAAGAAAAACAAATTGAAGAGCTATCATGAAATTAAAAAGGTGAGTCATAGAAATTGAGGAGAGAGAAAAAATGAAAAACAATAAAAGGTTGTCATTGCTAAACCGGAGGTTCATTAGCCATATGTGTTATCTAGGGTTGAGCGGTCTACCGAGACGATTCTAACGCCACTTGAAAGCTATGTATTGTTCAATGAACAATCCCTCATATGTCACTCAAATAGCACAAGAACTCCTTCCATATAAGCATTTTCATTACCCGCGCTAACTAATTTTAAAAAATATATATTTTATATATACTAAAATATCAAATTATTTATCACCCAACTTAATTATAATAAAAAAAAGTAGGATGAAAATATGATTTTATCCTTGAACATTAGTTAAAGAAATTTTAATTTAAAGGTTAATTTAATCATTTAACAATGCTTTAAAAATTAAAAAGTCTAAACAACCTCTAGATGCTTTTTAATAAAAAAAAATTTAATAGCAAATTAGTTATTTTATTATGAAAAAATATGGGGAAAAAAAACCAATTTCCTTAGTTGTCAAGCTATGATTTATGCTGAGAAAGATAAAATCATCACTTTCATTGTTTATTTATAGCTGCAATAATTATTGCTAAAGTGTTTTTTCAATCTTTTTTCAGTTTCTTTTAATTAATGTCTTAATACTTGTTCACCACTTAATTTCTACAGCTTCACGGTCCTTAATCATCGCCTTGCCTGTCCTGAACGTTACAGTGACGATCAACCAGTAGGGTGCAGCACGGTTTTCTAATCTGTAAAATACATATATAATCGATGCAATCAGTCAAGGAACAATTAAGGATTTGTTAATCTCGAAGATGGGTGGTTGTCGATGGCTCTGATTTATTTATTTTAATAAAAGAAAAGGCCAGGAAATGATGAAGACCTGATTTAGATAAGGGCATGGAATGCATGAATCACGGATACCGGGCGGTAGTTCGGTGAAAAGGGTTGCTTAGTGGGGAAGGTGATAATGTTCTCCACACGCAATGCGCATGCTCCATTATGGGTGTTTCTGGGTAGTGGGTAGTTAGAAAACCAGCGTTCCTTTTGATAGTATAATAGATTAATTACAGGGTGGGGGGTTTGAACGAACATATAAATATATATATATATATATATAGGATATTATCAATAATAATATATAAGAAATTATATGTAAAAACTTTCTAACACTATAATCGAGAATATATAAACTACTCATAATGACTATTGGATACTCGTAATCAATTCCAAACACACAAATTTTAAAGTTTATAGTGATACAAGACCAATGAATATAGGCTCAGATGATCCATTTTAATAAAAAGTATAAGCAACTAAGTGTTAATTATGAAGAACTTTGTCTATTGATAATAAAGATGAAAGCAACTAAGTATTAATTATGAAGAACTTTGTCCATTGATAATAAAGATGAAATTACATTGAATAGCATATGTGTACCTTATCATTGCAGCAATGATTAACCTCCTTCCTTTTTAGTGTCATCTTTATTTTAAATTTATTGTATTTGAATGTACAAATATTTAAATTTATAATAAATATTTGATTTTTATATTATTTTTGTTCAATACATTTTTAAAATATTATTGACAAGGTTTTTCATAAAACAACTTTGTCGGTATATCCCAAAAAGAGTTGGAAAAAAATTATTGTGAACATCACTACTAATATTAATTCACTAATGGAATTGTAGATAGTATTATATTGATGATATATTATATTCATAGATGGATAAACAGATGGACAAATAAAAATATCAATAGTATTACATGTGACTTTACTGTCGGTGATATGTTAAATTTATCAATTGAGATACCCATTAAATAAAACAGGTAAAAATAATTTGGCATGTTTCATTCATTAGTAAATCTATCAATGTATTTATTACCGACGGACTTACCAACATACTACAAATTACTAATAAGAATTTTTTTAATGGACTATTTATGTTCGTGAGCTCATTAATAATATATGTACTCAGAGACTATAAATGTAAATACTGACAGAAATTTCTGATAATAAAATTATTAAATTTGATATTATTAAAAAAATCTTTCATATGTGAGAATTTTACATGCAATCAAAGATGATATTTGCAGATGCTTTGGTGTAGCTCCAACGAATTAATTTGTTTATATATGACTACAAAGATATGAAATTATATCAAATCATATATACTTAATAACCAAAATGAAGATAATTCCCAGCAAGTTCGAAAGTGGCTAACGTTCTACATAACGAAACAAAAATGGAAACACAAGGAAAAACATGATGTTTGCTTAAAGTTGTTTCAATCTTCATGTATACATGTCATTTTTCATGATTCATGAAGGCAAAAAAGTCACTGATTGATCGCTTGGATCATGCCTTTAAAGCACTATTTTGATGGAAGATATTATGGCTAATTAAGATACCCAAAGAGAGACCGTATAGATCTAGTCTCTTACACATATAGGAGTACTGTTATGAGATATTCTACCCCAAGAATTAATGATAAACCCTTCTTTCTTTCTTTTTTGATAAGAATGACGAAATATGAATGCATCTTCCACAGATATGCAGCAATGTATGTGATGGTGATGCATATATGTGAGGTCTTATATATATATAAAACTTGAGTTTCGATCGCGGTCTGCAAATAATTTTCATAAACTCTTTAATATTAACATGGACAGTATAAATTTCTTAGAGTAGAAACAATGGGAAACGTGCTAACCCAGGGCCGGGCCGCCTCCATGCTCTCTAAGATTCATTTTATTCTACTTCAAAAATAATTTAATTAGTCAGTATTTAAATTTATTTTTTAATAGTTATAAATATGAATTTTTTTTAGAATTATTAAAAGTTTATATAGCTGATAATATCAAAATCTATGAAAGTTTATATAGCTGATATATAATTAAAAAATAAAAAAGTTTATTTTATCCTTGCTGTTGCTAAAAAAACAAAAAAAGATAAAAATGATGCGCAGCCCTATAGATGGATGCTTTTTCTTCGAAGCTGGATTGATTAATTTCTCACGCCGCTGATAGAGTCGTTATCTTAAGTGGAGATTTAGGTGTTGTCCCAAAGACTATTGCTGCATGCATCTTCTTTATGGATCCGAATTAGAATCCAGTTCCTTTCACAGAGAAGCATAAGAAATCTTTTCCGGGCAAAGAATTCAATTATTTACACATAATTTGTCGTCTTATAAAACCCAAAGTGGAAAAGTAAACTCCAAACACCCACTCAACATTCGATGGACAAACATTCCTTTCCCACTCTCCAAAGTAGGAAAATCTGCTTCTGCATCTGCCCATCTTTGATTTCATGAAAAAGCTTGTTCTATGTGTTTCTTCACCATTCCCTTTCCTCTCTGTTGCTTTTTGTGGCTTAGGATTTGATCAAGAGGAGGGAGGTCTCGTTGTCAGCTGACATGGCACGCCCGATCATGACATTTGTCCCTCAATGGATGTCCGGCACCGCCATGGGGACTTTTCATGCTTGGCTAAACCTCATTTGGAAGTGGGATATAGGGACGTTGAGTACCTCCGTTGCTCCATTGAGATTATGCCACCTGTAAATACCTGTCATAGTGGTATACTTAATTTTTTTTTATCTACATAGGGTGTCCGGGCCAGCTTACGCGCACCACGACTAATCCCCACGGCCCACTGAATACCCTGCAAACCCAGTAGGCATGTAAGGCACTGCGGGGGTGATAGGCGTGCACGCCAGGGCTCGAACCCAAGTGCAGTGAAAAGAGACCAGCCCCTTCCACCACTAGATCAAGCCCTAAAATACTAGTGGTAGACTTAATTCTTAATAATGATGGTGGTAGACTTTATTTTTATTAATGAATAGAAACAAATAAACCTTGACTTCGCTTGGAATGATTTCTTACCGTATCATATGTGGGGTTCCTCAAGTACTAATCGTGCATGTGAGTTTTACTTTTCTTTCTTTTTCTTTTTTTATATTGTTTGTTTGAATATATACGCTACCATATCAGATCGTGTGCTTATTCAATATACTATATATTTACAAAACTTTGAAAATAATCTCTGTTTGTTTTTAATTACAAAAAAAAAAGTCTTTAAATCTTTTCATGGGGGGTAATGAGAAAGTTCCGATATATATAATACTAATCAAGTTAATTTAGAAAACTAATTGTACAGAAAACTAATCATGAATCTAATAATTAGAAAATTAACTTTACATTTCTATACAAAAAATCATAAAATTTCAGTGCATAAATGTCACCATATCTTACTTATTTAAATACTTTTAAAAAACTTGACTTGAACAACTTTAGTAAGAATAATTAATCTTAGATAACTCTATAATTATTTTATCCTACTTCTCATTAATGGAGAATTGGTCTACCTCTACATGAATTATAAAATAATTGGATTCTTGGCAATGTTACAAATTGTTTTATTATTACCAAATAGTTGAATCAGTTATCTTAATAAAAAAACTTAAATCTCATAATAAAAATCTTATTTAAAGTGCTTCAAAAAGTCTAAAACTTATATTTTTACATTCAACTTTTATATAACAATACCTTATTTCTTGCTTCTTAGTATAATAATATTATCATCAACCAATTCTGTTGTTTAAAACATATAAATATAATGAAATCAATAATTTAAATTTTTCAAGAGTCTTGAGCAAAAATTGTTATGATTGCTAATTAGATAATCTAAAATTATTCAAGGTTTAAGCAAAAATTTCCTAAAAATCATCTTTTTTTCAAGGTTTGATTAATAATTAGTATTTAAAAGTGTATTTTTATCGAGGTTTTACATTATTATTTTGCACTTGAAGTATCAATAACTCCTTAACTAAAGCATGTTTTATAATAACATATCTAATAATATAAGATACCTTTAATTTATGGTAAATATTCATCTTAAATACAGGCTTATCATATAAATAAAAGGATTGACTGATGAATTTAAGTATTGAAATTGAAAGGACAAAGAGATGATCAAATTTAGAAAAGATATGTTAGTGCAATCCAAATTGAAACAGTGTTTAATAATTGAGTCATATCTAGAATTGTAAATCTCTAATTCAGGTCTATTTTATATGGATGGAAAGGTAAGATATATACCTATAAATTTTATGAAGTCAAAGATTTAAAAAGGTCATTTTCAAGTCCAAATTATAGCAACAACAAAAAAGTCTAAATCTGTCCTGCAACCCAAATATTATTTATTGTTTGACCCATATCTTGAATTCTAGAAGTTCAAATGACCTTAATTTTTTTTTTCTGAAAAGCTGAGATAATTTTCTATAATTTTCATATAGAGGTAGGCTTCAATTTTGATATTATCAATAAAGTTTTAAGCAAACAAAAAGATAAAAATTAGCACTAAGTCAAGAGTTGGTCACCCATTCAACAATTAGTCATCAAAACAATAGTTTTCAATTTTGGCCTATAAAAAGAGATATTTGCCATACATTTAGGCATCTTGATTTCTAAATCAAGATCATGCTTTTGCTTTCTCTTTTGTATTTTTGTAATGCTTAATTTTTGTTTTCATTAATATCTTATTTATGTTTTTCATTTCCTTTCCTTTACTTAGTTAACTTTTATCTTATTTATATTCTTATCTTGTTTATTTATATTTCTTTCTTTCATTATGTTTAGCTAAGTTTGTTATGTCAAAGTGAAAAGATTACACTAATGGTGTAAAAATCAGTATAATGTAAACTTAACATGGACATCAATGTTTGATACTAACATGTTTTGTATTTGTTATCTTGTTCACTCTTTAATACTTTGCTTGTTAAATGATTAATCTAGATTTATATTGTATAAAACTTAGTATAACAAATGCTTGACACCTTCATAACATAAACCGTATGGTATAACTAACACCTGAGCTATGAAAAGAACTTAATTTGTTGTTAACATAAAAGATAATCAAGAATACTTAACAACATTTACAAGTATTAGCATTATTCAAATAAGATAACTAATGTAATCATGTTAACAATTTATAATCTAATTGAAACTTTCTTTGTGTGTGGTTTCTAATTGAATAATAAAATTTTATACTATACTTGTTTGAAATACCATTAGTAGATCTTCTAATCTTGACTTTTGTTGTTATCATTATTTAATCCTTACATTGATCTTCCATCTTAAAGTTCTCATCAACTTCTTTATTATTAGTATTACTACTACTACTACTACTATTCTTGTTGTTGTTGTTATTGTATTATTGTTGTTTATAATTTATATAATTAATCTCATTATGGTTCGATATCGGTCTTGCTGGGTTATTTATTACTTCAACACTCCTGCACTTAGAAAAAGACATCAATCTTTTAATCGTGTCAATAAACTCATCAAAGTTGGGTTATCGTAAATCACAAATCTTTCAATCAAACAATATTTATGCCTTACAGAATGCATTATTGACTTGCTATAGATAATAAGTTTTTATTGCTATTTTAGAATTTTATTGTTGTTTATAAGGTTTTAAGGTGTGTGCAACGTGTTTAAGCTTTTTTTTAATTTTATGCTTTTTCTTGGTTTAGGCATTTCTGAGGGGGTTTTTTTATGGGTTTGACTGTTTTTATCTTTAAAATTTGATTTTTGGCAAACTAATTTTTTTAGATTGATTCATGTATCTCAGCCAAAGCTATATTATGGAATGGGTTCTAATATAGAAAATATTGTACTTTTTCTATATAAAATTATCCTGCACAATACGCTACACAGTAACTATTATATATTGTTCTAATCATATAAATATAAGAGATGTCTTCAGCCTTACGTAAGCCTTTTAATTAATTGTAAACTCTATTCTAACTTGATCACAATACGCTACACAGTAACTATTATATATTGTTCTAATCATATAAATATAAGAGATGTCTTCTGCCTTACGTAAGCCTTTTAATTAATTGTAAACTCTATTCTAACTTGATATCAAAGCTTAAAACATCTAAAATAGATTCAAGGCTTCCTCCCTCTTTCCTTAACCAGCGCCTCCTTTTTCTACAGTATTTTGGTGCAGTTTTTTATACTACATTCTTGCTTTCTTTGTTGCTGCTTCTTCTTCCCCTTGATAACATCTTCCTCAAGTAGCATAAGTAGCCATCTCCAGTAGCATATTGCACTCTTGCAAGAAAATAAAACAATTATTTCAATAGACCTTTAAAAAAAAAACTTCGTTGTGGGTTTTTTTAGTAGCAACTCTTTAATTTCTCTAAAATCACTTATAAATCCTTCTGTTGGTGCTACTGGCATAAACAATGATAATTTTTCCTCTCCTACTTCCTCCCTGGAAGCAGCTATTTTAGCCGATCTACTTATCTCTACACACAATGCGTTTATGACTGCTGCTATAGTTTTCTGTTGTAAAAACAATCACAATCTATTTTTCTAACACATAGTTCATCAACCTTAAGCTTACTAACATAAATTATTTGTTTTGGTGCATGCAGATAAAGCCATATCTAATTGGTCGAGGTGCTTTCTCTTTTATCAATGGTTTAACGATATGCCTTTCTTTATGCAATGATGTTTCTGCCATTATAACTACCAACAGTTCTAGTTTTTCCTAAGTTTTTTTATGTGAAAACAACAAGATCAACTCATCCTCAATGCCCTTCTCTCTTTTTTGTCTATAGATGTTTTTTACCTTGTGGTTGATTATCCAACATCTGCTAGTCTATGAAGCACATTAGAACACACACTTGCATCTCTATCAAACTCTCAAATCATATAATTACATAGTTATCATCAAGATCTTCACCAATGTTTCTCTGTCATTTTCGTATTCATTAGATGTTTATTTTAAATCAATCAATCCTTGAAAGTTTGAATGTATAGGTTGTGTTCTTGGTTGTCGGGTTTGATTTCAAGCCATTCATGGTTTGTTTTTTTCTTATTTAATACATCATTATGTTTTAATATGCCATGTTTCATCTCTTTGTGCTTTTAATTTGGTGGAATCTAGTTCTTAAATTAGATTTGGTTTTCTAGGTTTATCTATTGTTATTTGTGTTTTTTAATGGGATTCAAACAAAAATCTCATTTGATATTCTTTCTTTTGTTTTTAACTATAGGTCATGTTTTTCTGGTTTTTGGGCTTGGACAAGGAAGCCCAACTCATATAGCTAGGTTGAGTCGATTGCAAACCTAAGACAGTGTTTGGTTATACAAAATTTTACAAAGGGAAAAAAAATGCATTTTTGATCCTTTGAATGTGTTTAGCAAACACACCCCTAACAATCTTTTGACAATTTTTTTACGACAATCTTGTTTTGTTGAACAACCCATAAATAATTTCTAAAAAATATGAAAAACTTCAGGGATCATTTTAAAATTATTTGTGGGTCTCTCACGTATTTTTTAGTAATTTCATTTAATATTTAAAATTGTAAACTTACAATGTAAGATACTGACTAGTGACTAAATATACATGCTTTTCTTTAAAAAATCAGAAAATAAAAAACAAAATCCAAAATTCCTTACTTAAAAATGCAAAAATATAATTTTATGTGTGTGCATATGTCCAAATTATAAAATTTATCGTACATCTTTTATAAAAACTAAAAAAATATATTTTTATCCTACTTTGAAGGGAAAAAAATACAAAAACAAATTAATGGGTATCATAACAAGTTTGTAATTATCCATTGGATTTGAACAAAATTTTAAAAACACCATAAAAAAGTAATTTTTTAAATTAATATTTCGGGAATAAATTTTACAATGTAATGCAAATTTCCAGTATTAAATTAAATAAATTAAAAAAATAAAATGTTAGGACTAATTATATATTTCAATAATTGGAGGGTATAAAATTATACTTTATAGTATATCCCCAGATATTAAAAATACAAAATAAAAATAAATACACCATTAAAATTTAAGTCTTAAAATAGTTAGGTTTTAGTCTAAATATCTCTTTAACAAGGGGATTTGTCTTGACCTTATAGAGATATGGACCTCCTTAGTGAGAATTACCTTTCTTGAACCTTAATAATGCAGTTTTTCACAAGTAGAGTACACTAAGAGTGACGTATTTTCTTCATATATAATCAATCTCCTTACCTAAACTTTTGTAGACTAGTAGGTTTTATGGTAATCATAATACTATATTAGTCTTAAACCCTTTAAGTCATAATTTCATGATTAATTCAAACACATCCAAAACCACATCAATCAGACTTACCATTTGACATCGTACACACCATGATATATGGTAGGCATATTTCATAACAGAAAAAACATATATACTTTATAAAATAATCAACACATTGCTAGTACAATCCTTAAAAAAGTAATTTCATTTAGACATTGATACTTTACACACATGCATAAATATATATAGAGAGAGATAGAGCAATTCAAAAATAAATAAAAGCAAAAAATAAATAAATCATTAACTCTTTAAGTGACATTTTATATAATATTAAAACAAGAGTAATTTTTAATGGTATAAAATTTGATTTTTTTAAAGATGTTTGGAATGTCAATAGATTAAAAATTAAATATTAGTTTTGAGAGAGAAAATTAAATTATCTATAATGATTTGTGAGAGAAATAAATAAATAAATAAATATTTAATATGCATCTAAAAAAATGTAAAAAATATAATAATACTTGGAGATTAAATTTTACCATACAACCAAATTTACCATTTAAAAAAGTGTTGGGGTAATCATTACTCCTCCTTACATAAATATTTAATTTACCCAAAAAAATATACTAAGCTATTTTAAATTTTATAAAGTTGAATTTCACATTTCATTAATTTCTTATTGGTGAAGTTGTGAAAACTTAAGGACTAGACTTAAGGTTAGGATTGAGCTTTTACATAACCAAACAATTGATATCTTGTCTTAAATATAGGAGTGTCAAAGTAAAAATAATCTGATCAAACCATATAAAGGTTAACTATATGATAAAATGATGATGATGAGAGAGGACATTGAGATGTAAGATTAATATGAAGATCAAACAATGATAAAAAATAGTTGTTAAAGTTAGAGGATCCACTAATGGTATTTTAAACAAGTATAATATAAACTATTTTCATTAATCAACTAGAAATCACATACAAAGGAGATTCCAATCGGATTATAAATTATTCACACGATTAAATTAGTTATTTTACTTGAATAATCCTAATGCTTGTAAATGTTATTAGGTATTCATGATTATAACTTATGTTAACAACAAATCAAGTTCCTTTCATAACACAAGTATTAGTTATACCATTCGGTGGGGTTATGAAAGTACCAAGTATTTGTTGTACTAGGGGTTATACAACATAAATCTAGATTAACTATTTAACAAGAAAAGTATTAAAAGTGAACAAGATAACAAATATGATTAGTACTCAAAAGTGCATTTTTATCATGATTTTATATCATCATTTTGCACTTAAAGTATCAATAACTCCTTAACTAAAGTACGTTTTATAATAATCTATCTAATAATATAAGATACCTTTAATTTGTGGTAAATGTCCATTTTAAATGCATGTCTATCACATAAATGAAAGGATTGATTGATGACTTTAAGAACTTCAATTGCAAAGGCAAAGAGATGATCAAACTTAGAAAAGAGATTCGGTGCAATCCAAACTGGAACACTGTTCGGTAATTGGGTCATATCTAGAGCTATAAATCTCATATTTAGGTCCATTTTATATGGATGGAAAGGTAAGACATAGGCCTACAACTTTCTTATTGAGCCCAAGATCTGAAAAGGCCATTTTGAAGTCCAAATTGTAGCAACAACAAAGAAGCCCGAATTTGTCCTCCAGCCCGAGCACTATTCCATATTTTGGCCATATCTGGAGTTCTAGAAGTCCAAATGAGCTGAATTGTTTACACAAGATAGTTGAGACAATTGCCTACAACTTTTATGTTTTTAAGTGGCACCAATTTTGATGTTATCAATGACGTTTTAGGCAAACAAGAGAAGATAAGGATTGTCACCAAGTCAAGAGTTGGTCACCCACTTATTAATTAGTCATCAAATCAATAGTTCCCAATTTTAGCCTATAAAAGGAGGCATTTTCCATGCATTTAGGCATCTTGGTGTCCAAATCAAGATCATGCTCTTCCTTTCTCTCTTTGTATTTTTTTGTAATGTTTATGCTTTGCTTCCATTAATATTATGTTTATGCCTTTCATTTCCTTTCCTTTACTTAGTTAACTTTTATGTTCTTATTTTGTTTATCTATTTTTCTTTCTTTCATTATGTCTAACTAAGTTAATTATGTTAAGGTAAAAAGGTTAGACTAATGGTGTAAGAATAAGTATAATGTAAACTTAATATGGACTTTAATGTTTGGTACTAACATGTTTTATATTTGTTATCTTGTTCACTTTTTAATATTTTGCTTGTTAAATGAATAATCTTGATTTATATTATATAACACTTGGTACAACAAATGCTTGGTACTTTCATAGCCCATACTGTATGGTATAACCGACACCTGAGCTATGAAAGGAACTTGATTTGTTGTTAACATAAGTTATAATCATGAATGCTTGACGAAATTTACAAGTATTAGCATTAATTGAATAAGATGACTAATGTAATCATGTTAACAATCTATAATCTGATTGGAACCTCCTTTATGTGTGGTTTCCAATTGAACAATAAGAGTTTATACTATACTTGTTTGACATACCATTAGTGGAACCTCTAACCTTGACATTTGTTATTATCATTGTTTAATCTTTACTTTAATACTCTATCTCCAAGTTCTCATCATCATCATCATCTTCTTCTCTTTCTTTATTATTATTATTATTATTATTATTATTATTATTATTATTATTAGTAGTAGTAGTAGTAGTAGTAGTAGTAGTAGTAGTAGTATTATTATTATTACTACTAGTATTATTAGTACTATTATTATCATTATTATTATTATTGCTGTTTTTACTATTATTATTGTTATTGTTGTTATTATTATTGTTGTTGTTGTATTATTGTTATTTATAATTTGTACAATAACCTCCCTGTGGTTCGACCCCGGTCTTGCCGGGTTATTTACTACTTTGACACTCCTACACTTGGGAGAAGACATCAATTTTTTCATCGTGTCAAGTATTTTGGCGTCGTTGCCGGGGAGGTAAGTTTTGTATAAATTATAATTTTTAGTTTATTTTCTCTTTTCACTTTTTCTTGTATATAACTTTGTTTTTTTTTCTTTCTTCTTGTTTCTTCTTCTTTTGTTTTCCTTTTTCATTTATTCTATTCCTACACGTGCATAAGAGTGTGGTCACGTACATCAACTGGTAGACTTTGTAGGGTATCCTCATCATTTTCAGAAAATATGGCTGAAGAAGATAATCAATCACTTCATAATAAGAATAATGACAATAACCGTGCTAGAACACTTAGAGACCACATGAATCCAACAAGAACAAGTGCACCATCATGCATACTTTTTTCTCCTGATGCATCTCATTTTAATTTTAAGTCAGACATCATTATTCAACTTTTACCTTCTTTTCATGGTTTAGAATTGGAAAATCCATACTTACATTTAAGGAAATTTGAGGAGGTCTGCAACACATATAATAATTTAAATTGTAGCATGAACACCATCTGATTAAAGCATTTTCCTTTTTTATTAAAAGATAAAGCTAAAACATGGCTACAAAATTTGAGACCAGGATCCATTCGTGTTTGGGATGAAATACAACAATAATTTTTAAAGAAGTTTTTCCCATCTCATAGAACAAACTCTTTCAAAAGACAAATCACCACTTTCACTCAAAAACTAGGGGAGACATTTTACCAATGCTGGGATAGGTATCGAGACTTGCTTAGTACTTGCCCTCATCATGGTTTTGAAACATGGAGATTGGTTTCACATTTTTATGAAGGGTTAACACCTAAAGATAGGCAAATGGTTGAATTGATGTGCAATGGAACTTTTGAAGACAAAGACCCTAATGAAGCACTGGAGTACTTAGACTTGTTAGCTGAAAATGTTTAAAATTGGGACACCGCGAGTACTTATGAGGCACCGAGTAAAACTCAACCTTATACATCTAGTGGAGGTATGTACAACCTTAGGGAAGATCATGACCTTCAAGCCAAGTTTGCATCTTTAGCTAGAAAAGTCGAGGCACTAGAATTGAAAAAGAGTGGTCAATTAAAATCTGTTGAAAACATTACATGTCAAATATTTGAAACAAATGAACACTCAACCAATAACTGTCCAACATTGCCTTCTTTTAAGGAATGTCTTCATGAACAAGCTCATGCTTTAAACAGTTTTCAAAGGGCCAATCATAACCCATACTCACAAACATACAACCCTGGTTAAAGAAATCATCCAAATTTTAGTTGGAGGAGTGAGAACAACAATGCACAAACTTCACAACCACCATTCCAAGCACACCATAATTTACAAAATTCTCATGGATATGCACCTCCTTATACCCCACCTTCTAGAAGAAATCTTGAGGAAACATTGCATGCATTCATTGAAAAGCAAGAGACAATCAATACTCAACTTGCTCAAAACATGACAGATTTTAAAGATACTCTTGCAAAATTAACATCTACTCTTAGTTTCCAAGAGAAAGGTAAGTTTCCATCTCAACCACAACAAAATCCCAAGGGGCAATACAATGCAAATGCAAGTAGTTCTGAAAGCCAACATATGGATCAAGTCAAATCAATCACTACTCTTCATAGTGGTAAGGTTATTGAAAAACCCTCTCTTGAACCTTATAAGAAAGATTATGAGTCAAACTCTGAATATAAAAATTGCAAAGAAAAGACTGATTCTCCACCAGCACTTCCATTTCCTGAAGCCATGACCAAACAAAAGAAAGTCAATCACAACTCTGAAATTTTTGAAAGTTTCAAACAGGTAAGAATCAATATACCTTTACTGGATGCTATTAAACGGATTCCTTCTTATGCTAAATTTTTAAAAGATCTATGCACTGTGAAGAGGAAACTGAATGTGAAAAAGAAAGCCTTTCTAGCCAAACAAGTAAGTGCTATTCTTCAGAACAATAATGCTTTGAAATATAAAGACCCTGGTTGTCCTACAATTTCTTGCTTTATTGGAGAGCATAAAATTGAAAGAGCTTTACTTGATCTTGGTGCTAGTGTGAATTTACTTCCATATTCAGTTTTTCAGAGTCTCAATCTAGGTGAGTTAAAACCAACTTCTATAACTCTTTTACCTGCTGATAGATCTATAAAAGTGTCTAGAGGAATAATTGAAGATGTGTTAGTACAAGTCGATAAATTCATTTATCCTGTGGATTTTGTTGTCTTGGACACACAACCTGTTGAGGCATGTAATTCATTTCCTGTTATTTTAGGACGTCCGTTTCTTGCAACTTCTAATGCATTGATTAATTGTAGGAATGGACTGATGAAGCTATCATTTGGAAACATGACATTGGAAATGAATATTTTCAACATTTGCAAGCAACCTAGAGATGATAATGATTTACAGGAAGTGGACTTTACTGAAAAATTAATTCATGATCAATTTCCAACCACTTCTAGTGAAATTGAGATTGATGAATCTGATGATTTGCAAATGATTTAATTTCAGAAAGAATCAAAGACAAGTAATTGGAGGCCACAAATTAAGGAATTGCCACCACAATCAATTAAATCCATACCTTCAAGTGTTCAACCACCCAAACCTGATTTGAAGTCGTTGCCATCCAATCTCAAATACTCATTTTTTAGAGAAAATGAAACTTTTCCGGTAATACTCTCTTCCAAACTTAATGCACATCAAGAAGGTAAGTTATTACACACTCTAAAAAAGCACAAAAATGCGTTGGGATGGACCATAGCTGATATAAAAGGAATTAGTCCTTTGATTTGTACACACAGAATTTATTTGGAGGAAAATGCTAAACCCTCTAGAGAAATGCAACGAAGGCTAAATCCTAATATGAAAGAAGTAGTGAAAAATGAAGTCATTAAGCTTCTAGATAATGACATCATTTATCCTATTTCTGACAGCAAATGGGTAAGTCCTACCCAAGTTGTACCCAAGAAGTCTGGAGTCACTGTGATAACAAATGAGAACAATGAGTTAATTCCCACTAGAACTGTTACTGGTTGGCGTGTGTGCATTGACTATAGAAAACTTAATTCAATGACTAGAAAAGATCATTTTCCATTACCTTTCATGGATCAAATCCTAGAAAGAGTTGCAGGTCATGAATTTTATTGTTTCCTAGATGGCTATTCGGGTTACAATCAAATTGAAATTGCATTGGAAGATCAAGAGAAGACTACTTTCACATGTCCATTTGGTACTTTTGCATATCGAAGGATGCCTTTTGGATTATGTAATGCACCAGCCACATTTCAAAGATGCATGCTTAGTATATTTAGTGATATGGTTGAAAATTTTCTTGAGATTTTCATGGATGATTTTTCTGTTTTTGGCGATTCATTTGATGATTGTTTGACTAACTTAGAAAAGGTTTTGGCCAGGTGTGAAGAGAAGAATCTTGTGCTGAATTGGGAAAAATGTCACTTTATGGTAACAAACGGCATTGTACTTGGTCACATTGTTTCATCAAAAGGAATTGAGGTTGACAAATCTAAAATCGAGTTAATTGCAAACTTGCCAACACCAAAATCTATTAAAGATGTTAGATCATTCTTAGGACATGCTGGTTTTTATAGAAGGTTCATCAAAGATTTTAGCGTAATATCTAAGCCCTTAAGTAACCTTCTAACAAAGGATAATTTTTTTGAATGGACTGAACAATGTGAAAAAGCCTTTGTTAAACTTAAAAACTTGCTTACTTGTGCTCCTGTCATTCAACCTCCTGATTGGTCATTACCTTTTGAGATAATGTGTGATGCTAGTGATTATGCCGTAGGTGCTGTTTTGGGACAAAGAAAAGATAAGAAACCTTATGTAATTTACTATGCAAGTAAAACTTTAAATAATGCTCAAATGAATTATACCACCACTGAAAAAGAATTACTTGCAGTAGTATTTGCATGTGAAAAATTTAGGTCTTATCTTGTTGGCTCACCTGTTATTGTTTTTAGTGATCATGCAGCATTGAAATATCTTCTTTCTAAGAAAGATTCTAAGGCTAGATTGGTGCGGTGGATTTTGTTACTTCAAGAATTTGATATCACAATCAAAGATAAGAAAGGCAGCGAAAATGTTGTCGCAGATCATTTGTCAAGATTAACAACAGATTTTGAAACTGACATCACACTAATCGATGATTGTTTTCCCGATGAATCTTTATTTTCTGTCTCTACAATGCCTTGGTTTGCTAATATTGTCAATTTTCTTGTTTCAGGACAATTGCCAACTCATTGGAGCACCCAAGATAAAAAAAAAGTTCTTGAATGAAGTGAAGAACTTTTATTGGGATGACCCTTATTTATTCAAATATTGTCCTGATCAAATATTTCGAAGATGCATTCCTGACAATGAGGTAAGTAGTGTCATTAAATTTTGTCATTCTGGGCATGTGGGGGCCATTTCTCATCAAGAAAGACAACTGCAAAAATCTTACATAGTGGATTTTATTGGCCTACCATGTTCAAAGACTCACATGCATTCTACAAGTCTTGTGAAAATTGTCAAAAGTTGGGATCAATTTCAAAACATCACATGATGCCTTTAAATCCTATTCTTGTCATTGAGATCTTTGACTGTTGGGGTATAGATTTCATGGGTCCATTTCCTCCATCATTTGGTTTCTTGTACATATTAGTCGCAGTAGATTATGTTTCAAAATGGATAGAGGCAATTCCAAGTCGAAACAATGATCACAAAACAGTGATAAAGTTTTTGAAAGAAAATATTTTGAGTCGATTTGGAGTCCCTCGAGCCATAATAAGTGATGGTGGAACACATTTCTGCAACAAGCCATTTGAGTTTTTAATGAAGAAATATGGAATCACACACAAAGTTGCCACCCCTTATCACCTCAAACAAGTGGACAAGTAGAGCTTGCTAATAGGGAGATCAAGCACATTTTGGAGAAAACAGTGAACCCTAATAGGAAAGATTGGTCTTTAAAACTTAATGATACACTTTGGGCTTATCGAACTGCTTATAAAATATCATTAGGTATGTCACCTTATAGACTAGTCTATGGAAAACCTTGTCACTTGCCTGTGGAACTTGAACATAAAGCTTATTGGGCTATTAAAGCTTTTAATTCAAATCTGGATGATGCTAGTCAACTACGAAAGTTATAAACAAATGAGCTTGAGGAAATAAGAAATGCTGCATATGAAAATTCAAGAATTCATAAAGCAAGAATCAAAGAGTTTCATGACAACAATATACTGAGAAAAACATTCAATGTTGGTCAAAAAGTCTTGCTTTATAATTCTCGACTGCATTTATTTCCTGGAAAATTAAGATCAAGATGGAGCGGTCCTTTTATTGTGAAACATGTGTATCCATATGGGGCCTACGACATCGAGAATCCAAAGAATGGCAATGTTTTCAAGGTAAATGGACAACGTCTGAAAGTTTATTTTGATAATTTTTCAGTTGAACATGACTCAATTGAATTGGGTGATCCTGTATATAAAGATTGATTATTATTATTATTATTTTCTTTTTTAGTGATTTTTTTTTTGCTAGTTTCTCTTACCCCGGTCAAATGG
>SRLM01001122.1:35674-156910 GCA_015708895.1 Populus ilicifolia | reverse complement strand
TGATAGGCCTGCATTTAAAATGGACATTTACCACAACTTAAAGATATATTATATTATTAGATAAATTATTATAAAACGTACTTTAGTTAAGGAGTTATTGATACTTTAAGTGCAAAATGATGATATAAAACCATGATAAAAATGCACTTTTGAGTACTAATCAATTATTCTGAAGAATAGCACTTACTTGTTCGGCTAAAAAGACTTTATTTTTCACATTCAATTTTCTCTTTATAGTGCACAGATCTTTCAAAAATTTAGCATGGGATGGTACCTGTTTAATAGCATCTAGTAAAAATATATTGATCCTTACCTGTTTCAAAATGTCAAAGATTTCAGACTTGTGATTGACTTTTCTTTATTTAGTCATGACATAAAAACATGGAAGTACATGTGGAGAATTAGTCTTTTCTTTACAATGTTCAAATTCAACCCCTTCCTTACTCTTAGAGAATAACTCATCATCTTTCTCACATAGTTCACGAATGAGTTTTTCAGTAACCTTACCATTGTAGAGAGTAATGATTAATTTGACTTGATCCATGTGTTGACTTCCAGAACTACTTGCATTTGCATTATATTGCCCCTTGGAATTTTGTTATAGTTTAGATGGAAACTTATTTTTCTCATAAAAACTGAGAGCAGATGTAAGTTTTGCAAGAGCATCTTTAAAATCTACTATGTTTTGATCATTCTGAGTGTTGATTGTCTTCTACTTTTCAATGAATACATACAATGTTTTCTCAAAATTTATTTTAGGAGGTAGAAAATAAAGAGGTGCATATCCATGAGAATTTTAAAAATTATAGCGTGCTTGAAACGGTGGCTGTGAAGTTTATGTATTATTGTTATCACTCTTCCAACTAAAATTTGGATTATTTCTCCAATTAGGGTTGTATGTTTGCAAATATAAGTTGTGATTGGGACTTTAAAAACTATTTAAAACATGAGCTTATTCATAGAAGCATTCTTTGAATGAAGATAAAGTTGGACAATTATTGGTTTAATGTTCATTGGTTTCACAGATTTGACATACAATATCTTAAATATATTTTAATTGACCACTTTTTTTTTTAATTCTAGTGATTCAACTTTTCTAACTAAAGATGAAAATTTGGCTTGGAGGTAATGATCTTCCCTAAGATTATACATACCCTTATTAGATGTATGAAGTTGAATTTTACTTGATGCCTCATAAGTGCCTGTAATGTCCTAATTTTGAACATTTTTAGCTAGCAAGTTTAGGTACTTCATTGCTTTATTAGGGTCTTTATCTTCAAAAGTTCCATTGCATACCAATTCCATCATTTGTCTATCTTTAGGTGTTAACCCTTTATAAAAATATAAAACTAATCTCTATGTTTCAAACTATAATGAGGGCAAATATTAAACAAGTCTTGATATCTATCCTAACATTGCTAAAACATTTCCCCTGGATTTTGAGTAAAAGTGATGATTTATCTTTTGAAAGAGTTTGTTTTATGAGATAGAAAAAACAGATGGAAGAAACTTCTTTAAAAATTATTATTACATTTCATCCCAAGCATAAATGGATCCTGGTTTTAAATTTTATAGCCATATTTTAGCTTTTTTTTAAGAAAAAAAAAAGCTTTAATCTGACGGTGTTTATACTATAATTTAAGTTATTGTAAGTGTTACAACCTCAAATTCTTTCAAATACAAGTATGGATTTTCTAAATCTAAGTTATGAAAAGAAGGTAAAAATTAAATAATATTTGGCTTAAAATTGAAATGAGATGAATCAGAATGGAAAACTATGCATAAAAGTGCAATTCTTATTATGGGATTTATGTGGTCTTTAAGTGTTCTGACACAGTTATTCTCATTATTCTCATTATGAAGTGATTGGTTATCTTCTTTGGCCATATTTTTTGAAAATGATGAGGACACCCTACAAAGTCTACCACTTAATGTACATGACCAAACTCTCATACACGTGTAGAAAGACAATAAAATGATGAAAAAAACAAAACAAAAAGAAACAAAAAAAAACACAGTTAGATAAAAGAAAAGTGAAAAGAGAAAATAAAATAAAAATTATAATTTATACAAGAATTTATCTCCTACCAATGGTGTCAAAAACTTAACACGACCAAAAGATTGATGTCTTCTTTCAAGTGTAGGAGTGTTGAAATAATAAATAACAAGACTAAGGTCGAACCATAGGGAGGTTAACTATATAAATTAGAAATGATGATGATGATGATGATGATGATGAATACTTGACACGACCCAAAGATTGATATCTTCTCTCAAATATAGGAGTGTTGAAGTAATAAATAACTAGGTAAGACCAAGGTCGAACCACAAGGAGGTTAACTATATAAATTATAAATAATAATAATAAGGATGAGGATGATGGTGAATTGAAAAAGACTTTGAAATGTAAGATTAATGTGAGGATTAAACAAGAATAAAACAATTGTCAAGGTTAGAGGATCCACTAATAGTATTTCAAATAAGTATAGTATAAACTCTTTTTATTGTTTAACTGGAAACTACACACAAAGAAACTTTTAATCAAATTATACCATGATTATATTAGTTATCTTATTTGAATAATACTAATACTTGTAAATGTTATCAGGTATTCATGATTATAACTTATGTTAATAATAAATTAAATTCTTTTTATAGCACAAATATCGGTTATACCATAAGGTTAGGTATGAAAGTATCAAGTATTTGTTGTACCAAGTGTTATATAACACAAATCTAGATTAAACATTTAACAAGCAACATATTAAAAGAAAACAAGATAACAAATACAAAATATGTTATTATCAAACATTAAAGTCCATGTTGAGTTTACACTATACTTAGTCTTATACTATGAGCATAATCTTTTCACCTTGACATAATAAACTTAACTTAATATAATAAAAGAAAAACATGAATGAACAAGATAAGAATATAAATAAGATAAAAGTTAACAATATAAAGGAAAGGAAATGAGAAGCATAAACAAGAGATTAATATAAACAAAACATAAACATTACAATAAAGAAAAAGCAAGAACATGATATTGATCTGAAAACCAAGATGCCTAAATACATGGCAAATGCCTCTTTTTATAGGCCAAAAATGAAAGTTATTGATTTGTTGACTAACTGTAGAGTGTGTGGTCACATCTTGATCTAGTGACAATCATTATCTTCTTATCTAAACAAAACATCATTGCTAACATTAGAATTTGAATAAATTTGATTCATGAAACTTCTAAAAAATTATCTTAGCTTTCCAACCTAAAAAAAAAGTTATGGTCATTTGAATTTCTAGAATTCAAGATATGTGTTGAACACTAAATAATTTTTGGGTTATAGGATAGATTCGGCTTTCTCCGTTATTGATAAAATTTGGACTTCCAAACAGCAAAATTGAGTCTTGCATTCCAGTGAATGTTTTAGGCCTATATCTTAACATTTTAACCATATAAACCAAATTAAAATCCAATATCTACAGCTCTATATATGACCCAATGACTAAACAATATTCCAATTTGGACAGAACCATCATCTCTTTTTTGAGCTTCACCCTCTCTTTGTTTTTTCAATTCTAGTAGTTAAACTCATTAATCAATTATTTGATTTATGTGATAGGCCTGCATTTAAGATGAATATTTACCATAAATTAAAAGTCTCTTATAGTATTAGACTTGTTATTATAAAACATGCTTTAGTTAAGGAGTTATTAATACTTCAAGTGCAAAATATTGATATAAAACTTGATAAAAATATTTTTTTTAAGTATTAATTATAAGACTTGACAAAAGATTCAACCGTTAAAATAAAAGATAAAGTCAAGATCTTATCTAATCATAACGATGATATTACACTTTTAAATGTTTAAGGAGTATAGATATAGCTTTAAAATATTCAAACAAAAGGATTATGATTATAAAAGAGAATTGTCATATTGAATTCAAAATTGATAAATCTATAAAGGATAAGATGTCATCACTTAAAGACTGTTGTGATATTGAACATTCATTTAATGGAGAGGTTCTGGATATTAGGAGATCACTTAATTAATGTTCAGAATAAGAAGGAGGATGTAGATCAATAAAAAAACAATATATTCCATGTTAAATGAAATATAAGTAATAAGATATATAATATGATTGTTGATGGTGGAAATTGTGTTATTGTTGCTAGTAGTACTACACTTGTTAGAAAATTAAATTTCAACATTATTAAATATGAAAAACCTTATAGACTTTCATGGTTAAATGATTATCGAGAAGTAAGAATTACTGAGCAGGTGTTGGTTACTTTTTCAGTTGGAAATTATAAGGATGAGGTTTTGTATTATGCTATGCCTATGGATACTAATTATTAAAAAGACCTTGGTAATTTGATAGAAAATCCAATTATGATGTGTTTTGGATACTAAGAGCCATTTGGATTGCACCGACATCTCTTTTCTAAGTTTGATCATCTCTTTGCCTTTGAAGTTCTTAAAGTCATCAATCAATCCTTTTATTTATGTGATAGGCCTGCATTTAAAATGGACATTTACCACAAATTAAAGGTATTTTACATTATTAGATAGATTATTATAAAACATACTTTAGTTAAGGAGTTATTGATACTTCAAGTGCAAAATGATGATATAAAACCATGATAAAAATGCACTTTTGAGTACTAATCACACCCCCCAACTAGCTTATTACTAGTCCCTAGTAATCAAAGTGTTAAAATAGAAAAAGAATTTGCAAATTCCACAAAGCAAGGTATTCATCATTTAACTTCCATTACTTTATCCAGATAAACAAACTCTTGTTATATTTATATACCTGCTCAATACCTCTTAACAAGATATTCATAAACCTTTCTTTTGTGCTCAATGTATCAACACATAATTATAGGGCTTTTCTTGGAAGAAAACAAAATTTTTGTTCTAATGTTTAAGGTTAACTTCCTTGGGTTGGGATTATTATTTTTGTCTTCTTCTTCTTCTTTTTTTCAATAATTTAAAACACCATGCATCTTTCACCCATGTAACGAGCTTTCAGCTAATGACTCCCAGACTAGTTGGTCTTAAGGCATTAGGTGTTAAGACACCCCTACGAGCTTAGTAACTCGGGTCACAGATACTGATATGTAGATAGTGAAATGTTTGATTCCCTTAAGCTTTTTTCCTCAACCCGTGTAACAAGCGTTGGGCCAATAGCTCCCAAGTCAGTTGACTTTAGGATATTAGGTGTTAAAACACCCCTACGGGCTTAATTGCTTAGGTTAGGGAGGCTACGAAACCAAACTTATCTATATTTTTATTATTATCATTCATTTTTTTTCTCTTTTTCTTTTTCTCTTTTTTTTCTTTTTTTTAATTATATATTATCTCTTTCCCTTAGTTGTTACCTTTAACAAAAGAACATAAATAATGTAATAATCCAATATGCAAACCCACAATTATATGTTGAAGTGTGTGTATGTAAATTAGGGTTTAAGAATACATGTTAAACAAGTATATGAGCAGACTTAAGTGATAACAATGCAAGAGTTTGTAAATCTGAATATTTCAAGAAGTATTATGATAGACCTTGTTACGAATGGTTACTAAGATGCGTCTCAAGAGTCACTTTAACAAAAGAGCTCCTTTACTCCGCCATCCTAATAACAACTATTTTGCACATGCTTTATGAAATAGAAAACACAGTTTTTTTTTTAGCTACTACCCTCTCCCCCCAACTAAAAGAAGACATTGTCCTCAATGTTTAAAGGTAGAAAGATAAAGTATAGAAGATATCACCTGAAATAACGAACACTGACAAACCTGAAACACACTAAAACAAATATAAGTAATAACAAAACACAATAATAAAACCAAAAGACATAAAGATTCACAAATGAAGGCTCAAATCCAATCTAAGCTTTTTACGGCTTTCTTTGGTTGACCAATTTATGCGACTCATGGAAGGATCAATTACAGGAACGAAATATTGTAGTTGGTCAATCAATTATTCAACAATAGCAGCAGAGATTATGATTTGTTATGCAGAAGATGTTAGAAATTCCTGTTCCACAGCGTGATCAAGAAAAGACAACAACTTATCTAATAACCATTAACATTTAACAAACCTATGGGTTTATGGTGAATGTGCAGTTGGGCCCAAGAGGAAATATGAAATATCTCTTCCAATATGCCTAGACCACCTAGTAAAGCAATGAAGGCATCAGCATGGTTAAACATTGCATTCATTCAAGCTGACATTGTAGGGATCTGAAGTTCCTCTCCAATTGTTTTTCCAATGATGTCCCCTTGTGCTAAAGCTTCGAAGACGACCCTCAAAACTTGACTACCTCCTAAAAATGCAGCTATTGACACACCTCTCATTAACCCAAGACTGCCTCCCCCATATACTAAATGAATTTTTCTCTCAGCTAACACTTGACCAAGATGATTTGCTGATTCTAAAAACTCTTTTTCTTTCCTAGGACTAAATCCTCCAAAAACACAAATATTTCTTATGTGATGACTTGAGGAACTTGTCATTTCTACACACTTCAGTATTTGTTAAATGTGTGGGCTGAGTAAAAATGAAAGGGAGGAAAAGAGGGTTTTATAGATGAGAAATTAGAAAGGCAATCATACCACCTATATGTAGGCTAACTAGAGTCTCACACACTCTCTCTCTCTTTTATTTATTTATTTATTTATTTACTTTTTAAAAAAAACATGTATATGTACAAGTAGTTGTGATTGTAGCTCACATCTTCCCTTGCTTTTACGTCCAAGAACGGCTTAAACGCCCTTTATGGGTCGAGGATAGGCTTCTCATCCAGTTTTCTTAAAAACTAGCAAACGGGGTCTTTTTTAGTCAGATTCCCAAGACTAAGTCGATCATGTTCTTTATGAAATAGTGGCCATAAATCATGAATTGCACGATGCACATCTCCACTAGGATACGTCTCAAGAGTCAATAGAAAGTTATCTAAAGACTCCCTACTCAGGCCATCCTTAATGAATTGTATTTTATCTTCACGGTTTATAGATACCATTCCTAAAGAACGACATTGTGTATTACAAGTCTATCTAGCACATCGATGACAAACTTCCAGTCGTTTTGCACGACATTTCTTTATAAAAGTGTTTTTACCTGTTCCAGGCATGTGTGCAATAAAGGAGTTAGAGGACTCACCTGATAATCAGACTTTTGCTTCAATCAACCAGCGAATATCTTCAGGAATTACATGATTCATTAACAATCTCAATCTTGCACATCTAGTACGGTAAATTTTTATAATCGCATTCTGAGGCAGAGCGGGAAAATTCTTTTTCAATTTTGCAAGAATAGTGTCCATTTTCAAATGAGAATTGAAAAAGAGATTCAAAGAATTGCACAAATATATATATACAAATATCAGTTATTATGGGAAACTGAAAGAATCGACTTAAGTCACGGAGTACCGTTATCCGCCATTTGACCGAGGTAAGAGAAACTAGCAAAAAAAATCACTCAAAAAGAAAATAATAATAATAATAATAATAATAATAATAATAATAATCTTTATATACAGGATCATCCAATTCAATAGAGTCATGTTCAACTGAAAAATTGTCAAAATAAACTTTTAGATGTTGTCCATTTACCTTGAAAACATTGTCATTCTTTGGATTCTCGATGTCGTAGGCCCCATATAGATACACATGTTTCATAATAAAAGGGCCGCTCCATCTTGATCTTAATTTTCCATGAAATAAATGCAATCGAGAATTATAAAGCAAGACTTTTTGACCAACATTGAATGTTTTTCTCAATATATTCTTGTCATGAAACTCTTTGATTCTTACTTTATGAATTCTTGAATTTTTATATGCATCATTTCTTATTTCCTCAAGCTCATTTATTTGTAACTTTCACAGTTGACTAGCATCATCCAGATTTGAATTGAAAGCGTTAATAGTCCAATAAGCTTTATGTTCAAGTTCCACAGGCAAGTGACAAGGTTTCCTATAGACTAGTCTATAAGGTGACATACCTAATGATGTTTTATAAGCAGTTCGATAAGCCCAAAGTGCATCATTAAGTCTTAAAGACCAATCTTTCCTATTAGGGTTCACTGTTTTCTCCAAAATGTGTTTGATCTCCCTATTAGCAAGCTCTACTTGTCCACTTGTTTAAGGATGATAAGGGGTGGTAACTTTGTGTGTGATTCCATATTTCTTCATTAAAAACTCAAATGGCTTGTTGCAGAAATGTGTTCCACCATCACATATTATGGCTCGAGGGACTCCAAATCGACTCAAAATATTTTCTTTCAAAAACTTTATCACTGTTTGTGATCATTGTTTCGATTTGGAATTGCCTCTATCCATTTTGAAACATAATCTACTGCGACTAATATGTACAAGAAACTAAATGATGGAGGAAATGGACCCCTGAAATCTATACCCCAACAGTCAAAGATCTCAATGACAAGAATAGAATTTAAAGGCATCATGTGACGTTTTGAAATTGATCCCAACTTTTGACAATTTTCACAAGACTTGCAGAATGCATGTGAGTCTTTCAACATGGTGGGCCAATAAAATCCACTTTGTAAGATTTTTGCAATTGTCTTTCTTGATGAGAAATCACTTCCACATGCATCAGAATGACAAAGTTTAATGACACTACTTACCTCATTGTCGGGAATGAATCTTTGAAATATTTGATCAGGACAATATTTGAATAAGTTAGGGTCATCACCATAAAAGTTCTTCACTTCGTTCAAAAACTTTTCTTTGTCTTTAGTACTCCAATCAGCTGGCAAATCTCCTAAAGCAAGAAAATTAATATTTTTATCATACCAAGGCATTGGATTAAGAGAAAGTAAGGATTCGTTAGGAAAGTAATCATCGATTGGTGTGATGCCAGATGTCAAATCTTTTGTCACTGATGACAAAAGATCTACATCAACATTTTCGGTGCCTTTTTCATCCGTGATTTCTTCCTTAGAATAAATCATTTGCAAATCTTCCGGTTCATCGAACTCATTTTTACTTAAAGTAGATTCAAGTTGATCATAAACTAATTCATCAATATGATCTACTTCTTGTAAATCATTATCATCTCCAGGTTGCTTGCAAATGTTGAAAATATTCATCTCCAATGTCATGTTTCCAAATGATAGCTTCATCAGTCCATTCCTACAATTAATCAATGCGTTAGAAGTTGCAAGAAACGGACGTCCTAAAATAACAGGAAATGAATTACATGCCTCAACAGGTTGTGTGTCCAAGACAACAAAATCCACAGGATAAATGAATTTATCGACTTGTACTAACACATCTTCAATTATTCCTCTAGGCACTTTTACAGATCTATCAGCAAGTAAAAGAGTTATAGAAGTTGGTTTTAACTCACCTAGATTGAGACTCTGAAAAACTGAATATGGAAGTAAATTCACACTAGCACCAAGATCAAGTAAGGCTCTTTCAATTTTATGCTCTCCAATAAAGCAAGAAATTGTAGGACAACCAGGGTCTTTATATTTCAAAGCATTATTGTTCTGAAGAATAGCACTTACTTGTTCGGCTAGAAAGGCTTTCTTTTTCACATTCAGTTTCCTCTTCACAGTGCATAGATCTTTCAAAAATTTAGCATAGGAAGGAATCTGTTTAATAGCATCCAGCAAAGGTATATTGATTCTTACCTGTTTGAAAGTCTCAAAAATTTCAGAGTTGTGATTGACTTTCCTTTGTTTGGTCATGGCCTGAGGAAATGGAAGTGCTGGCGGAGAATCAGTCTTTTCTTTGCAATTTTCAGGTTCAACCTCTTCCTTACCCTCAGAGATTGACTCATCATCTTTCTCATAAGGTTCAAGAGAAGGTTTTTCAATAACCTTACCACTGCGAAGAGTAGTGACTGATTTGACTTGATCCATGTGTTGGCTTCCAGAACTACTTGCATTTGCATTGTATTGCCCCTTGGGATTTTGTTGTGGTTGAGATGGAAACTTACCTTTCTCTTGGAAACTGAGAGCAGATGTTAATTTTGCAAGAGTATCTTTAAAATCTGTCATGTTTTGAGCAAGTTGAGTATTGATTGTCTCTTGCTTTTCAATGAATGCATGCAATGTTTCCTCAAGATTTCTTCTAGAAGGTGGAGCATAAGGAGGTGCATATCCATGAGAATTTTGGAAATTATGGTGTGCTTGAAATGGTGGTTGTGAAGTTTGTGCATTGTTGTTCTCACTCTTCCAACTAAAATTTGGATGATTTCTCCAACCAGGGTTGTATGTTTGTGAGTATGGGTTGTGGTTAGCCCTTTGGAAACTGTTTAAAGCATGGGCTTGTTCATGGAGACATTCCTTAAAAGAAGGCAAGGTTGGACAGTTATCTGTTGAGTGTTCATTTGTTTCACATATTTGACATGCAATGTTTTCAACAGATTTTAATTGACCACTCTTTTTCAATTCTAGTGCCTCGACTTTTCTAGCTAAAGATGCAAACTTGGCTTGAAGGTCATGATCTTCCCTAAGGTTGTACATACCTCCACTAGATGTATGAGGTTGAGTTTTACTCGGTGCCTCATAAGTACCCGCGGTGTCCCAATTTTGAGCATTTTCAGCTAACAAGTCTAAGTACTCCATTGCTTCATCAGGGTCTTTGTCTTCAAAAGTTCCATTGCACATCAATTCAACCATTTGCCTATCTTTAGGCGTTAACCCTTCATAAAAATGTGAAACCAATCTCCATGTTTCAAAACCATGATGAGGGCAAGTACTAAGTAAGTCTCGATACCTATCCCAACATTGGTAAAATGTTTCTCCTGGTTTTTGAGTGAAAGTGGTGATTTGTCTTTTGAAAGAGTTTGTTCTATGAGATGGGAAAAACTTCTTTAAAAACTGTTGTTGCATTTCATCCCAAGCACGAATGGATCCTGGTCTCAAATTTTGTAGCCATGTTTTAGCTTTATCTTTTAATGAAAAAGGAAAAAGCTTTAATCTGATGGTGTTCATGCTACAATTTAGATTATTATATGTGTTACACACCTCCTCAAATTCCCTTAAATGCAAGTATGGATTTTCCAATTCTAAACCATGAAAAGAAGGTAAAAGTTGGATAATGCCTGGCTTAAAATTAAAATGAGATGCATCGGGAGGAAAAACTATGCATGATGGTGCACTTGTTCTTGTTGGATTCATGTGGTCTCTAAGTGTTCTAGCACGGTTATTCTCATTATTCTCATTATGAAGTGATTGATTATCTTCTTCAGCCATATTTTCTGAAAATGATGAGGATACCCTACAAAGTCTACCACTTGATGTACGTGACCACACTCTCATGCACGTGTAGGAATAGAATAAAAGGAAAAGGAAAACAGAAGAAGAAGAAATAAGAGAAAAGAAACAAAGTTATATACAAGAAAAGTGAAAAGAGAAAATAAAATAAATATTATAATTTATACAAAGCTTACCTCCCCGGCAACGGCGCCAAAAACTTGACACGACAAAGAGATTGATGTCTTCTCCCAAGTGCAGGAGTGTCGAAGTAATAAATAACCCGGCAAGACCGGGGTCGAACCACAGGGAGGTTATTGTACAAATTATAAATAACAACAACAACAATAATAACAATAATAATAATAATAATAATAATAATAATAATAATAATAATAATAATAATAATAATAAAGAAAGAGAAGAAGATGATGATGATGATGAGAACTTGGAGATAGAATATTAAAGTAAAGATTAAACAATGATAATAACAAATGTCAAGGTTAGAGGTTCCACTAATGGTATGTCAAACAAGTATAGTATAAACTCTTATTGTTCAATTGGAAACCACACATAAAGGAGGTTCCAATCAGATTATAGATTGTTAACATGATTACATTAGTCATCTTATTCAATTAATGCTAATACTTGTAAATTTCGTCAAGCATTCATGATTATAACTTATGTTAACAACAAATCAAGTTCCTTTCATAGCTCAGGTGTCGGTTATACCATACAGTATGGGCTATGAAAGTGCCAAGCATTTGTTGTACCAATTGTTATACAACATAAATCAAGATTAATCATTTAACAAGCAAAGTATTAAAGAGTGAACAAGATAACAAATATAAAACATGTTAGTATTAAACATTAAAGTCCATATTAAGTTTATACCATACTTATTCTTACACCATTAGTGTAACCTTTTCACCTTGACATAATTAACTTAGCTAGACATAATGGAAGAAAGAAAAATGGATAAACAAAATAAGAACATAAATAAGATAAGAGTTAACAAAGCAAAGGAAAGGAAATGAAAGGCATAAACTTGATATTAATGAAAACAAAGCATAAAGAATACAAAGAGAGAAAACAAGAGCATGATCTTGATCTGGACACCAAGATGCCTAAATGCATGGCAAGGGCCTTCTTTTATAGGCCAAAATTAGGAACTATTGATTTGATGACTAATTGATGAGTAGATGGTCAACCCTTGACTTGGTGACAATCTTTATCTTCTCTTGTCTGCCCAAAACGTCATTGATGACATCAAACTTAGAGCCACTTGAAAACATGAAAGTTCTAGGCAATTGTCTTAGCTTTCTTGTGTAAAAAATTCAGCTCATTTCGACTTCTAGAACTCCATATATGGCCAAAATACTGAACAGTGCTCAGGCTGAAGGACAGATTCAGGCTTCTTTGTTGTTATAACAATTTAGACTTGAAAATGGCCATTTTAGATCTTGAGCTCCATAGGAAAGTTGTAGGCCTATATCTTACCTTTTCATCCATATAAAGTAGACCTAAATCTGAGATCTATAGCTCCAGATATGACTCAATTACTGAACAGTGTTCCAGTTTGGATTTCACCGACATCTCTTTTCTAAGTTTGATCATCGCTTTGCCTTTGCAATTGAAGTTCTTAAAGTCATCAATCAATCCTTTTATTTATGTGATAGGTCTGCATTTAAAATGGACATTTACCACAAATTAAAGGTATTTTATATTATTAGATAGATTATTATAAAACATACTTTAGTTAAGGAGTTATTGATACTTTAAGTGCAAAATAATAATATAAAACTATGATAAAAATGTACTTTTAAGTACTAATCAATTACCATTGATGATCAAATGTTCTTACTAAATTATTGACCTACACTTGTTTTGTCTTACATGTGATGGCATTTAAAGCACAATACTAACGAGGAGGTAGAAAACTTTTTAACCATATAAGATGATATATTTTTTTATATTTTGTAGTTTTCTTGTTCTAGGTTTGAGATCTTCTTTTCTTGATTTATATTCTTCTTGTTTTTACTCTTCTTGGTTTTACTACGGTTAGTACATGTATATACATTTACAATCTATTAAAAACACATAGAATCTAATAAAAAAACTCGTAACAAAATGGTGGAATATTTTTTGTCGGGTTCTCCTTTCTCTTCTTCTTTCCTTTTCCTTAATATTATAGGATATAACATCAAACTAATTAAAAGCATAAGAGATTTAGTTATATGATCGTCTATTCTTATATATAAATACCTTATTTTTCATCTTCTCCGAGCTAATTGATTTCTCTTACGCCCATATCATATCTTAACAGACACCAATTTCAAACTCAAAAATTAAGGATGACAAGGATTGCCCTCAAAAATTTTCCGTATGCAAGAAAATTATTTTAACTTGATAAAGTTTAGTAAAGACATGGAAATAGATGAAAGAAAAAGTAGGGAAAGATATCGTCTTGAAGTGGACCTAGGGATCTCATTAATAAGGATGTTTTGTCCAACAAAATCTAGGGACTCCTTTGGTGGGACCCTTCTAAGATTTACTTGTGCATTTTAATCTCTATATAACACCTACCAACTCTACCTCAAGCCTCCCTCTTCCCTCTATCCTTCGTTTCTTTCCTGTAAATTATTTGTTTCCCGTAGTTTTTGTTTTTTTTCCTCCCAACCTCTGCTTCTACTTTTCTGTTTTGAAGCCTTCCTAATTTCCCAACTTACGCTCTTATTTTGATTTTGTTTATCTTTTAGCCAAGCTTTTTTATTTTTTCGATAATATATAAAACTTAAGCTGTCAGAATCATATTAGACTGTCAACTTTTGTTTGTACCCCTTGAAAAGAATGAAGGAGAGTGGTCGAAAACATGGTGCACTTGCGCCATGCGCAGCATGCAAGCTTCTAAGAAGAAGATGTGCTCAAGACTGTGTGTTTGCTCCTTATTTTCCAGCTGATGAGCCGCAGAAGTTTGCCAGTGTGCACAAGGTCTTTGGGGCTAGCAATGTCAACAAAATGTTACAGGTTCAAATCCTTGCACCTGATTTCTCTCTGTATGTGTATTCATCTATTTATATACTATTCAAACTGTTTTAGAAAGTTTTCTTCTTCCTTTTCCCTTCTAAATTCTTTTGCAACGGGTAGGAGCACCAAGATTTTGGAAAAGAAAATTGTTCTTCGGTACATTGGATGGTCAAGCATGCGAAGGGGATGGAGTTACCAGAATCTAGTGAAAATTAGGGAGAAAAAAAAATATATAAAAACCATGTTTAGAGTATGGCGTTTCTAGTGTTATAAAAAAAATCAGAATTTTGTCTTCTCAAAGTCTGAAATTTTCAAAATACTCCATAAGCTTATTAAATTTTTATGAAGGCCCCAACTATAAAATCTTGTCCTCGTTTTTCAAAATCAGGATGTGTCCCTGATCGAATATTGATTAGAAGAGTTTAATATACAGAGAAAATATTCAACAATACTATATATAAAAAAAATTATGAGTAGGCAAGCAACCAATAAAGAAAACTTATTTATAATAAGCACTCCTCATGTAAAATGACCAAATTATTCCAAAGAGAAAATGATTATTTTATTTTTTTTGTGCCATGGACGACTTTGTCCTCATGTTTAGAGGTTTGCCATGCTTTCTCCTTTTTTTTGGCTAAACTTTTTCTGTATATAAAATTATTTTGTAAACATTAGAGGTTTACAATATATAATTATTTTGTTCACCATAGTAAAGGATAATTTCAGAGACATACATGTACATAAGTGTATTGATTTAGGAAAAAGCATTAAAAAAGTGGGAATGTCATCTTCACCTGATGTTTTTGACCTTTAGTTCGGTTGTAGTGGTAGTTGATCGGTTGAATGGACCCCACAATAAGGAGGAACTGACTTTCACGTTCTATTCCAACGTTGGGAACTGTTTTCCCATTTGATTCCTTAATTAGTACATGAAATAAGAGAATAAATCGAGGATCACAATTTAGCTTTATTTGTTGATTAAATAGAGAATAAAGCGGGCGTAGTTATGCCTGATTTTATTAAAGTGAAGTGCTTAACCTTAACTTTTCGGAGAAGTCAGGATAAGCTTTTGTTTTTCGGAATGTGAAAAAGAACATGTTGTTTCATCTATCTATGCTTTGTGCTTTAAGGAAATAAAAAAAAAGTTGCATTGATAGAGAGATGGCAAGTCAGTCCAGAAGAGAGGTTGTTCCATCTAAGCAAATGAATGTGACCCTTTTTTAGTAATTAAATATGTATTGTAATCATGACATCACTATGGCATGAATGCATGTATATTATTTACAGCAAACTATAACTTAGTCCTTCTACTTTTAAGAAACTATCAAGTTAGGATCTCCAGTTTAAGAAAATAATAAAATTCTTATATCTTAGTCATGTATTATTAAGACGTTGAGCTCTCACTTCAGATTTAACTGCAAAAAATTGATTGATCTGTTAATAAGTGGGGGGTCAAATCTGATTCACAATCAAGTGATTAACGTGCAATTTTGGAAACTTAAGCAACCAATAAGAACTAAGTTAGTATAATTTAATCTTCTTCTTTTTTACCGAATTTGAGTAGTAAATGGATCAGAATTTTATCAGCTGTCACACATGAAAATAAAAGGCAGTATAATCCAAGAAACTACAATAATATTATTTCAAGAACTTCTTTACGTTAAATATAGAGTGTGTGGGTTTGTAACGGTGTTGATGTTTTTTAAATATGTTTTTCAATTAAAAATATATTATTTTTATTTTTTAACATAACATATCTAAAATATATCAACTTAATATTTATTTTAAACAAAAAAAATTAAAAAAAATAAATTAAATCACACTAACAAATACAAAAAAGAAATATTGACAGTGATTTGGAAAGATTCACGCATGGAACAATGTCAAACATATCATACGCCCCGACCCAGCACGCTAGCACGAAAGATCATTACATTGAATGCTTCGAAGAAAAATAATACCCATAATTAGGTTAAAATATGTTTCAAGCCTTTTTCTTGATGTTTACTCCATTTATTTGATGACCTATTATGCCAAGGTTCATTGCACAAACCGAATTATACAGATGTCATGAATAATTTATATAATAGGTTTTATCAAAAGTCTATTTTCCCTATAAGAAAAGAAGTTTTGCATATACTCTTAGGTGCTTTTTTGACCAATTAATAGAATTTGTTTTACTTTTAGATTAGGTCATTGTCTTTACAAACTACTACTACTATAGCATGGAGTAGATGTTGAAAATTAAGGCATATTCTTTGCCCCATTTACCGCAGCTTTTTCTTTTTTTATTTCATAAGATGTCACTTGAATTATAGGCAACACAGTGTTAATTAGAAGTCCTATCCTCTTTCTTAATTAATTCCTAGCATTGTAATTAATTTTGAAGGGGAATTGGTTTTATTTGATACAAGAAGATTTATATGCATCGATATCAAATAAATATAAATTAAACCACCAAAACATCTACTTGTAAGTCATCTTCATGTTTTCTTTTTGGTTCATTTTTTGAAATTTTCTATTTCTTTAATGGTGAATATAAATTTAGGTTGCTTAGTATGATGGTGCCCAAATTAATGGATTAGGCTTATAGTGTGCAAAAATTTGCAGGAATTACCTGAGCACCAACGAAGAGATGCAGTAAGTTCCATGGTTTATGAAGCAAATGCAAGGGTTCGTGACCCAGTTTATGGTTGTGTTGGAGCCATATCATCTTTGCAGCAACAAATTAATTCTTTACAAACCCAATTAGCAGTTGCACAAGCTGAGGTGGTGCACATGAGAATGCGGGAGTTCACTTCTTCCTCTAATACAGGAGCCATGGACATGGCGGTTAATCAGGACAATATGGGGGAGTCTTTGTGGTCGTGCTAGCTTTTATCTAGCATGCCTGCCTTATCTTCTTTATTCCTACCTAATTATTGACTAGCATGAGCTTGCTTGCTTTATTGTCTGCCTTTATCGTAGTCTCTTTCTCTTTTTTTTCTTACATCTTCAGAGCACATCTCCACCTGACCAACGGACGTTGGTGATAATGTTCATTATCCATATTGTAAATATTTCCAGACATATAATCATGAATCACCATATATGTTAGTACTAGTGTAGTTCAATCTTTTTGCAGGACTTATTCATGTTCTTTTAACTCTCTACTAACTAGGAGATTATTGAAGAATTGATGGTGTTTGGGAATGTTACAAGTGGGGCAATGCCATAAATCCATTGTGAATGGAAATATTTGAGTTTACAGAAGACTTGTTGCTACAAGATTAAATTAATTGTAATTTAATCCCTATAATTTACAAAACCGATTAAGTAGTCTCTGTGATGTATAAATTAAATAATAGTCTTCTAATCAGCATTGGTCACGGTCAGCCTCAGTTTTTATTTCAAAAATACCTTATTTCTTAAAGCGTGCCTGCTTCTATTCTCCTTAATAATAATAATAATAATAATAAATGGAAGAATAACACGGAATTAACAAAAAGGAGTAAGTTATAATTACCTTCCAATATTTCCTTTCACTGTTCATGCCAAAAAGAAAAGGTGAAGTTGTTTATTTTTGTGTTGGCTAACCAGCACTCATTCCCTAGCTAATAACAAGAAAACTACTTTGACAATATAAAAGTGAAACCAGGAAGGCTTTTGATTTCCATATCTCTTCTGCTTTTGTTTTGATATCATACAAGTAAATTACTTGCTTGAAAATGCAACCAGTAGTTATTGCTCTTGTAGTTTTATTGCTCATCTAGTTTTGTATCACTCTTGATGCAAGAGTACATGTTCGTATATATATTTAACAACCTTGCAAATTGAACAGACACAAACACACATTGCCAGTCAAAAAACAAAGTTATCACAGAGAATGGTGAAAAACGAAGTTTCAAAGTGGGAGTTTTTAGAACTAGTTTGTTTCTTTGTCGTGTGAGATGATCCGCTTTAACTTGGAGTGGAATTATTTTGAGTCATATCAGAGATTTAAGTTTAAGTTGGCACAGCATATACATACATACATACATACATAAATACATATATATATATATAACAACAACAAGAAGAATCTATTTTGTAATTTCTTTTAGAAGTTCATCCTGCAAAATGTTTTACTTTTGTTTGAATATGTTTTAAAATCCAAAACAAGGTTATTTGATGTTTAAATAGTAATTAATTATATATTTAGATTAATATTCTCTTTTATAATGCTCAAGAGATAATTAGTTGATGGTAAAAAATTCAATACCTACAAAACAATTTTTTTTATACGGTTTATAGAACTCTGAGATTATTAAGTCAATTACTTTTTAGAAAGTGATTGCAATAAATAAAAGAATAAGCTTTAAATTCTAATAACAATTATTTTTATTTTTATTTTTTTATTATAAATGTTCCAAAGAATTAAAATATGGATAATTTGAAGAGAGAAATTATAAATCCTTTATCCGAGTAGTTTAAGAGATATATATATATAGCCTCTAAATCTTATTCTATTACTTGAATGGAAAGGTTTGAGTATCATTTTCTTATTATAATATTAATGAGATATTTTTTATATAATATTAATGAATTATAGATATCTCTTACATAATATTGATGAGGGGTAGATATCATTTACACAATATTAATAGCAATAAAAATATGATAGGCCCCCAGAAAACTTTTATATGCTTATAGAGAGATAACTATTACTAATTTTTAACCTATCATGTTAAAAGATTTTAAAAAGAAAAGAAATAAACAAGACCTCATGACCCAACATGGAACTTATAGTAATTGTGAATTTTATTTTTATTTGCATATGGAATGCTGTCAAGCCCAAAAATAATGAGTTTGACAACTCACTGAATTCATATATACTTAAATTTAGCATGTGACTAAATTCAAGGATGTTAAGCCTGATAACTCACTTGATCTATATATACTTAAGCTTGATATATAATTAAATTTAAGAGTGTTGAATCTGATAACTTGTTAAATATACATATATTTAGGTTTAAAATGTGATTAAATCTAGAAATATTAGATTTGATGCACCGCTAAATTTATATATACATGGACTTAACATAGATTTGAGTTAAATCTAATAATATTTCACCAAAACAAGTCATGTTATTTAGACTTAGCATTATGTTTATCTACGTATGTTATCACCCTTTTTTTTTACTCACGGGCTTGAAGCAAAAATTAACATGCATAAAATATGTTATGCTGATCCATCACTATTTGATTCAAAATAGTTGAGAAATCAATTATTAAACATGGGAATTGTCCGCCATTATTCTTCCCAGCACTCATTTTTAATTTTTTAGTCATCAGATGAGAATTTTGGTAAGAATTGAATTTTAAATCTCATCTGATGACTCAGCTGAGTTTTACATATATTAAAACAATAACAGCTGATACTGTAAGAAAGCAAGGCTAACTAATCCTGAGAAGAAATATATTGCTGCCATGTCTCCAGCTGCTATACCGAAGACCCCCGCTGTAGCTGCTCTTCTTGCTATCTTAAACCTGCAGAATTGAACCTGTTACAAGCCTTAGCTGGACCTCCTGCTGCTGCACTTGGGCCGTGTGTGATCTGCAGACTGTTCTCGGCTAATAATTAGCAACCAGAAAAAATAAAAAGAGAGTTTACATTCTTAAATATATACCTTTGGGCCTTTGGCAGTGTAGAACTGGATCAACTCTCAAATTTTGAGGCTCCATTTCCTTACTGACATATCGTGCCCTTCCATTGGTGGGATTTTAGGAGATGGAGGAACAATTATAAATGCTTTTAATATCTTGAAACCATATGAACCCCTATTTAAGGGTGAATTGATGTTCTCAATTCATACATTGCGAAAGTGCAACCAAATATGGTGATAGATTATCAAAGATTGATGAAACTCTAATTTTCAAAAAAAATATACTTTAATTGTTTAAAATATTTGAGATGAAAGATAAACATATGAAATCTTTATTCAAAAACAGTTCTCTAATTCTTCAAATTTGTGTTAAAATTGGCAAACATATTTTAAAGACTCTTCACTATTTTTCTTCACAAGTTTTCATTATTTTTTGAGTGGGAAAAAAAATGATAAATATTATAATATTTTTATTTTATATAAAATCATATTTAGTTAGAATCATGAATTTATTTTTTATTATAATTATTACACGAAATAATTTGTAATTAACAAGTATAACTTCTTCATGTAATTTTAATTTGAATGAAATAAAACTAATGTTGTATAATTGAATTGTTACATATAAAAAATGGTAAGATGACTATTAGATTTTGATATTTTATAAAAATTAATTATAATCTTGATTTTTTTTATTTTCATAGTGAATTGTTTTTATACTCAAGTTTTCTAAAAAAATTTTACTGAAAAAGCTAAAAAAATGAAACATAAAAAAACGAAAATACTTTTTTATTAATGCACATACCCTTAATCTTCTCCTCCGGATTTGGCTGGTATCCTTTTTGAAAGGATATAGTCCTTCGTTTTCTTTTCTTCAACGATAAAAGAAATTAAAAAAAAAAAACATATGGCAAGTCTTGGAACTAGAAGTCAATGATTCAATTACAGTCTAATGAAAAATCCAAGAGATACACACGTATAATATAAGGCATCGAAGCCCAAATTAATTAACAAAAATTAAAGGTATGGAAAAATCGTTATTTACTCACAGCTATTTTATAGTGTTTTATTATTTTTTATTTTTTATATATTTTTATAATTATTTTTAAAAAAATTATTTTTATTGATTTTATAGTTATATTAGTATGATAGAAATTTAAAATTTATAATTTATTTCTTTATATTTATTTTATAAAGTTAACGTGGTTCATATATTTGCTAGGATAATCTATATTATCTTAATTTACAGGTTTGGTGAATTTAATTTTTTTTTAATTAGACCTGATTTTATTATTGTGTGTTTTGTTTTTATATAGTTAAGAAAATTAAATAAAACCAAAGCGTGTGGGAAAACCATTTTTCACCCATATCTATTGCACTGTAAATTACAATAATAATCTATAATGTTTTACTTCTTCTTTTTTGTTTTTTAATTATCTATGTTTTTTTCAAAAAAAATTCTATTTTATTTGTTAATATTGAGATGATTGATAATTAAGTTTCTTAATCTATTTCTTTTTATTTTTTCTTTTTATAAGATTAATATGATTTACAGGTTCTCTAGTCTAACTCAGGTTGTCCCTATTTATGGGTTTGATATGACATCTTTTTTTTCTTTTCTTTTTTAATTGAACTTGAATTTGTTCATGCACTACCAAAAAATCAATAAATACAAATAGAAATATCAAGAAAATATTTTTGTTCGTAAATTGCTGATGGATTTTACCGACAGAAATATTCCCTTCGTATTTACTAAGGGAATTACAGTGGAAAACAATAATTAAAACAAAGCAAAAAAATAATGACATGTCATTTTTACTAATAAAATTACCGATGAAATAAAGGTCATCAGTAATTTCATTGGTAATTCTCTCAGTAAAATCATTGTTAAACTATCAACACTATTCATAATGTTAATTATAAATGGAATCATCAATAGAACATTCTGTTGATATTTAATAGAGAGCTCTAGAACTATTCACTTCTCAATTATACTTTAATTATTGTTCTTTATAAACAAAAGTACTAACGGATTAAAAAGTCGTCGATGTTATTTGGTGGTTTTCTAAAAAATTAAAATTTTAAATTAAATATTATAGATAGAATCACCAACTGATAGAAAAGCTATTGGTGATATTTGGTGGTTTCTAAAATTTTTTGATTAAATTCAAATTTTAAATTAAATATTATACATGAAATCACTATGTAATGATTAAAAATATTAATATTTAATTATCCATCAGTAAAATGCGCCAATAAAAATCCTACAATCCCCAATTTCACAACAAACCATTTTTATTTTCTTTTATCTTCTATTCTTTTCTCAACTCCTTCTCTTCTCTTTTAAGTTCAGTTATGTTTTTTTTTCTTTTTTCTTCTCATTTTTTAATTAGTATACTTGATGAATTTCTTTTTCTTCTCTTCTTAACTTTATTTGCAACTACATTAGGGTAAAACAAAATATATTCTTTTTTCATGCTTTTTCACTATATTTATTTTTATTTTATTTTTAATTTTTTTGTACTTAATAATTGTATAAATGTTGTTGTAGAATTTATTTTCATATGAGATCAATTTTTAGTTGATTTATTTATAGGATTTTTAAATTTTTTTCACATGAATTTTTTTCACATGAATTTATTTTTTCATGTTATTTATTTGTTGTAAATTTTTTGAGTTGATTTTTTTCTTCTTTTTTCCAAGCATTTTGAGTATTATAGAGTGTTGATTAATGTTAATTTAATTATTTTATATTTTAGTAAAATATATTTTTTAAAATATTTTTAAATATTTTTAAATAATTACTAATGAAATTACATATAGTTTGTTTCCGAGGGAATTACCAATGGAATGAAAAACTTTTTTGCTCACTTTTTTCATCAGTAAATTCATCAATAATAATATTTTGTTATTATCAATAAACTTACTAACGGATAAAAAATTACTGATGAAAGATTCACCAATAAAGACTTTTCATCAATAATTTTGTAGATAATTTTTTAATTAATGGAATGGTAGTGCAAATACCAATAAAAAATTATGTTAGTAAATTTAAAGATTGTGGTAGTGATTTGTATTTTTTTTCCTCATATCCTTTTAAAAAAACTAGTTTTAGAAAAGAAAAATCATGTTATTAAAATTTATAAAATCAATAAACTTGTTCATAGTTTTAAGTAGTTCGCGAGTCTGGCGAGGTTAACTTTTTCTTTAATAATTCCTATTCAATTTCATCCATAGATATTGGGTTAATTGAAAATTTAGTTTTATAATTGATTTCATTATATTTTTATGAGATTATTTCAATATAAAAAACATCTTGGTTTTTGGTTGGTAGTGTTTCATTTTACAACCGTTTATTTTTGTTATCATATAGTTAAATAAAAGATATTTTAAAAAAATTATGATTCTAATTAAGTCTATAACTTGGTTCATGGATTTGGCGTTCTATCTCGGATCATCTGATTCATAGGTTTAATAGGTTTACTGGTTGATCTAACATGCTCCTTTTGTTTTTTGATTCTTTAATTATTTTTAATTTATTTTTATTAGATTGTGTCCTCCAATATTTGATTGGTTAAGAAATAGACTACATAATTTATTTTTATTTACTTTCTATAGGGTTATCTAAATTTCAAATAAATTTTTATTTTAAGGTTGGTGCTCAATTATATAAATATCTATTTTTATCATATAATTAAATAAAAAATTATTAAACTTATTAGAGTTCATTACTCGGGTCATGGGGGACTTGTGTCAATTTAATTTATTATTTTCTTAGTTTTAAAAAAATAGCATCTCAACATTTTTAAAAAAAGCTAATCTTTATATTTACCGGTAAATTCATGATATCTTTGAATCCATGAAATCAATATATTTAAGTCAAGTCAATTTTTATATGATTTTAATTAAAATTTTGAATTAGATAAAAAGTTAAATAGAAAAATTTTGAGATTAATTCACTTGATTGCATTTAATGATATTTAAAAAAAAACTTTATATTTTTTTTATATTTAAAAAATAATAATTCAATCTCACAATGAAACGCAAAGCAATAAACTAGTAGAAACTAAAACTCAAATAATGACCGCCCATACTTCAGCCCATGAAACTAGAAAAGAACAAAAACATCGCCCAATCTATCTACCTCCACCGTACTTCAAGCTTTTCATGAACACTGTGGCATGAGTTTCTTTTGGATCACTATAAATGATCATTCATGCTAAACCATTATTTATTTATTTTCATTTGAAATTGTATTTAAATGCATTTTAAAAATACATTTTGCTAAAAAAATATTAAATTAATGTTTTCTTGATTTTTTTAATAATTTTGATATGTCGATATTAAAAAATAAAAATTTATTTTAAAATATTTTCAATTAAAAATCATTTATAAAAAACATTCTTTTCACAATATCAAACATACACTAAAAAATTAAAGCTATACTAATTTTTGGACAAACTAGGATATTTTTTTAGAACGAAGAGATCCCACAAGTGTTGTTGTGAAAATTAAAAATTTATAGGTCACTAAAAAATGAATGACTTGAACCAAGTATCCTCTTATCTTACAATGAAGTTTTTAGATTATCCTTAGTGCTATTTTTAAAATTTTAAAGTTTATTTGAAAACAAAGATCAACCTGTATTTTTAAAATTTTAAATTGTTTTATTAAAAATTATTTTTTATTTATTTTAGATTATTTTAATGTATTGATCTCAAAAATAATTTTAAAAAAATTATTTTAATATATTTTAATATAAAAAATACTTTAAAAAATAATCACAATCATGTTCTATTGCTCTCTCACTCAAATGATGTTACATGATGTTTTTTTTATGATTTTTTTTTCTTTTTCATTTATGTGCTAATATTATGTGATACATGTTCTTTCATATTGTCAAATTAAGAGATAGATTACAACAAAATTTTCTCTAACTCGTTTTCTTAATGACTTCATCAGCTTACAACTTGTTATCAATCCATATTGACATCCATCATAAGAAAATGACAGGGGAAGGGGGAAACCCCACCAATTGATCCACATTTCCATGAATGAATGTTTGCAGACCTAAAGCCACGACGATGGTGGGGAATAATGAATAGACAGACATTCATGACAACGGTAGAAAGTATGCTCTCATGGCATCTTGTTTGGCCTCCTTTTCACATTAGCATCTTCGCTCATTCATCAATCATATTGTAATACATTTGCATCATTTACCTTGTAGTGCTCTTATTATTGACTTCGTTATTCATCATTGCCATAATTACGACATCGGTATGTGATCAGATTTTAGAATCTATTTGACGAAAAAGGCATAAATATACAGTGCAACCAGCACCTAGAGCCTTATTTTTTCACAATTTAACACCCTACGCTCCTGTCTCAACTTCAAAAAATTGTTTGTAAAACTATTACTGCTCTTAACATTGTGCATTTATTTATAGTTACCACATTCTCTATCCAAATGGAATGGAAAGCAAAAAAAAAAAAAACTTGTACATTTATTATCAAAGCCTAGGATTAGAAGCTAAATACTTTAGTTCTAAGGAGATAGTCTAATAGTTAAATTTAATTTTTTTATGAGGTTCCAAAAAAATTAAAATAGCTTAGGAGCAAGGATTAGGTATTGGATGATTGGTTAATTTTTTTTATTAAAGCAAGCTAATCTATTTTTTTTAGCCAAGATAATTGGTAACTAGTGTCTAGCATATCAAAATGGTTAGTGGTTAGTACTTGTAAAAAAAATAGTATAATTAGAGATTCTATACTTAAATAAATATTTTTTTAGAAAAAAATATAATGATATTTTATAAAGAGACTCTCTTAAATATATATATATATATATTAGAAAATCAAGATTATATACTTGAAGCTTGAAAGATTAATGAGATATTTATAGCCCATGAATCTTATTTTTTTATCAGAGAAAGGACTAGGATATAATTTTTCTTTGATAGTATCTATTTTTTATCATGTTATTAAATAAAAAATTTATTTTAAAAAAATATAACACTATTAAAAATTAAACTTCATGATTTATTTTAATTTATTTTTTATAAGTTATCATGATATCAAAAAAAAATCTTAGTATTAAATTGGTCCTTAGTTTTGCAAACACTTTTTTATAATATAATTATATAAAAAAAATTAAAAAATTATTAAATTTAATAGAGTTCATAATTTGGTTATAGGTTTGATGGATCAACCTAAATTAATCCAAGTTAATTTATTTTTATCATTTTAATATTTTTAAAATTAAATTATGTTTTTACTAGTAATTTAAAAAAAATTTAACCTATCAAATTAATTAAATTACATTAAAACAACTTCTATATAGCTTAACTTAAAGTTTAAGCTATATAAAAAATATGATTAAAAAGTTTCAAGTTGAATTTATTAAGTTGGATTTAATAAGCTATATATGTATGTATGGAAACACGCACGTAAATCTACACTCTTTTCTTATATAGACACGTAGTTAGTTTGATGCGAATGTCAATTAAAAAGGGATTTTGTGGATCCAGCCAGCTGCCTCAAAAGATGAAGCAAGGGAGAGATTTTGCATATTATCTCATTCTTGTGAGCTAAAGCCAGATGCAATTAATTGAATCTACCAATAAAAAAAAATTAAAAAAAATCTAATAAATGGCTCGGTAAGAGTTTCAGATGAGGGGTTTGTTTTTCTATGTTGTTAGATTCAAGCCATATAATTATTAATATAATAATTATTAAAAATATTAAGGTACATTAAAACATTTATATTAATAAAAATAAAAATAAAAATAAAAGATCAAAAAAAATTATAAGCAGCCATCTAAGAAACGAGTGGCCACACTGCCTAGAGAATGCTGTCCTCATATTCTGAATTTGAAAGCTTGTCAGTGAAGGTCAACCAATACATTGTTCCTTTGTGATGCCATGGGACCTAAGCACAAAACTGTGGCATTTATGGCTTCTTATTTCTAATCTCTCAGAGTGTGGGACATAAACGTGGGAAGAAAAGCCTCTTATCACCGACAATCTAGCGGAATGATTCAATGATTGATCTGGTTTCGGACTCAACAGCTGAAATTTGTCGTGGTCACAAACGGTACTATTCATGGCTGGACCCACTCTACTATGAATCCTGACCCTCCCTCCCCTTGAAAGGACACTGAGTTCCAAATTTCCACGTATAATATACATATAATAGTATATTCATTCATGCTTCCGTGGGTCAATATTATTTTTTTTTTAAATATCAAAAAAATATTAAAAATATCTTTAGTTAGAAAATCACACTATATCCACGTAATTTAAATTTAATAATAATATTAAATTCAAGTAATTTAGATCTAACAATCATGTCATAATCATGTCATATCCTGTAGCCTAGAATCTAGAGCCATACTAGATTCAAAAGCCTTGGATCTCGAGCCATGTCAGACTCATGTTTAGATCTAACAATCATAGAAGAGATCCATGTTTCGGGTCTAGCAATCATGCTAAACCCTAGAGTTTTAGGTCTGATAACCATATTAAACTCTAAACCTTCGATCTAGTAACCTTGGTAGACTAAAACTCGAGTTTGGCATTAAACATGGTTGTCAGCCCGCATCTTAGTCTGACATCAAACATGGTTTGCAAACCCGATGAACTTGGGTCTGCAGTGTTTGTCAAACCTAAGGTGCTTATGTTTTGCATTCCTTGCCAGACTCAAGCAAACAATAAACAAATAGATAATAATTGTGCATTTTAGTTGTTGGAGGAGAGAGAGAAAAAAGAAAAAAATGAAAACAATATCAACGATGGCAATTCAACCATGATCAACACACACTACACCATATGAAAGAGGGCACATCTGCGCATCTATCCAAACGGCGTATGGCTAGATTTGGCCATCGAAAGGAGTCTCCTGCACCTCTTTCATGACGCGAGAGCCTCCCACTTACTAGAACGTGTTAAATACATGCTAGCAGCTTTTCAAATAAAAAATAAAAAAGACAACATGAAAATACTAAAATGCCCTCATGGTCCTTTTAACTACATAGCATACCCAAGTAGATTTTATTGTCGCAATCCACAGTAATCTATGTCTAGAGCTACAGTGAAAACCTCACATCATTTAGCTTTTCTTTATAATATGAAAAGGAACACGTATGCGCATCTATCTAGATGGCATATGGCCCGATTTAGCTGCCGGGAGGCTTCTCACACGCCTTCTTAATGGCATGGGCACCACCCACTCGTTGAGGCGTGTAGAACATATGCCAACATATTTTCAAATAAAAAATAGAAAAGACAACATAAAAAATATTAAAACATCTCTCATGGTCCTCTTAACTATACGTCATACCCATGTAAATTTAACCATCGCAATCCATATTAATTTGATTCCAGAGTTAAAGTGAAAACCGTATGCCATTTAACTTTCTTTATAATTAGTTATGTGAACCACATTACACTGTAAGTCCTATAAAAGAATATTGAGTTAAAAAATTGATATTCATCCATTTTTAAAAAGAGAAAAAAACTAAAGTCAAGTGAGAAAAAATTTTGTTGAATGATAAAATTAAAAATAAAAATAAATTATAAAAAATTAGGCTAGCTCATGTTAATATATTAAGCTCATAACTTGAGTTATTTGATCAAAAGCAATAAATTTAAAAAAAAATCAAAGCCTAATTTTCAACTAATTAAATATTCAATGATAAAATTAAAAAAAATAGCAATCATATAAAGAGATAAAATAAAAATAGCAACTATAACCTGAAAAAACATCTAAGCCCACTCAAGTCAACCTCCTAGATCCATGGGTCAGATTATGAGATTAGGATAACCCGATGACTCGATGAAAAGGAGAAAAAATAACAAAACCTATTTTAAAAAAAAAATCCAATGTCAAATTATGAGATGGGAGAAAAAATAAGTCCACAAAAAAAATTGATATCAATTCTTGTTAGCTTATAAAACTCATCACCTAGATTATTTGTTAGAATCATCAAATATTAAAAAACAACAAAGATCAATTCTTAACCAATTAAATATTAATGAATGAAAAAATTTTGAAAATCAAACAAAAGATCCAAAAGAAAATATAGAAATTAAAAGCTAAAAAAAGGCACAAGTCCACTTGAATTAACCTATCAAATTCATATATCAGATCATGAAATTGAAATAATCCTATAAAAAATAAAAAAATTATAAAGCATATCTTTTTAAAAAATTAATGTTTAGTAATGAGATCAAGAAAGAAAATAATTAAAAAATATATGAACTTGTGTTAGCTAATAAAACCCTTCACCTAAGCTATTTCATAAGAAGTACCAAACCTAGAAAAACCATGATATTTAATTTTTAATAAATTAAATATTAAATGATAAAATTTAAAAAAAATCAAATAAAAGGACTCAAAATTAAAAAAAAAATAGCAAATAAAAGAACGAGGATCAAGTTTAAAGAGAAAAAAAAAACAAATGAGAGGAAAGATACTTTTAAATTGAAGGGCAAAACTGAAAATAAAAATCAATTTCATTAAAGAATTTAAAGAAGAACCAAAAGAATAAAGACTAAATAAAAAATAAAATTCAAAACAATTGAAAGTTTACAAAAGAAAAGGAAAACAGATTATGAAAAAAAATCAAGATTAAATTTGAAAAAACAAAAAATAATAAATTTAGATTAAATTTAGATTGAAGTATGAAATTGAAAAGAAAAAAAAAACTTATAAAAATATCAAGAATAAAAATTAAAAATAAAAAAAATAAAGAATGATACTCAAATATATGTGGCTAAGGAGACTACCCTAAAATTTTAAATGCATTGTATGAATTTCAAAGAAGGAAAGAGAAGAAAAAAACAAATTTGATGGCAGTCCAATAAAAAACAACCAACAAGCATTGCATCTAAAGGAAAAGGATGATGTTGTTTTGGGGGGGGGGGGTCAATAACACCGCGAGAGAAAATACTTCACCACCAGAGGACGTCGCATGGGTCGCAGTGTCCCTTTATATATTGACATATGCTCTAAACGTGCCAGACATGTTTTTATTTTAAATATTTTTTAGTTAATCTAAAAAATCAGTTTATCTATCAACCCCACTTGATTATAACCGAAAAAAATTACATGATAATATAAAAACACCTCAAATAAAGCTTAAATTGATTTTGATATAAAGGATAATTTAGTAAATTTATTATGCTAAAAATATGAAATCTAAAAAAAAAACCTCTAGAAACTAATTGTTTGAGTTTTTGCTTCCCAGAGAAAAAGTATTTCGTTGTTTAAAAAAAAATAAAAAGACCTTTATATCTTTATTAAATTAAAAATAACAAATAAATCATATAAAAAAATTATTTTAATCCTGAACTTAGTTTTCATTGCCAATTTATTGAAAGGCAAAATCATCATATTATTATTATAATCCACCGTAACCTCTTTCTAGAGCTGCATTAATTTTTTCATGCCCGGTAAATTTTCTGTTAATGGAGGCAATGCCGTTTTGAATTGACAAGGACTTGACTCTTGTTACTAGATAAGTAGGCATGTCCAAATTTTAAGTGGGATGTATAATATCAGAGCCCATATAAGAAACTAATCCACATGTTTACTTGAGTTCAAGATCCTACTGTAACACCACTAGATTCCTACATAGTTGGAAAGAAAATTAAGTGCTCGTCGTATAACCAGAAAACATGGCTTGGTTAAAGATTCTGAGTTGAGATTTTTCATGTGTATTTCTAATCCTGCTCGAATGTATAATCAACATGGCTTCAACTTGGTTTGCAACAAATACTCTCTTTAGAAAACATCAAGTGGAGAGTGATGAGTGTATTCTGAATTTAATTCAAGAGAAACACATGCTATGAACTACGATTTTCTTATTTTAAGTGATTTTATAGATTGTATATTTTAAGTTTAAGAGACCGGCCCACCGTGCTCTGGATCCATGGCCTGAGGGTCTTCCCGGTTTATGTCCATTAAAAACACAGGGATTAATGGCATGAAAAATACAATTAACATCTCACAACCTTTTCCTCTTTTTCTCTGTAAAGATATATTCTCTTTATAAAGATTTAACACAAGTTTTAGACTCCGTATGTTGGAATTTCTGATAGCTTTATCGCCATAAAAAATATGTAGCGAGCGAAACATATATATATATATATATAGATAGATAGATATAGAGAGAGAGAGAACTCTTTGTTTCTTCAAAAACCACAAACATTCACATTCCAGCATGTGGTTCAACCCAAGATAAGCCCGTTAATAACTTTTATATATATATATATATATAAGAGTGTGATGGGATTGTTTTTTAAATTATTTTTTATTTGAAAATATATTAAATTAAAGTATTTTTATTTTAAAAAAATTATTATTTACATCAATACATTAAAATGATTTTAAAACATCAAAAAAATATTAATTTGAAATAAAAAATAAAAAAAATAAATTTTTTAAAATATAAAAACAATCAAAAATTCATTTCATATTATATTTTCTTTTTAACCTCAATTATTTTCTTAAGCCTGCCACAACAATTCTCGATTCCAAAACCCATTCATCCACAAGTTTTTTCCATATTTTTGTGACTGTTTCTAGGACTAAGTCAAAAACCATCATGTGAAGATTGCCCAAAACCCTAATGTCACTATGTATGATTAAAGGCTTATGATCAAATTGTACATGAATGTATTGGGAATGGGTCCGTGATGACAATGACAAATTGAGGATGACTCAATACGATCACTTTCAGGTAAGTGCTTTCTTACGATTGTAAGAATGCTTGCTTGTGACACCCATTGCAAGCTCCTTGGCTTAGAGGGGATAATGTAAACAAAGAAGCCGAAAGGCCAATGTTTTCCCATTGCTTCGTTATGTTCATGCTGACTCGTATTTGAAATGCAAGATGAAACTGCCTAAACACTGACCATTTCTCCAAGAAGAATTTCAAAGGATTAGAGCTTCCTTTCCCGTCAACATCATTTGACTTGCGTGCCTTGGATTCCATAAGCATGAGTAAAATTATTAATTTGGTGGTAGTAATTAATTATCAGGAAATAATTAAACTAGCTAGTTCAACTGAGTTTTTGATTCACTACTCAAATGGGTATAAAAAAAAATTAAAAAATTAAAAAAAATAAACTTAATCCATGTACAACTCACACATCCAGCTTTTCTTATCCCAAATCATTCCTGCACGTACGTTCAATCCTCATCACATCACATTCCATCCAATATTTTACCTTCACTCCAACACACTAATAACCTCAAAATTCAATATTTATCAAAAGTCAATACTTTAGTTAAATTCATACTTTTAAAAATCTAGCTAGTATTCAAAATTACATTCCACACCTTTTTCTTTACATGCCACACAATCTAATTATCACCTTTACATATTATTTCAACACTTCTCACTATGTCCATAATATATAAATCATTTTTCTTAGCATACCTATAACATAATTTACAGAATGAATACTAACATTTGATTCAAAGTATATTTTTCACATATTTATTTTAAACTAACACACAATTTCAGCAATTTTTCATTAAATTCTTATTTTCTTCCACATATGTACCATAGTCGACCCCTGAGTTTAACGATCATTTCTTGGTTTTTCTTTAATTTTTACTAATTTTTAGTCTTGCTAACATGTATGGAATTCCAAGCTCTCTTCCCTCTATATCTCCATTTTTGTGTTTGTGATTTCTTAAGGAAAATTATCAGAAGATCAGCATAATAGATCATAGGGCAACCCAATAAGTACATATGCCTAAAAACTTGACAAGTGAATCAAGCAAATAATTGTGACTAGAATTAACTTGAACGATATAATGCTAATATTTTAGCACTTTTATGCACTAAAGAGTGCCAAGCTTGCTTCACATTATAATGATTGTGGATATTATTTCTTTGTCTCATAAAAGTTGTTGTAGTTCACTTTTAGAACCTTAAAAAATCACCAATTCTTTAAGTCTTCATTATAATTCTTTAAGTTTTTATTCCTCTTAGAAGGTTTGGAGCATAAACTAGCTATATCGCCCAAAACATGCATTTTTTTCTATTTATCAGACTATCAAAACCTCTATTTATCAGACTATCAAAACATATATATATATATATATAAACTGATCTGCTAGGAAAATAAATCCTTCCTCATTCATGATTTTCACCATTTCTTGGATAAATAACCAAGTATAGTGTAATCATATTAGATGGTGATAATTTAAACATCAACCTTTGGCTTTCTTGAATTCGACCACTCCACCTGATTACTAAACAATTAAGAAAAGAAATAAAAGGGGGAAATCCGCATGGACGTCCTGTCTCTTAAAAGCTACAAGTGTAATATCAATTATAATTGAATAGACCTCGTGTAACATTAAACAGGATTTTTTTTTCCTTCATAAATAATGATAAAGATACAAAATAAATAAATAAATGCTATTGATTTAACACTTTGTTATGCGTGATATGTTATTGATATAGAGTGATTTAAATAATGAATTGCATTGATGAAAATGAGTTGCTTTAGTTGATCAACATGGTATATTTAGATAGCATTTGGTTGTTATTTTAGGATAGTAGAGATAGAAATTGCAGAGACAGGAAAGACAAGATAAAAAAACAAATGGAGACAAAATTATCTTGGATGATGTATAAGATAAAGTAATTATTTTTATATTTTATTTAATTATATTTAATTATGGTGTACAAGATATATATATATATATAATATGTATTGTTATCAAATTTATTTAAAAAAACTAATTAGTTTTATTTTTTTATTTTAGTTTATATTGAGTGCTGGAATTAATAATGTTATAAATAACTCTAGTAATAAAATCAGGATTTACTTGATAGGTTGACTCAAGGTCTGAACTGGTCTGAGTTCAAGAAAAAAAGATGAATGGTTAATTTAACATGATCTGGTAAAAAACTTAAATCAACCCGAGATAAAAACACAAGTCAAAAAATTATTGAATTTAAAAAAAAACAATTGGTCAAAATAAGGTTGTGCTTTGATTATCTAAGAAAAAAATTAGATCAGCTGGGTTGACCTTCCTAACATGTAATCTAAATTTTATTTTAAATTAACTCTCGAGTAAAGTTTTAAAACTATAATAATTATTATTTTTATTCATACATTGACTCGGGTCAATTCGTGTTGACCTATAACCTAGGTCTTACCCCGGTAGACCTTTAAGTCATTTTTTAAAGTTATGATAATAACAACTTTTATCCATGCATTGACCTTGGTTAACCCAAATCGGACTTCCTGATTTATGACTTAGGTCTTGCTCCAGATTAACTCTTGAATTCAGTTTTAAAACTATAATAATAATTATTTATATTTTATATAAACCTCGGTCAACCTAAGTTAACCCTTCTAACACATGACTCAAGCTTTAACCCGGGTCAATCCCTAATTCAGGTTTTGAAAATGTGATAATAACTATTTTTGCCTTTATATTGACCTAGATTAACGATCAACCTCACTCATGACTCAAGCTCTGCCCCATGTTGACTCCAAAATCGAATTTTAAAACTATAATAATAACTTTTATTCTTATGTTGACTCAGGTCAATTCAATTCGTGACCCGGGCTTTACATCAGATCAACTCTCAAGTTAATTTTAAAATTATGATAATAATTATTTATATTCTTACATAATTTAATTGGATAGTTTAAAATATAGATTTTTTTTATAAGGGTATTTTAAGGATAAAAAATAATAAATATTAAAACTATAATAATAATAACTTTTATTTTTATGTTGACTCGAGTCAACCCAACTCGTGACCCAGGCTTTACACCAGATCAACTCTCAAGTTAATTTTAAAATTATGATAATAATTATTTTTATTCTTACATGTTTTAATTGAATAGTTTAAAATATAGATTTTTTTTATAAGGGTATTTTAAGGATAAAAAAATAATAAATATTGTCTTTAGAGACCTATACTCTCTATGACTCTTGTTTAGAAAATATAGAAATTCACTTTAATTTTTTTTATAAAAAAAATATTTATATATTTTTATTTTTATTTTTATTTTTTAATTAAATACATGTATATTTGTATTGTCAACATCTGACATAACTAAAAGATTAATGTCTTCTTTCAAGTGCAGGAGTGTCAAAGTAATAAATAACCCGGCAAGACCGGGATCGAACCACGGGGAGGTTAATTATACAAATTATAGACAACAATTATAAACAACAACAATAATAGTAGCAATAATAATACTAATAATACTAGTAGTAGTAGTAGTAGTAGTAGTAGTAGTAGGAATAGCAGTATAACAACAACAACAATAATAATAATAATAATAAAGAAAAAAAAATTGATGAGAACTTTGAGATGAAAAATTAAAGTAAAGATTAAACAATGATAACAAACAATGTCAAGGTTAGAGAATCCATTAATGGTATGTCAAACAAGTATAGTATAAACTCTTATTATTAAATTGAAAACCACACACAAAGGAGGTTCCAATTAGATTATAGATTGTTAACATGATTACATTAATTATTTTATTTAATTAATGCTAATACTTGTAAATTTCATCAAGTATTCATGATTATAACTTATGTTAACAACAAATCAAGTTCCTTTCATAGCTCAGGTATCGGTTATACTATATAGTATGGGCTATGAAAGTGCCAAGCATTTATTGTACCAAGTGTTATACAATATAAATCAAGATTAGTCATTTAACAAGTAAAGCATTAAAGAGTGAACAAAATAACAAATATAAAACATGATAGTATCAAACATTAAAATCCATATTAAGTTTATACTATACTTATTCTTACATCATTAGTGTAACCTTTTCACCTTTACATAATAAACTTAGCTAGATATAATGAAAGAAAGAAAAATAGATAAACAAAATAAGAATATAAATAAGATAAGAGTTAACAAAGTAAAGAAAATGAAATGAAAGGCATAAACTTGATATTAATGAAAGCAAAACAAAAAATACAAAGAGAGAAAACAAGAGCATGATCTTGATTTAGACACCAAGATGCCTAAATGCATGGAAAATGTCTCCTTTTATAGGCCAAAATTGAAAACTATTGATTTAATGACTAATTGATGAGTAGGTGGTCAACTCTTGACTTGGTGACAATCCTTATCTTCTCTTGTCTGCCCAAAACATCATTGATAACGTTAAAATTGGAGTCACTTGAACATGAAAGTTGTAGGAAATTGTCTCAACTTTCTTGTGTAAAAAATTCAGCTTATTTCGACTTCTAGAACTCCAGATATGGCTAAAATATTGAATAATGCTCGGGCTAGAGGACAGATTCGGGTTTTTTTATTGTTGCAATAATTTGGACTTGAAAATAGCCTTTTTAGATCTTGGGCTCCATATGAAAGTTGTAGGTCTATGTCTTACCTTTCCATCTATATAAAGTAGACCTAAATCTGAGATATATAGCTCCAGATATGACCCAATTACCGAACAGTGTTTGGGTTTGGATTGCACCGACATCTCTTTTCTAAGTTTGACCATCTTTTTATCCTTTCAATTTTAGTTATTAAATTCATCAATCAATTCTTTTATTTATATAATAGGTCTGCATTTAAAATAAATATTTACCATAAATTAAAGGTATCTTGTGTTATTAGATATATTATTATAAAACATGTATTAGTTAAGAAATTATTGATACTTCAAGTGCAAAATAATGATATAAAATCTTGATAAAAATATACTTTTAAGTATTAATAAATATTTCTTCCATACCAAAATAATAATCAAAACATTATATCTAAACTTTTCATAAGGTAGCCAGCTAAGGTGCTCCCCACACACACGCACGCAATCATAACTTACGAGAGAAAAGGGAATTTAAAAAATTTGTGGCATCCATGGATTCTTAAGATGATGGGATACCACCTGTTGCCATATATAATGGCTCCAGATCTCTTTGATAGCAGCTCTATAGCCATATATTTAACCCAACCATTCATATTATAGAACTGGATCAGTTACAAACTAAGATAATCAAAACCCCTTTGATGTCCTCATTTACTACATTAATTACATGAGTGTCTCATCACCCCGGCCCCTTAGCTTTCATGTCCTTGTTGATGGAATATCATGGAGACTATCGTGGTCATAATACTGTGCCTTTTCTTTATAAGATGTAAATGTACTGTGCTATGGACTTCCTTTTCAAATCCAACTAATTACTACAGTTTCACAGCCGAAAAGAATCCACCATGAAAGCGATGTCATGTTATAACAAATCCAACACTAGATTGGTAGAAAGTGCTTTTACAAATAAAAACATATGCTACTCATATATTTCCCAACATTCCTACATCAGTTTGTCCAATTAGACACAAATTATCCGGCAATATACACACAAGACTTGCCAAAGCCTCTTGCATCCATTGTTCTTCATCATCATCGTCATTCTTGATCTGCAAAGTACACAATGATACTTGCATTCGTTAATTCACACACACGCACATACGCATCCAAACGTGTAATAATTTTCTGTATTAAGTTTTTTTTTTATGATAAGGAGAAATTCGAAGTCAAGACTTTTTAACTTCACAAAACGTGGTTTTTTTATTAGAGTAAAGCAAGAAGGATGATAAATTAAGGTAAGACTTCAATTCGAGACTTGCACTTATATCATAAAATAAAAAAAGAAATATAAATATTGTAGCCCGGAAAGTACCTGAACTGCATCACTAGTGCAATATGTATATTTTTCATGATGGTGATGAGGAATATTATCATCATTCTTCTTAACCTCAGTTTCCTCTTCAAATGTTTCATTGTTCTTAGCAAATCTCCCACGAACGCGAACTCTCCGGTCAGCTAGGGTTTTTCGGCAAGCATACTGTAATATTGTCGAGAAAATTATAGTTTAAATTAACATTTTCTAAATATAGGATTAAATATGAAATGAGGTTAAAAAGAAACTTGATTACCTTGATGGTCTTGTTAAAGTTCCTTTGGTTTCTCTTCTTCAAATACCTTAGAATTCTATCTTTCCTCTCTTCTACCGTGTAACGACCAACCTTGACCATGTTGGTGCTTTCTTTTGCAGTTATTCGATTGTATTCAAGGCTCTAAAGAAGAATTTATTATAAATCATGAGCACCAAAAAGAAAACTATGTATGCAAAGAAACTGAGCAAGCTAGAGACATCTTTTATGAAAATCCAAATCATCATGCTTATACAAATTAAGTCTTGAGAAAAAAAATTCATACCCAATTTTCTTCAGCAGCAGGACACGTCGCAGGCGTCAATTTTGGCAAAATACCACAACAATCCTCCCCATATTCACACACATCCGATAACTGAAATCCGCCACCAAAACTCTGAATTTTGGCCATGCCACAATAAGACCCCATTTTATAATCCATCAATGTGGGCAAAACCATATCCGAAATCCCAAATCTTTCAGGCAATGATTTCGTAGCCGGAATCGGCGACAAGATCTTAGACTCCTCTTGGAAAAGATCAAGTGCACAGCCATTGTCATGATCATACAGTGTTGGAAAGCTATAATCTTGGTGATCTCCTAACATTGCACCACCACCAGGACTAGAAATTGCACCACTTGACATGTTTGTGCTAGAAAATGAACCAGTTCTAGCATATCTATGATCTTGAGCCATTACAGATGAAATCTCTGAAAACTTATCTGGAGAAAATTGATAATCAGAATACAAATGAGGAATGGAAGCCATTGAACAGGGGAAATGAAACTGTTTTGTGGGGTTTAGCTTTTATTGCCTCGTCTGTCACTAAACCATAAGGCTACAGCATATATATACATGTATATATAGCGATGTGGACGGTGAAATTGGCTGTAGGCAACTTGTTCTGCCCGGAACTGTACCGGGTAGGAGATAGGGCAAGGCTCAAGCAAAATTAGGAAAGAAGGGTAACTACCTAACTAAACTGACACTGTGTGTAATTAGCTAGCAATACTGTTTTATTGCGCTGTAAACGCATAAATTTAGCAACTTCAACTTTGGTGATTTATCCTCGAACATATGCTGATTACTGTTGCATCCCAAAAAAAATATTCATTTTGATAATCCAATTAGTCCAATTAACTAGATATCATTAACACATGGGTCAAATTTTTCTTTAATGTAAAAAAAATATTTAGATATTTGTAATGTTTTGTTTTCTAGTTAAAAAAAATTTAATTATATCAAGTTTAACCTGATATAATTCAAATGACTCTACAGGTTTAAACATAATCTGAAAGGCTCGTAAAAGCATAATTTAACTAAAAAAATTTCAAAATAATATTTTTTAACATTAAGATAATAACATATTGAATTGACTTTGACCAATCTGGGTTATGAAACTATAATAACCTGATAAAAAATTAAAATAAATTATAAATTTTAATTCTCAATAAACTCAATATTAAAGAACTAAATTATAAAAAAAATAATTAAAAAATAACCTAAAAATACGACTCAGGTTAACTTGTCAGACTTGTAACCCAAGTCATAACTCTATAAAAGGTTAGCATGCTAAATCTACTACTATAGTCATAAGACTCGATAACATTGTATACAGTAAATTAAAATAAATTATGAAACTGAATTTACAATCAACCATATTAAACCTAATATTAAACAAATAAATTTGTATAAAAAATTAATAAAAAAAATAATTCAAGTCAACCTGGGTTAATTCATTAAATATTATTCTTGGGTTATAAGGTAGGGATAACTTTATAAAAAGCAAATCAAAACAAATCATGAAGTTTGATTCTCAATCAAACACAATATTAAATTATAATATAGGAGAAAAAGGTCAATTAGAAAAAAAATAAAAAAATATTGAGTTAACTAGGTTAACTCGTCAAATCTGTTATCCAGATCATGAGATAATGACAACCTAATAAAAAACAAATTTAATATTGAAGGACTTGTGATTTGAGTCATTATATCAAGTTAACTTCCTTAAAAAAATTAAACAAAACAACCCGGTTTAATTAATATTAAAATGAAAAAAATCATAACTCTAATCATGAAACTAAGATATCCTCATAGAAAGCAAATTAAAACAAATTTTGAAACTTAATTCTCAATTGACCTAATATTTAATAATAAAATTGAAAATAATTAATTAAAAAAAACATAAAAAAAACAATCAGAGTTAACTTGGGTTAACTCGGATCATGAAACTGGAATAACTTAATAGAAAATAAATAAAATAAATCATAAAACCTAATTTTTAATCAACCCGATATTAAATAAAAAAATAATTTTAAAAAAATGAGTCAACCAATTTAACTCGTTAAACTCGTAATTTATAAAATGAGAATAGGATAACCGATAAAAAAATCTAATATTAAAGGATAGATTTTTTTATAAAAAAAATATTAATTGAAAATAATAAAAATAAATATTATTTTAATGAATAGTGATTATAGTAAAAACTAATGCATTAATTTTTTTAATTATAAACTTCGAGTTTGGATCCAAGAGCATTAATCTATGGCATGACATCAATGGTCATTAATTACGCGTGTATTTTTTTAAACTTCCTATCCAAACCTTTTTCTAGCGAAATATAAATCAACGTAAGGTTTCGATGATGGAGTGATGAGTATCTTCGTTTCTTTTTATGAAATTCGTTTTTTACAAGAAACAAAATGCTCGGGATGGCCCTTAAGATTTTCATGAAGAAATTATGAGTTCTGTCATTAAGACATGCTTTAATGTGATTATATGAACCAAGTCTCTGGGTTGGACTCACCTAATTAGAAGAATGTTTATTTAAAAAAGGTTGCATCATCCTCTGTTATATTTTTGTTCAGCATGAAATATCTTTCTCTAACATTTAATGAGAAAATTGAGGTGATAAATAAGATGGGATCAATTCTGAAGTGTGAGTTTAGGACAGCTTATAAAGAAAGCCGGAACTAAAAAGGCAAGATACAGGGTCTCGCTCTCATGTGCTGTTGTGGTTTCTATTCCTATGCTGCTAAAGCTGTGCACCATAAGGTACTATTAAAGAAGATGTAGTAGTCTACTTCCTAGCCCAAGAATCTAACACATGTGCTGGTAAGATTTGCATCGACAAGCAAGTACGAACATATATCCCCCAAATTTTGGGTTCTTATAGTTGCCCTTCTTTTAACAGCAATATTACCACTGCATTCGCCATGTAGAGCTAAAAAGATCGATATGCCCTTGACATGATGTGCCCTCTATTCCGTCTAAATGACATGTTGTATGGATTGCGTGCCCTTGTTTCTGAGGGTCGGATTCCTTCGAAGGGTCAAAATAAGATGCGTGATAGGGCTTCTGTTTTCGCTTGAGATAAACAACCTGTTCATCGTCAATCATATGCATTAGAGATTCTTGTTGACTTTTCATGTGCTTAAATAAAATAAAAAGATTACACAATTCTTTGAAATGCAGTAACCTTCCCTTTGTTATTACATTTATGTAGTTCTTGGCAGAGGGTTGTTGAAGTGCAAAAGCTACTTAAATAGTGTTTCAACACTATTTAAGGTTAGCAATAATGAATTAATAAGAGTTGAGGGCACCAATGCAATATGTTAAATGTGTGGATTAGGATTATATTTATAAGACTAAATTTCTTTCTACATAAATTTATAAAAATAAAATTCTATGATGAAAAAAATATATGTATGTGCCAGTTGTTTAGATTGGTAATATAATCATGAGAAAAATAGCTAGAGAAAAACAGGTAAAGAAAATATTTTTCATAAATAATACTATATATTACTATTTATAAATAGTAATAAATTGTAAACCAAGATGACCCAATAATTTGGTTATATCAAAACTCAAGCTTAATCAGATCATGATTCATTAGAGCTTGAGTTGCCTCACCGACTAAGCTTTTATGTATTTCTTTTATATATATATATATTATCAAAAATTTATATTTTTATCCAACAACATGTAGAATTTTGTTTGCATTGATAAGATAATCATGAGACCGTGAGACCTCGGATTTTTTATTTATTTTGAAAGGGTCAAAACAAATATATAAAATTTGATCTGATGGAACTAGTGTTGAATATGGAGGCAGATGAGAAATCCACTTGACTTATCATTCCACCCAGTTTTTTAAACTTTTTTTGGTTTTTCAGTGTTGTAATACAATGTTGTTTCTTATTATTCACGGGAGGATTTTATGACTGAATACACGGAAAGAAGGCTGCTCCACGAAGTTGAGCATTCAATCTTCTTATGGTCCTATATTTGAAGTTTAAACGTTATTTATCGCTTTATGATGCATGGTTGAGATTAGAATTTCTTTAATATTATATTTCAATTTGAAAAATAATGATTCAAAAAAAGAAAACATGGTCATTCATACTCGTTTAAGTGTAGAAAATCATCCACCCAACTAGATCCGATCAGGTGGACAGAGTTAAGGACGTCGGTTAATCAATCTAAGTATCTCAGGAAAGAACCAGGTGGAGCTAAATTCAACTCCAAAATGTATGCCATAAAAGAGAGGAGCTTTTTCTCTTTTCTTCTTGACGCGTCCTGGAAGCTTTCTTCAGAGAACTTTGAATGGGGTATCTGGTTCAAAAAGATATCTTTGAAAGAGGCACCCAAGAACACATTGCATAATCTTTTGCTATCTTAAAAAATATTCCTGGTTTACCTATCTTAACTATACTATATGAACGCAAATTTAGAGAAACCGACAGGGAGACTTGGGAATACAAAACGAAGGACATTGGAGGTAGCTTCTTGTTGAAAGGTTTATCTTTTTCCTGAGCTATTTGCCACAAAAAGCAAAATGAGGATAGACAATGGAAGGAAGATGGGGGGATTTCTTTTTGTTAGACAGTACTTGTAGTATCAGGTGCCTCTGCCTGCCATTCCCTTCATATCCCATCAACCCACTTAGCCAGCAATCCTATGATCTTACCGCCCACTTGTGCTTTAAGAATTCGTTCCCTCCTTAATTAAGCAATGTTCTCACATATACCTGGAGGTAACGATAATACCTAGCTAAGCTAAAAATCCTAAGAGCCTGAACATGGTGATTTCTTATTAAATCAGCACAATTAATTAAAAATATCGGGGGGTAGGACAGTTAACAAAAATTAACGAAATAATATTGCTTGTACATGTTATGATATTGGAAATCATAATTTTTATACCCTGTGGTTATTCAAAATAACCAAATACTTTAGAAAATATTAAAATTACAAGAGAGAGGAGAGAGAGAGAGAGAAATAGTATTGGAGACACCACAACATTTCAATTACAATGTCACTAGTGTTATCAGAAAAATATTAATTAAATAAATTTAACAATATTAAAAGAAGTTGTTAATAATAACCTGAGTAGATTATATTACCATCAAAAACAAGTCAACCATCCTATATTTTCCAAGTGATAAATGTGGTTTTCTAGGATCACTGTTAATAATATTTTTTAGAGTTATTAAATTTATATTGTTAAGATAATTTTTTATATAGTAGTAATATCAAAAACCAAAAGTGACCGCAAATGGTTTGGATTTGAGCTCATGAAGAGGGGAGACCATTTAAAAGGGCAGCTTCTTTTTTGCTTTAAGAATTTATTTTAAAATCTCATATTGATGAGTGAAGATTTAATTGTTGGTTTTATTAATAAATGACTTATTAGGCATGCTTTAAAGCCATATATCATCATCAAGAATAAATTTATAAGAATAATAAAAGCTAAAATAAGTAATATTTATCAGATTGAGTCGGGCTGTGATGTGATATTTAGAGGAATTTCACCGCAGTTTACAGCCATAATTTTGCGGGCAGCTATCTTAACTCTCATTTCCGGCCATGCCATTGAAGTGCGTGTGCGTGTGCGTGTGTATATATTCCTTCAATCGATGAAGGAAACAAACAAATCCTTGAGAGAATGGATCGCAGTTATTTGTGACAGTTTGGGGGCCTCAGGGGGGAATGTACTGTGGTGATCTGACATAATTCCGTCTGATATCTTTTTATCTTCTCTTCCAAGTGGGCTATTCATGGTCCAACAACCTCATGTTGGCGCATGAGGCCTGGAACTGAATCTAACTTCATCTCTTTTTAAGCATAAGATCACTACAGCACTTTTCTTTTTCTTTAATATTTCCACGCTAGAAGTATTCGTTTTTTCTTCCCATAGAGTACACTTTTTTTGTTTCTCTCTTTTCCCTGATTAACCATTCTTTACAAAAAATTGTTTTTATAAAAAGTAAATTCCTGGAATATATTTTTTATAGTGTCATATAAAATAAATTAAAAAAATACTTTCAAGTATTTTATATGTCATAAAAAATAAATTAAAAAATAACTTTTAATTTTTTTTTCAAGTTTATTAAAAAAATACAGACCAAATCTAATAGATAACAAATTTAAAAGATGGTGAAATTGAAAAAAATCTAATATCATAAATTATTTTAAATAAAACAAATAACAGTTAAAAGAATGAATATCAAGTCTTATAGATAAAAAAAATTAAAAAAGGATAAAATTAAACAAATTCATAAATTATCTCAAATAAATAACCAACTATCAAAAAAATAAAAACTAAATCCGATAAACAAATAAAATTAATTAATAAAAGGATAAGAAAAAATTACTAATAAAAAAAAGGAACCATAATTTATATAAATTTAAATTAAATTAAATTTTAAAAGATGATATTAAAAAAAATATATATATATATAGTAATAAAAAAATTAAAACCAAACTTAATATAATTAATAAAAAATTTAGCAACTTTTATAATAATAAACAAGACTTGAAAATTTGGTTTCCAAGAAACAAATGATGGGCCCTGAGCAAGTTGAGAAATCCTCTGTTCAAAGATTTGTCAAGCTTTTCGCATGCAGGCAGCTTGGCGATGCCCCCCTCAAATCAGGTTGCTTTTCTTGTGCATATCTGCTTAAAGATTTGACTGGAACGGCTACGTTCTTGGGAAATAAAGATAGACAAATTTATATTCAAGCAGGAAGGATAAAATCCCACATGGAATTGTTTTAGGGTGTTACGACTAAACAAATTTAATTATTAATTAAACAATATACCTTATCCTATTTTGCTTTCGCCAAAGGCATGTTTTACCAGAAGTTCAAATATTCTTCATAATGGTCAGGGCTAATTATCACCCAATTGCTTTTAAGATTGGAAAAAAAAAAAATGGGTACAAGTTCTCTATGAGATTGCTTGATAAGATCTGCTGCTTCCACAATTCATAATTTATGATGCGGAGCTTCCACAATTCATAATTTATGATGCGGCTTCAAATATTCTTCTTGAGTGATTTATATTTATTGCAGGCTACTGTTGAAGCAACCACGAGAGTTTCAGTGTGTCTGTGTGTGTGAGAGAGAGAGAGAGAGATGGGGCTTGAGGTGATGGGTACTGTCACAATGAAGAAAAAATCCCTTGTATGCAAGTAAAAGATATAAAAATCTTGCAGGATATCAAGATGCACTAATGGCTGGGCCGGTCATCCGGAAACCTCCAATTATTTACGTTCTTATTCCAGTTGCTCAAAAGAAGTAGCTACTGTCCTCTCTTTTTCTTTTCTATTTTTTTTAAAAGAAAAATCAATTGCCTTGGGCTTGGAGAATTGACGCCAAAGCAATCTTCATAGAAGATGGGAACAAGTCTGATCCACGACCTGCCAAGCAATCGTCGTCAGTCGAGGTAGAATTCACCAGTGTCCAAAAACCAAATGGAACTCTGTTTCAAAGCTTTGTTCAGGAGATAAATATTTTAAATGAGTAATTAATTTAGACTACAGAAAAATATGATCATGAATAATATTCTACGAAAAAAAAAGTGTTGACACAAATCCAGCAAGGCAGCTTAGAACCAACGAAAGTCATTCCAAAGATTTTCAGACACCGCTCAGATCACCACCATTCAAAGACCCAGATGATGAGACAGTCCTGTGAGGTTTCATCTAGGGATAGTGGCAATAGCATGACCTCTTTACAAACCAGAACAGAAACATAACCCAACCACCCCCCTGACACTCAGACCGAAGACTAGGAACATGCATACCTGATATCTATCTAGAACCTTCCTAGCTACATGGACAGCTTGAGGTCTAGTGTATGTTGCGATTAAGCAATCCTTGGAAAGAAAGATAAAGATCTTTGTTTTCTGTCCCAAATATCTCTCCTGCTTTCCTTAAAGTTTCCTGAAAGATGACGTGCAAATACATGTTATTCCAAACAAATACCATTCAATTGGATCAATATATTTTGTAATTGAAGGATTTCATGCAACCTCTCGAGTTTGTTCTTGACCATTTAGTTTCTTGATGTTAGCCAGAAATGCACTGAACTGTTCATATGATAGGCGACTCCTGAATTACAAATGTAATCAAATCAGTTACAGAAGAACCCAAATAATAGAGCTATCAATTTAAAATAGGTGATCCAATCAGAATACTAGACTCACCTGGCCTGACGAAAGAACTCTTTTCCATCCATGCGTGGAGGGCGACCTATCCAAAATACCATTATAAAATAAAACAATGTCAGCAGAACAGAATGGCCACCAGAACAGATGTTTGACTTTGTGAACTGCAAGAGGACATTAGGCTAACCAATAGCAGCAAAAAACTATATTTGTTGCAAGCTCCAGCATTGGTTTGTCAGATATACAAAACTTTTATGACATCATAAGAGATTGCAGTGATTCTCATAAACCTGGAATTGGACGACCACGGGGAGGAGAGTTTGCCGCTGATGATTGCTGGCTTGATGGGTACCATGAAGAAAGGGAAGCTTGTTTATCATATTGAGGCTTTGTAGGAGAAGTTGCCCCTGAGGTTTTCCGAGGAGATCCAGCAGCAGAATAACCTTTAGGAGATACACTTGTAGAAATAATGTTTGGAGTTCTAGTTGGAGTACGCCGTGGTGTAATATATGGGGTGATAGAAAATCTTTGTCCAGCATGCCTAGAAGCTGTTAGACCAAATAATCAGCTTATTCATGAATAACATGTACATTTAGCCCTCTTAGCCGTAATATTATCATTCAGTAATAGCCTAATATAATCACCAGAAACCACCCAGATTTCATAAATCCTAGCCTCTTTAACATCAATCAACCAATAATCAAAAGAAAAAAAAATAATTACTATTTACAAGAATAAAAAAGTACTGGTATAGGATATAAATAACTCTAAGGTGCATATTGCGGTTGCCATTTAGCAATAGAACAATTCAAAAAACTTCTTCTCGCAATAGGATGGAGAAAAAGACCTGCTATACAAGAAGCCGCAGGCACTTTTGAGCTGAGGCTTATTTCAGTTAAATTAGCTTTTATTTTTGGATAAAAAGGTAGAGCAGTTTTCTTATGTTTATAAAGTTTTTTGGAGAATCGAGATAAAAATCCAACAACCATTTTTAAGTTTTACTGTATTTTCAAGGCTGTGGTATTTCAACAAGACCTTTCCTCTGAATGATGACGTGTTAGTGCATCGCATCATCAATGTAAAAAATGTGAGCTATCTAAACAATGTCACAATCAGCGATAACTACAAGTTGAAATTGGAATGATTTGTACATAATGCTCATCTGTGATACTCTTACCATGCTAGATGAAGTTAGTGTAAGGTGTTACTTTACCACTTTAAAACATACAGTTTCTTGTTTATGTTTGAAAGTAGCTAAAAATGAATGCTGGGATACAATAACAGATTTTGGAATCTGTTCTAACAAAACATAAATAAGCATATACAGAAGGATTAAAGAAGACAAGTCCAGTACCCTCATCAATGCTATTGTCGTTTCCGATATCAGTACATCCACTGAAAGAATGGTGGGTTACATAGCCATTCATCCCCTCATCTACAAAGCATGAAAGTGTAGAGATAAGAAAATAGGTAATTTTCCTGAACAACGAGAAAACAGTTTGAAAGTACTGTCCTTTTATTTCCAAGAGTTTACTAAAAAAAGCTTTATCAAGCCTGGTTAATAGTACCTTTGTCGGGATAGACTCTAGGAACTGATTGATCACAGGTGCCAATATCCACGGATTCAGCTTGCTGCTAAAAAAAAGTGCAACTAATTAGTGTCTTTTGAAATTCCAAAAACAAACCCTGCATATACGAAATCATGAAATTATAAAACAAATACAGCCTATAGTAGCCAAATGTGGCATCTTACCGATGAACTGTCATCACTAAGTGACTGCATTAGTTGCCTCTTAAATGTCTCCAACTGCCAATACTCGTAACGTATTAGTTGTTTCTTTTGGCAATGCCAAAAATCAAAAGCAGCACGCTAGACAAATATACAAAATGACTGCCTTTTACGAAGAGGAAGAAATGGAGGCTAGTCAGCAAACTGCTATTTTTATTGATGTGTTTATGTGTGAGATGTTAACAGAATCCTAATCAGAAACAACTCATGTAAGCCAAACAGAAATGAGGAAACAAACAAATACAAGCATTTTGAGTTTACTAGAATCTCTCACCTTTGCCAAATCACGTCCAAGTTTCTTTGCAGTCATTACCAGTGAATCCCTTTCCTTTGAAAGTTTCACCTTCATTTTGATATCAAAACAACTATCAAATTCAATTATGTTCAGCCATACTAATATTCAAATAACATTTATAAAAAAAACAGACAAACAATATTTTCTATTTCATTCCAATAAAACAAAAAACCCACAATTCATTTTTTAAAACCCATCACAAAAATCAAACTAATTAAACAAAATATTTTTCAAAAAACCATTTGCAAATATATATATATCAAAAACCGAAAAAACAAAAAAGTAGCTATGTCCTTTCTTTTACCAATAGATGCAAAAACCCAAAAAAAAAAAGAATTCGATCTTTTATCCTCATTCCCCTACAAAATACAACACCCACCAATAATTTTCAAAAATCCACTATCAAAATCAATCAAATTACACGATAAAAAAAGCCCAAATTGACAAAAACCCAACAAAAAAAGGTTCACAAACTTTCTATCATTTAAGCCTTCAAAAACACCGTGTCTACTCACATTTTCATCGAGAGTTAGACTCAATTTGGATTCAGATTCCTGGCAGACACGTTGCAAGTTACCCAATTTCTCTTGAAGCTCAAAAATAATATGATCCTTCTCTAACATCTTCTGCTTCATGCGACCCATCTCAGATTCCAAATTGGAGACGCGGGATGCAATTGCCATGGATGTAATCTTCCTTGCCAGATCCAGTTGTTCATATGGGTCCATTGGAATCACTGCTAAGATCTCATCTGGTAAGCTAAAATCAGTCCCTCCTGTTGTATGCTGTGACATAGTTGCTGATTACTACACAAATGATATTGTGGGAGTCCTTTTGGTTTGCTCAAGGAAGATGTTGTGTACAGGAGAGGAAGAGGGGGGATTTTGACAATAATAAAAATGGGTTTTTGTTTTTGGTAAGGAAAGGAAGGGTTTTTTTCCTTTCCTTTTCTTTTACCACGCGTGTCTTGGCTTTGTTGTTGCCGCTGCTGTCGTTGTATTGATGAGATAGTGAGGTGTATAAATTTGAATTTGGGTGAATCATCTGAGGGGTTGGTGTCTAGGTTTGAACTTTGGAGGGTTTCCCTCCAAATGGGCAAAAGTTGCAATCAAGCTTGTGATTCTAGTCTCCTAGTTTTGTACCCGCGTGGCAATTATTTTTGTTTTAAAAAAAAATGAAGGTTTTTCTAATATATTTTTTGATATAAAAAAATTTCAACCATAAATCAAAATATCTATACATGTATTTAATTAATTAAATTAATATTTAATTAATAAATAACTAAAATTAAAATATTTGATTTTGAAATACAAGTGTATACTTGGTTATGTTTAACATATATAATATTATTTCCATTTAGTGAAATAACTATTTATGTGAATAAGAAAAAAAATTATAATTTAATATTAAATGAAAAAAGTAAAAAAATAATTAAAAAACAATAGAAAAAAACATTGATTAACTCATGTAGACGTATTAACCTTGCAATCATAAACCCATGATTGAAATAACTTTATAAAAAAAAGTAAAAAAAACATGAAAATCAATTTTGAAAAAAATTAATTATTAAAGGATAAAAATATTAAAATATTTAATCTCGTAAAACAGATCATATACTAGAATGTGCTTAATAACTATAATTCTTGTAATATATTTTTGATATGATCAAACAATTGTCTATGCAAATAAAAGGTAGAGAGAAATCATAAATGAAAGCAAATTGAATCAAGCAATGAAACTCAACTACAGAATAACTTAATATTAACTTACAAAAATTAATAGAAAAACAAAAAAAAAATGAGTTGACCCGCTAACCTTGTAATTATAGACATATCATTGAGATAAACCTCATAATAGGGAAAGAGAGAGAGAGAGAGAGAGAAGACATAAAAATCAACTATCAAAAAAATAAATGTTGAAGAATAGAATTTTAAAAAATAAATTAAAAAAAACATGAATATAAACCAAAGTTAACACACGTTAACTTTTGAAACTTATGACCATGATCATAAGACCAAGACTTAATGCGTAAAAAACAAATAAAAAAAATCATAATAAAAAATGTCGAGACATGAAGATTTTTTTTAAAACAAAATCTTGAAAAAAGAAAAAAAAAAGAGTTAATCATGGTTAACTCGCTAACCTTGTAACCATAAAAACAAGATTGGGATAACTTTGTAAAGAAAAAAGTATGAAAAAAATACTCAAAAACCAACTTTCAAAAAAATAAATGTTTGATATTAAAATTGAAAAAAAAAGTTAAAAAATATCAAAGTTAACTAGTGTTAACCTTCAAAACTCGTGATTATAATCATGAGGCTGGGGTTGACCAAATAAAAGGCAAAGTCAAAATAACAACAAAATAAAATTCTCAATGAAGAGATACTGGGGCATGAAATAAAAAAAATAAAAAAATAGAGTTAACTCACCAACCTCGTGACATGGGCACATGATTTGGATAATTCTATAGAAAAAAAAAAACAAAGACCAATTCCATAAAAGATCAAATATTGAACCCACCAACCCTGTGATATAGGCACAAGATTTGGATAATTCTTTAGAAGAAAAAAAATGCAAAAAAAAAAATTAAGATCAATTCCATAAAAAATAAAATATTAAATGATAAAATTAAAAAAAAAACACATAGAAAAAGACCGAAGTTAATATGTGTTAATATTTGAAACCCGTAGTTTAATAAAAAAAATATTGAGGGATGGAATCTAAAAAAATACATACATTAAAAAATCCAAAAATAAAATAATTACAAGTAAAAAATAAAGATCAAATTCAACATTCTTGTTTGTATATCCTTATTCTATATTTTATCAAACTCTCATTTTGTAGTTGCGGCGCAACTCCTTATTTACGTGAGAGCTATAAATGTTTTAATTTTATTTGCTATGATGTTCATGAATGGTTCAGAATATTTAGACACAAGATGAATCAATGATTTATCATAATTTTTCTATTCAATTTTGAATTGACTTATGGGATAGAACCAAGATACTTTAATTTCTTATGTTTTCGTAAATATTATTAGATATGCTATGTAATTAATTGTTGTTGTTTTAAAATCAATCTATTCACCCGTCTAGATAATATTTTTTTCTTGTTCACTAATAAATCGACTAATTAAACTCATGTTTTTATAATAAGTTCGATCCCTCAATCCAATCCGGGGGTAAATGCCTATGAATTGTATAATCATTAGAATTATAACAATGAACAAAAAATAAAATCTAAGTAACGAGTTTATAAATAAAGTAGAAGTTCTAGATAAGAGGTTTCGTGTTCTGAAAAAAATTGAAATAAAATGATGAGAGATAAAAAAAAACATTTCATTAGTGGAGGGATTTAAAAATATCAAGAGAATAAGAACTAAATTTAATATAAAAATTAAATAAAATTTAATGATTATGATTGAAGTTGAAAAAAAATCAATTAAAAAAAAATAAATAAAAAAATAAATAGTAATAAAAAAATGATTAAGTTGAATGTAAAATATAAATGGTAGTACACTATGATGCTCTGGCCAACCACTTTTTTTTTTAATTAATATTTTTTATCTATAAAAAACTAAATTATCCCTAAATTAACTTGATTATAATAAAAGAAAAAAGGTGGAAAAATCCCTTAACACCCATCAATTTCTTAATGACTACTATGTCCCTAAAAAAAACCTTAATTACCTCTCATTTACTAGGTTAATGTATGTTTTTTTAAAGGCCAAAGTGGAGAAAGCATTTCTCATTGTTACAACACTATCCCTGTGTGGCTTAGTTTTTATTAGATTAGTGCCCGCATTATGCTTTGGATCTACACTATTTTCTTAATAAAATATTTAGGTGTTGCATACATTTTTTTAAGAGAAATTCAATTACTCAAGTTATAGCCTTAATTAATTAAATAAATTGGTTTTATTTAAATTATATTGGGAAAAAAGAGGTAAAGATAACAAATAAGAATATACATATATAAAAGTCATCATGATGACACGAGAAATTTTTTATTTTTTTATCTAAAAACAAAAAAATATTACTGTTTAATTTTTAGCTAATTAAACATAAAATAACAAAATAGGATATAAAAAGAAAAAAATAACTAGTGTGAGCTAATTTAAGCCAACACCATAGACATGTTATTTGATTATTAAAAGGTTAGCTAATTTAGATTAACTTGAGGAATCCATATCCTAAATTATAAAATTGAGATAATTTGATATAAAAAGAAATTAAAAATAACCACAAAGCTATTTGATTTTTTTTTATCAAACAATGATACTAGAAAATAGAAAATAAAAAGAAGATAAGATGTCAAATCTTATTAACTTTTTAAACCCTTGATCATAATTATTAGACTATAAATATTATATATGAAAAAAATTATAAAGCTCAATATATAGAAAATAAAAATTTGAAAGATAAAAAAATTCCTAAAAATAACAATTATAAGAATGAGAAATAATTAAATTAAAATTAAAATTAAAATTAATTAAAGGACAACAAAGAATTTTTGTTTTCAAAATTAAATTGAAAAGAATAAAGACGTTAACAATAGGAAAAAAAAAGAATGAGAAAAAACAACAATGCTTGATTAACTTAAATTGATGAGTGAAATTAGAAATAATAAAACATTTATAAAAGTATTTGGAAAAAAATAAATAATAAAAAACAACGATAAATTTAAAAACACAACACATGATGAAAAATTTTGAAAATGTAGAGTTTTCAATGTGTTTTTTTACAAAACCAAATCTTAAATGTAAATAAAAAAACTTATACATATATCTAGTAAAATCAATCATAAACTATTTTGTAAAAAGATAAAAAAAAGTCATAAATGATAAATAAAAATATAATTGTAAAAATTAAGAGACAAGTATAAATCAAAATATTTAATATTTTAATATTTCAACATAGATCATTAGCCGATTGTGTTTAATGAATTTAGTTATTAAAATTAATTTGTAACAAAAACTAGCACACACATAAAATTTATTAAGTAAAATAAAAGGAAAAAAATATTTTATATATGCTACACATGTTAAAAATATTAAAAAAAATAATGTTTTATAGTATTTTGTTTTTTAAAAACATAAGACCAAGCCAAGTGGCTGGCTCACTAAAAAAAGACCCGTGAATCATCATTTTCATTTTTTTTTATGAAGTTAATGAGATGGATGATATTCTTTGACAAAAAATAATAAATAACATGTTATTTAATATTTTTTAAAATTCAGCCACTATAATAGCTGGAAAATAAAGTTCTTGTTTTTTAACCAAAAAATTATTTTTAAATATTTTTTAACTTAAAACACCTATAAAACATCTTTAAAATCTTATCAAACCAATCTATGATCTCCAATAACATAAAAAACAGTCCTAAAAATCATAATGAATCCAAAACAAAAAATATTTCATATCCTATATATGGTTTTTTATATGATTTTAAGACAAGATAACATATAATTTTAACTCTACTTATTATATAGAATTATTTAACATAAAATAAACTAAACTGTTTTAGTGGTCAAAATTATCGTTAATAAAAATGTTCTCTCTCCACACCACAATCCAATAACTTCCTCTCCTTAAAAAAAACTATAAAAAAGAAAAATAAAGCTTAATACTGAAAATAAGTTTTTTAAAATTAAAGGGCTAATTAATATATCTGCTAACTAAAAAAAATAAGTAGCAAAATTGAACTTTTTAAGCAAATTTTAAATTCAATATTTATGTTGTTTGTTTTTTTACCTCAGTTTTCTATCTTTCTATTCAATCCCCTTGAAAAAATATATAATTGGGTATAAATTTGAATTCATAAAAGTTCAATTATGTAAAATATTTTTGAGAGATCAAATTATTATTATTTTTAAATAATTATTACCATCCTGATTTGCAAGAGGATATACACTAAAATTGATACAGTAAAATGACCATATGACTTAGTTTAAAAAAATAATTAGTACAATCCTGATTTGCAAGAGGATATACATTAAAATGACCATATGACTTAGTTTTTATTTTGTTAGTTAATAATTAATAAGCCCGAGTTGTTGTGAAGTTCAGAGTTCAAACCTAATATGGGCTCCTTCTTTCTCATTTTAAAAATCCCAAGTGAAACGTATCTTCAGACAAATACAAGGATCAATCAACAACTAGAACTAAACCCACAAGCAAACCCAATGGATACAAAATTGACCCAACTCACATAAAATAGTTTGAAAACGTCGGTCCGGGTTTAGCCCATTTTAACAGTACTCGACCCAATCAATCTTTCCCGGATCCTGGAGGAACCCGCTCGAGTTCGAGAGATCTCTTTTCTTGTTTTCCCTTCTCAGCTCAGTCTCGCTTCGCTTGCTATCGTTTCTCAGCAACCAAACACAGACTGTCACAGAGAGAAAGAAAACATGTCAGTGCTAATAGTTACAAGTTTAGGTGACATAGTGGTGGATTTATACGCTGACAAGTGCCCGTTAACCTGCAAAAACTTCTTGAAACTTTGCAAGTAAGTCCCTTTTAATTCCATCATCTCAAACTGCTCTATTATAGCTATTTTTTTTTTGCTATTTCTTCATGTAGATCATTTAAATTTCCGGGTTTCAAGAACTTAATTCTGGGTCTCGACAAAACCTGTGAAATTTATCCACTTTGAGCAAAATTTTTGTATCTTTGAAGTGTTTTGGCTATAAAATTTGATATTTTTGGTTTTGCATTTGCTGATTCAGGATTAAGTATTATAATGGTTGCCTATTTCACACAGTCCAGAAGGATTTTACTGCACAGACTGGTGACCCTACCGGAACTGGAGCTGGTGGCGATTCGGTCTATAAGTAAGAGTCTTAAATGCATTGATTATATACTTGAATGTTGATGACCTGTCTAGGTTTCACTAGTATTTTGGAGTATTTTTTTTATGGAGTTTTACTAAATCTTTTATGGTTGTTCATGGTTTTGGAAATCTAGTTGTTTGGTAATTAATAAGTAAATCCAGTTTCTCATGTAACGTTACATGTGGTGGTTATATCAGATTTCTATATGGCGATCAGGCTCGATTTTTTGGCGATGAAATTCATCTTGATTTGAAACATTCAAAGATGGGAACTGTTGCAATGGCTAGTGCTGGAGAAAATTTGAATGCTTCTCAGGTATATAAGTAAGAGTCTTAAACAAGATAAGACTTGTTTTCCTTGCTTGATGGTTAACGGGAAGCAATCTTTTTCACACTTCTTAATTTGCATGTGTTTTGGATGTATGATTATAAAACTGTTCTTGTTTTCAGTTCTATTTCACTCTGCGTGATGATCTGGACTATCTTGATGGGAAGCACACTGTAAGTTCCCAAATCTAACAACCCCCCCCCCCCAACCACCACCAGTGGGATAGGATATGAATCACAGCACACCATTAAGTGTGGAAAGGATTAAATGAAGTGGTTTATGAGCTGTTAGCTTTCATGGAAATAAGAAATTACATCGGTTGGTTATTTGGTCGGGATGTTTCCTTGTGTGTACCCCTTAAGAGGAACTTCTCTCTGGCTTCCACTTCTCTATGATAGTCACAAAACTGTTTCTCTCTTGTAGGTATTTGGAGAGATAGCAGAAGGGCTTGAAACTTTAACGAGGATAAATGAGGCTTATGTGGATGAAAAGAATAGACCTTTTAAAAATATCAGGTTGGTTCTTCTTCAAAATGCAATTGTTGTTTAATGTTTGATTATAATTCTGGATGGTGACATGTGCCCATGCCCATTGTCTTTGATCAGAATCAAACACACTTATATACTTGATGATCCTTTTGATGATCCTTCCCAACTGGCAGAATTGATCCCTGAAGCTTCTCCAGACGGAAAGCCAAAGGATGAGGTGCTAGTTGATGCTCTTGAAAGATAAATGATTTTGAACTTTATACAAACTAGTTCTCGAGGTTGTATGTGGCTCAGAAGGATGGGCAGACCTGGTTTATCTAATGTTTATGCATGGTATCCAACAATTAAAAAGAAATTTGTCTGAGAACTATTCACAATCAGAGTGAATAGCAGTGGAAGTAAATGGTAAATCCTTGAATTGGAAATGATGTTGATCTCGTCGAACAACATCAATGCTTAATGTGAAGGAATATTGATCAGTAATCTGAATACTAAACAAAAAAAATTCTGAAGGCATATAGAATTTAAAGCAAAATAAAAAGAAGAAATGAAATGATAGATCTGAAAAGAAGTGAAGGCAAGGAAAGAGTAACATCAACTCAGATAGATAAATAGTTTCAACCTGATGATTTTATATTAGAGATATGAGACAATTTTGATCAAATCATGTTTAAATCTGTTTTCTTTCTTTCATGTTCTTTTCAAAACTCTTAGTCTCAATGATAATTTTGCTCATCTCACCAGTTTCCTACCTTAACAATGCATATTATTGTAACTAGGTTGAGGGTGAGGTGCGGCTCGAAGATGATTGGGTGCCCATGGATGAGCAATTAGGCACAGCAGAGCTAGAAGAGGTTCTTCGGGCAAAGGAAGCACATTCTAGTGCGGTTGTGCTTGAGAGTGTAAGGATCTATATAAACAATAATCCAATTATTCAAATTCCATCTACATATTAATTCATTTTTTTTCTTTCTTTTTTTTATCTTGTGTGGCAGATTGGGGATATTCCTGAGGCTGAGACGAAGCCTCCTGATAATGTCCTATTTGTTTGTAAACTAAATCCACTTACTGAGGTGAGTCTTCTGTTTTCCATTTCCATGGTACGATAATCTATGAGCTCGCTTCTCGTGTCTTTTTTCTTATTTCTTACTGCAATTGTCATCTTAAAGCCTTGTTGAGTCGTTTCAACTTCTTGGTGTAGGACGAGGACTTGCATACAATCTTTTCACGCTTTGGAACTGTTATATCGTGAGTAATTGGAACCCTTAAAAAAAAACTCAATTATGTTTTTAGGCCCTCATTTGTGAGAAAAATAGAATGCTCATCGTGTGGACTATGGCAGGGCTGATATAATTCGTGATTATAAGACTGGAGACAGCTTATGTTATGCATTTATAGGTGAGTAGAATCTTGTCATCTGCATTTTTCTACTAATTTTATCTGTTGGTGGGTGTGCCCTCATAGATAGATCGTCTTGCTAGGAAATGTGTTCTTTTACTTGTGTTTCATGAAGCATTAAGATTTCAGGACCTTTGTCTCTCACTCTCTTGTGCCCGCCCTGATATGTCCTGTCCTCTTCCTTCTATCACTTTCACAAGTTCAAATTTGATTTTGAAATCAAATATTATAGGGCTGCATTGTGACTTAAGAAATGACATGTAATAAAGTTGCTACCTTAATGTTCTTTCATATGTAGGACAAGAGGAGTTGGGATGTATTCAGATAGTCAGCTACCCTAGTTTTCACTTGACTCTTTAAAAAATGTAACCTTAAGGCTAAAATGAAGAAAAATGACAAATAATAGAATCTAGTATTTTCAAACTGATTCTATTGATAATGTGAATGTGTTTTGTTGGTAGGTGTGCCATCATAGACAGACCATCTTGCTTGGGAATTTGTGTTCTTTTACTTGTGGTTCATGAAGCAATAAGATTTCAGGACCTTTGTCTCTCACTCTCTTGTGCCTGCCCTGATATGTCCTGTCCTCTTCGGTCACTTGCACTAGTTCAAGTTTGATTTTGAAATCCAATATTATAGGCCTGCATTATGACTTAAAAAAATGACATGTACTAAAGTTGCTACCTTAAATGTTATTTCATATGCAGGACATTGCTTGTATATTACTGGTTTAAGAGGAGTTGGGATTTATTCAGATACCCTAGTTTTCACTCGAATCTTTAAAAACTGTAACCTGAAGGCTAAAATGAAGAAAAATGACAAATAAAAGAATCAAGTATTTTCAGACTGATTCTATTGATAATTTGAATTTCACGGTCCTTTCTGCAGTACTCTATTCTCAATTAACTAATTATGAGAATTTTTATTGGCCAAAGTTGGTAATCTTGGAGCCATTTTCTAGGTTTCTTGGCAAGTTTTTCATAACTTATCGAGTACTTGGACGAGCCAAAAGTTATATGCAGATGGGGAGAATTTTTAAAAATTGAGCACATGCTGGCTTTTTTATAGTTCTAAAGACTCATATGCCACACTAACAGTTTATGGAATTCTACTGAAAAGTTAAAATTTATTATGAAAATAAGCTCCAGACTGATATCTTCATGCTGGAGAATGCTAGCTACAATGATCAATAGCCTATTTTTGAGATGATATACTGCTGTGTGATGGAATGCATCATTTATCATCAACATTAACTCTTGTCTCATCTTTGTCTAAATCTGTGTATTTGTTGCATAGTTTAGGTTTCTTTGTTTTCTATTGATGTAAAGTGATCAAATTTTATATGATCTTTGTATCTTCTTTTTGGCATGTTAAAATATGATCCTTGTACTTTTTGCTGAATGAGTATGATTTTTTTTTTTGTCAACCAGAGTTTGAGACCAAAGAGGCATGCGAGCAGGCATATTTTAAGGTATTTGAAAGATTGAGAAAATCTGTTTTTGTCAGAGAACTTGATTTGTATTCTTCTTTCTGCATATCTGATTACTCTCGGGTGCCTTGTTTAAATAAGTTCATGGTTCCTAGTGTATTATAACAGTTAAAACTTGATGCAAACTTTAAAATATTTTTTGTGAATGTCATCAACTAAATATAACATGAGGTTTTCCAACTGAAACTTTTTATTTAATTGTTTCATGGCAGATGGATAATGCTTTGATTGATGATAGAAGGATTCATGTGGATTTTAGTCAGAGTGTTGCAAAACTATGGTCTCAATACAGGCGAAAAGACAACCAACCGGGTAAAGGTGAAGATTGCTATGTGATTAACATTTTCTGTATAAAACTTACATTGGAGCAAAAGAGGAACATAATAAAGAATAAAAACCTGAGTGTAAAAGAACCAAATGGGCATAAATCTATCAATCCCCTTTCAGTATTGGAAGATTATAAAGTGCATATTGAGCTAGAAACAACCAGTTGCTCTCTGTAGGAAATCTGCCAAATATAAACAGACTCTCGAAAGCCTCATCACTGATCATCAAATAATCAGATAAGCAGATGATTATAACATAATTGTTGCATTTACATTCTATCTTAATGACAGCACGAAGAGGTTGCTTCAAATGTGGTGCTCTTGATCATATGGCGAAGGATTGCACTGGTGATCCTGCTAGCAAACATCAACCTTCAAAATATATCCTGAAGGACGATAATATGCAGCGTGGTGGAGATAATAATTCGAGGTTAGTAATAATCTTGCATTTTCCCCTTTTCCTCCCTCCTTGTATGTTTGTTTAACAGGTAAACAAACTTTCGTAGATATGAAATGGTATTTGATGGAGACACTCCAGAAAGTCCAAGACAGGGAAAGAGACATGGACACCGTGATCCAGATTACCAAATTGACAGAGAAAAGAAAGATGGAAAAGAGAGGCACAGGCAGAGTGACAGAGATAGAGGACACAGACAGGACACTCGGTACCCTGAAAGTAAGGGACGAAGTCGATATCCTGAGGAGCGACTTGATAAAGAAAAGTATATGGATAGAAGAAAAGACCGAGATGATCGAGATTACAGAAAGAGAACTTCAGATAGTCAAAGAGATTATGATAGCCATAAAGACCATCGAGATTACAGAAAGAGAACTTCAGATAGTCATAGAGATCATGATGGCCATAAAGGCAAGAGGGATGAACGAGAATATAGACGTCGAAGTGCAGAAAATGATGATGATCCTGAATATGATCGAGAACGGAGGAACCGAGATGACAAAAGGAGTCGAGCTCTAAGATGATGCGAAGTGCTATTGTGGCATTGGTTTTGTAGTTCTTGGTTCCGAAGCTAAAGCATTAATGGATGTTGTGCCAAGATGATCAAATTATTCTGAGATAGATTCTTTTCTTTTCGAGTGACAATTCTTTTCTTTCACACATTTATCTTCTGATCATGTTTTCACTTTTTCTTTACACTTTTAGAAATTATACTTATCTTGAGTTAAATCTAAATTTTTAAATATTGTAAAATAATTAAATTATCATCATATATAATATAAAATGAACTCCATAAATCTTTTTCCTTTTTCTTCTATGCTTGTCACCAATTTAACCCTCTTCTCTGTCATTGACCACCACTATAAGCAAACCTCTGCAAATTGATGCATTTTTTTTTCCTCTCATCAGTCACCGCCAATCCCAATCCCAATCCCACCAATTATGTTATTTTAAATGGAAGAGATGTTTGTTAACGTTGGCTTCATAAAAGCAAGCAAGTTTAGCAAAAACAGAGATGGAAAGAGATGGGGTTTGCCCAGTCATTGTCAGATCAATTCCCATTCATTCTTTAATGGGAATGTCATCTTCACTTGTGCAACGAAAGTGAGTTGATGGAGTAGCCAATGACACTGAGTTATTCATGGCACCAGCCCTAGGCATGCCATCTTCTTTAATTGAAGGAACATGATAGAAGAGAACCAGTACCATATCCTTCACAGGGCGCATAACTAATTTGTAGCAAGTTAGGTTTGTGGGTTTGGCGAAGAATTGCAAATTAACTTGCTAAATCAAGGGTATGTCTTTGCGTACTCTAATTGAATGAGTTAGATTTTTTTTTTTTTATCTTTAAGAGACATAGCATGATAATAAACAACTTGAGATTTGCATAAGTCTCGAGTTTGAATTATAATATGTATTTTTTATAAAAATTTAAGACAATTAAAATTTTAATTGCTCATCCGGGCTTATAAAATAAGCTTTTTGGGAGATGGGGTTTTTTCAAATTCAAAGAGTTAGATTTTTTTTTTATATTGAATATAATGTTTAAGAGAATGATTTGAATGAAAAAGATGAGAAGATAATTTAGAAGATAAGTGGACTAGAAGTTAGTTATGATGGCTAAGGTTATTTGTAATTCAATGATAAAATTATAATATTAATATTTCAAGGACAATTTAGTTATAAAATAAAATATAATAACAACATTATAAATATTTTTTTAAAAAAATTAGATTGAGGATGTAACTTGTTATTTATCATGTAAATTCAAGGATGTAAAGTTAATTTTTAAAAGAAAAAAAAGAAAAAGAAATTATTTTTATTTATAATTTATTTCTAGCATGATTTGTTCTCTTTCAAACACATTGGGGAGTAGTACTGGATGTTTCAACATCAAACCTGAAAAGGGCTAATTCTCTTGACTTTCAGACTGAAGCTTCCCTAAACTTGTATCCGAGTCTAACCTTCATCTTCTGACACCAAGCATGAGTCCATTAGTAGGGTTTCAGCGCTGAGTTGACATTGTCGCCACAAAATTCTAGGGTTTTAATTGATTACGTGATTTGTGGTTTTTTTTACCAGATGGCATCTAATTACCATAAAACTGATTAGTTGTGATATTGTGGGGTTCGAGCGATGGGGAAAAGGAAGCCTGGAGTGAAGCCTCTACCCAAAAAGAGAATGGCATGAGTTTCGAGTGCCGCATGTGAGTGTTTATGCCATTCTGGACACCATTCTTTTGCAAGTACTTTACTCATCGTATGTTCTACAGCAATCCAATTTTCTTATATCATATCAATAGATGCCAAGCTTGAATGGATGGATGAGCTCTCGGGCTTGAAAAGTCCAAATGCGCATCAAGCTCTTCATCATGTTTCCCAACAATGCTTCTGCACCAAACAAATAGGGAACTTACAATTGGAAGTAGAAAGCTAGGGAACTGACATGGTATCAGCATTCATAATACAACACGTGAAAAGAGATATAATTCTGACAAGTTACTACATATTCCAAGTAGTTTAAAAATATAATTTATGTATTGAATAATTAATTCTTTAATTTTAATAATTTAATTAATTCTTTATAGTGAAGATAACTAGTAGTTTATATCTAATATTTGATAGATTAAGATGGTTGGTATGATAAAAATTTGTTTTATAGATTTAGAAATTTTTAGATGCTGAACGAATTATCTTTGTAAAAAAAAATATAATAATATTTAGTGAGATGAAATTTGAAAATATATAGGCTATAACTACTGAGAATGAAGATATTATTAACCTAAAATTTAAAAAAATTATGAGGTATTTGTAATTTATAAATCTTGTTTTTTATGAATATGAGGGGTCAAAGTGTTATTTTAGTATAATAACATTAAAAAAACTAATTATTCTTTATACATACATCAATAAAAAATAAATCTCTTATACAAATATTAATACGATAAATATATCATTAGAATATTGTTTATAGACTTAGAAGTATAAAAAAAGTAGAATCTAAAATATAATCGAATAAACATGCCCATGAATTTTGTGTTATTTTTGTAGGTTGAGGCTATAAGAGTTGAGTTTTTTTTTAGCTAAACTTATGTCATTAGATTTTTTTTTTGTTTAAGTTTATAATCTTAGTATATTTTTCAAAATTAATTTAATAAGGACTGAACTTTTCATCTAAGTTAAATCTATAATATTAAAATTTTTTTATAAGTTAAGCTTATAAGAGCTGGACTATTTTTCTAAGGTGAGTTTATGATGGCGAGATTTAAGACTTGCCCATAAAAGTTCGATTCTTTTTTTAGGCTCTTCAATGATATCGAGCTTTTTTTCAAGATAAAACATATAAAAATTAAGCTATTCTCCAACACCGAGCACAAGCTAAGCTCATGTTGCCTAGTTTTTTTCCAAGACTGAGCTCACGAGGTCTAGGCTTTTCTTTAAAATTGTGTTTATGAAAGCTGAGCTCCTTTTAAGACTGAGCCAATGAGGTGGAGCTCTTTTCTTAGATTTAGTCTATAAAAGCTAAGTTGTTTTTATAAGTTGAGCTAATGAATTATTTTTCTATGCTGAGTTTACTGACAATTAGGTCCAAACATGTTGTCTAAAACAACAAGGTTTAGAGCCTTTTATGATTTTTTTAGGCTGTTAAATTTAAATGTATCAAATTAGAAGAAGAGATTTAAATGCAAAATAAATTAAGCACATCAATCGTGTCGTGGGTTTCGCTTGAAGAATAATAAAAAGTTGCTAGTCGGTGAATGCTGTTAAATGGTATTAGTTTTTGTAACTGTGTTTTTATGGGATTTTAAACAAAGTGTTAATGAAATACAAAGCTTAAGTTTTTTTTTTCTTCTTCTAATTTTCGATAAAATTATATTAATATTAAAAGTACTCTTTAGTCATTAATCTTATAAATAATCAAATATATTTTATTGAATTTTTCTGGACACTCTTATAAAGTTCAAAAGGTAAATTATAATTTTTCAAAATAATAAATGCAAGTGAAAAAGGGATCTAACCACAAGATGATACTCTGTAATTTTCCCGTTATAGGAAACCGTAGGACCAAATATAAAGGAAACGAGAGGGAAACGGATACAGACATAGAAAGATGACCATCATTGAATGTGTAAATGACTTCCACCGAGGTTGTAACTGAAAATTATTATGATTACTCGATGATGATGATGATGATCTTCGTTATTTTACATGAATAGCCATCCCAAGTATTCTACAAGAAGATCAAAGAGAGCGCATGCTACTGCCAATCAATTGAGAAAATCCAAAATCCTCGCTTCCATTCTTATAAATTATGTGGAAGTGTTTGATCCAACCATCAACTAGAAGATGGCTGCTATAGGACTTGGACTTAAATAAGATCATCCTTCATTGAAAGGATCCACTGACAACTGACATGTTACTTAATCAACTGCAAAGGAACTACAAAGCCACTGATCTCTTAAACAATTACTAGCATCTGACAGAAATTTTGATACCAAGGTGCTCTCCAGCAAACAGCAACACCTCAGGCGTGATTTTCTGGGACATGCCTTTTATGCTCTCTCTCCAAATAACCAAACCGGTTCATCCGGTTTCGATCATCTGTACAATCATGATGATTATAATGGTAAGACCCCGGGGCATTGTCAGTCCGATGCTCCCCCTCAAACTTTATGTCAGGTGGACTTGATGCCTTACGTTTGCGATTACTTGACTTGGGTGAGGGAAACCCCTGGTACATATCATCAGGAGCTGACAGTTCCCCATCTTCAATATTGTTCCGATCTGGCCTTTGTGATAACTGCCCCCTCATTCCATGATGCTGCTCATCCCTTGCATCAATATTCTTCCCATGACGTGAGCTCTCATATTCTTCCCTGTCCAAGTGCTTGGACCAGCTTTGTCTTCTATCACGCTTGTTTTTTTCACTTTCAGCAGCTAGTTCAATCCCATCTTCCAGTTCCCTCTCAATGAGATCATCCTCGTCCAAGAAGTCAGTTTTTCGAGTTATGTCTCCTCGGGACTTCCTTCGTTTCTCCAAAGCTGCCTTCACTTTGTCTTTATCAATCTTTTTAATAGCATCTTGGGGTGATTGACCTAACATACCCTCTCTATGCTCCACAAATCGTCCAAAATGTTTATCTTTTGATTCTCCTAAATCTTTTGTTTCACTTCTTGCAACATTCCTTTCTTGATCTTCATTTCCAAGCCAATCTGAAGCTCGCCTAAAGGCATGGCCTTCCCTCATATTATCCTGGGAAGGAAATGTATCTCTCTCATGGTGCAGATCATCTTTGGGTTCACCATCCATATTATGGTCAGAGGCACTTCTTATCTCTGCACTTCCATGGTCATTGCCGTGCTTTAGGCTGGTTCTTGGAGGACCAACATGATTATCTGCAAGAGGTTGCTTGTGCACTGGTTTAGACAAAGGTTTTGAGGGTCTAGATCTTGAACTAATACCTCCAGTGTGAGAATGACTATTAGTTGCCACCTGTTCTTCATTGCCAGATGAAACTTTTGATGAGGCCAGATGAGAAGCTCCATCTGCTATGCTCCTTTCAGCTTCACTGTTAGCTGAAGGGGGCACCCGGTTCTGTTCATACAGTTCCAGCATCTGATTGCTTACCTCTGCAGGAATTAATTCCAACAATTAATGATGAAATTCACCATTTTCAAAACTGCTATAGTAGTAGTAAGGTTGTCACAAGATTATTTGCGTTATTTATTTACATGTCTCAGTTCTCCCACTCAAACCCCACCTCCTAAGATGAAATCCACCATATTCGAAAGTGTTATTGTAATAGTTAACATTCAAAAGATTATTGTTTTAACTATTTACATGTCTCAGTTCTCCCACTCTAAGAGCTGTTTGAGAGTGGTAGAGGTTGCATTTTAAAATGGTTTTCGCTTAGATATGTATTAAAATAATATATATTTTTTATTTTTTAAAATTCATTGTTGACATCAGCACATCAAAACGATCTAAAAACACTAGAAAAATTAATTTTAAGCCAAAGAAAAAATATCAAGTTTTGGCAATGCTGCCACATTCCCCCTAACCCTTACCCCCAGCTAGCTTCATTCCCCCCAGTATGATGATTTTTTTGGTGCGAGAGAGACTGCTCTCAGGAACACATGTAATTATTAATAAAAACAATATCTGTCATCAATATCTCTAATACGATTGCAAGAAAAGGGAAAAACACCAACCCTCCAATTGGCGTGGGGTGACATCAAACTCTTGCCACCAGACCTTCTCGCCGTCTGATGGGAGCTTTACTTTGAGGAACTTTGCAGCAAGGAAAATGGCACCTGCCGCAATGTGGTGGGGCTTAAATTGCAAGCAAAGAGATGTACGCAGTCTGCATACACATCCCCCCAATCAAGAAGAGACAGAGAAGAAAGGTATAGAAACTAAAATAAGCAATTTTCCATACCCATCATTCACAAAATTCCATGCAACTTGAGCAAGGGCATTTTGAGCAACCTTAAATTTCTTTATAGCATCAACAAGAGGTTTATATGGATGGAGCAAATTGAAATCAAAACCAAGAGTTGCAAGTACAACCCTCTCTCCAAGTAAAATTATTTCCTTCTGTTGTTCATATACCTCCTGCAAGAGAAATGTGGATACTGAGTTGCAAAAAGGAAAAAATTGAGTGGAAAAAGTTGTAACTGTAAATTGTAACACTTGCAAAAAGGTAAAGGTAAGTGTTGTAAATTGTAATCTGTGTGGTCCAAGGGATTGACAACAAGACAATACAGTTTGGCATTTTGAGCAAAGTTCAGACACAACACACTTGGGCTTTAGCTCAACTGGTGGAATGGAGTGGATTGGGTAAATCATAGTCAAATCTTACAAATCAAAAATGCGGAGTGGTGGTGGTAGGGAAGCCAATCCCCACTGATGGGATGAATTGAAAAAACATTACAGAAGTGGAAAACATCCTTGCCAAGTAAATCATAGAGATGGAATATACCTTTTGCTTGATCCTCTGAACTGCTTCAGGATCCTTTTTATGTATAATCTCATAAGAAACAAGAATAACATCTTTCAGTGGACGGGGAGTCTCCTCTACCTTCCCCGCAAGAAACATACAAACTGTAGCGATAGTCTGAGATATTGAGTGAAATTAAGACAATATATTAATTTAAGGAAGTCAAAATATCAGTTACCAATTCAGTGGTGGGTACTATATAAACAAATCACCAAAAGATGAAAGAAGGGGGGAAATTACACTGGAAGAAGGGAGGAAAATATTTGACATTTAATGAAGGAACATTGACTCACCCTCCTATCATTCTTTGCATGGGATTGCCGAAGAAAGAATCGGTGACAGAAAATTATTGCAGTAGCAATTGTTACCTGGGGCCTGCAATTCGAGAAATACATGATTATCCCACGCATAATTACATAGAATAGTGTGCATTCAGTGTGCAGTGCAAAAGCACATCAACTCTCCTTAAACATTGACTTAGTGTAAACAGAAGAACCATAGCTCCTTTTAAAACTTTACCAATTCTGTCTCACCATCTCTCTTCTTTTTTGACTTCTTCATTACACCCACTCCAAAAACTCTACAAATTCTAGATTATTAAGCCCCATAAACTATTATCTAATAAAAAGTCAAGAGATAAAAGCATAAATACAGAATGTTCTCCAACAATATAAAATGCACATAAACGCTGAGCAACCAAAAGGAACAGACAACTATTCTAAACTTTAAACTATAAAATGCATTTTAATTCGGTTTTTTTATAAGAAAGGGACCACAAAAGAACACTCATATAATACCAAATTGAAGACCCAGAGACATTAGAGCATTTAGTTCAAGCTTAAGCACAAAAGGAACCACATAATGTGTAAAGACTCACACTTTAAGTCTCATGCCCAAATCTTGTAGAAATGTACAGTATGACTTGCGTAGATAAGCCTCTTTCTTTAAGTCAATGCCATCTTGTTTAGATGGAGAATTCTCTTCAATTTCCTTTCTAGAAAAGTACCAACGGCCACCTTCCTCAAGTTTTTCCTGAGAATATATGTACAGTCCGCCATTGTTCATTTCAGAATGAGATGACTCACCAGCCATTGAATTTTCCATATGTATCTACGACCACCAAATGCTATGAACAGTCTATCCAGGACCAATATGAAATGAAGGAATCAGTGTGCTGCTAGGTAAGAGCCCCCTGCAAACAGATTGCCAATACAAATAAAAAACAAAATAGGTCATGAAAGCATCATCTTTTAGTAAAAATAACTAAAAAAGAACCATAAATTGAAACGCTGAATCAATAAAAACAAAAGCCCAAAAGTTAACTATCACTAAAAACTTCAAGCTTCAATTTCAATCCGAAATTTTTCCAAACAACTTGTAGTAATTGGAAGCTTAATCCGTTCTAAGCTTTACCAACTCTCCCATTCAATCAAAAGGCCACCCATTCCATGGAATAAACTATAAAGCGAATTATAATCCCCTACGCGTAATGATTATAGAGCTTTCACGCAACAGACAAACTGCAATGTTGGTTGCTAGGAAAATTGAAGCCAAGCACGTCAATATAAAAACTCCAACCAAAAAAAAGAGTCAGATTCCCAATCAAGAACCAGTTCACAACATAAAATTTAAAGCAAAAAAAAAAGTGTTATTTATAAACCCAGAAAATGAAAACCAAAACAATATAGTCTCTTTCAAATCTTTCACAGAAAAGAAGTTCCTTTCAATCAAACCAAACAAAACCCAGATGCCATGTACAATTTCAAAGAAAAAAGTGAAGAACTTAAACTTGTATAGTCACAAGAGCAGAACAAAATACAAGGAAAAAACCAATAAGCTTCTCTGCAATTACCGAGAAAACAATATAACCAATAAACCAAAACATGCGTGTCTCAGTGTCGAAACACGAGAGAAAGAAAAAGGATACTACCTCAAATAAAAAGTAAAAGATGAAGGGGTGTGCCGAGAAGGGGTGTTTGTGGAAATTTTAGGGTTTATAGTGAGTGCATAGAAGAGTTTGCCAATTATTATTATTATTGAGTTTGCTATTGTTTTATTTATTTTTTAATGGTTAGCAATCCCTCTATTTTATTGTTTGGCTTGAACTCGATCAGCCCTATATTTCTTTCTCCAAGTAAAGAAAAAACAAATTTATTATAAAAAAAAAGGGAAAAAGAGTGCTAAATGTCTGAATTTTCAATGTCATTATAGTTGCTACTTGTACTTTTAAAATTAAAATTATAGTTTATGAGATTTATGAGATTTACTTTTTTTGTTTTTTTATAATACAATAAAATGACTAATAAAAGTAAAAGTTTTTGAATTGGTTATAATTAATTTGATCAAGAAAAAATTTGATATTTTAATAAATATAAAATAATATTTAAAATTTAAAAGTGATTGGAAGATGTAATGTATATACTAGTAAATACGAGATACCTGTGTTTTTTAGATAGAGCATGTGATATCTCTCTGCAGCAAAACACCACCTTCCATAATAACATTACAAGCGTCCTAATATCCTTTTCTTGTTGTTAAACATGTGTATATGACGGTGCGACAATTGAATTTTGATGGTTTTTTTTTCCTCTACACCTCCCTCTTTTGTCTCTCTTCATCTTAGGTTTCATATCTTCAATTTCAAAAATTAAATATATTATTTCAGTTTATATTTATATTAATTTTCATCTTTATTTTTTTATTTTTTTATTATTTTTTAATATTTTTTTAATTTTATCCATCAATATTTGATTTTATTTAATTTTTGTATGCAATTTGATCCCTATTCTTTTAATTGCTATTTTTTTTAATAATTCTCTTAATTTATTTTATTTGTCAATTTTATTCCTTGTAATTTTATTTTATTTAATTTTTATATTATATTTGGTCCTATTTTTTTATTGTTAATTGTTTGTTTTTTAATCTTTCTCTTGATTTTTTTTTAATTCCATCTCTCTATATTTCAATGATTGAAGATTTTTCCTTGTAATTTCTTTATATTTTTTGTTAATGGGATAATTTTGATCTCTTGACTTGAATCACGGGCTTTAAAAATTAGCTTGATTTAACTTTGATTTTAGTTTTTAAAGTCTTTTTGCAAGTGTTTTTTCTATTTCATATTAAGTTATTGGATCTTAAGACTCATGATATTTTTTTCATATTTTTCTTTATAAAATTATCTTAGTCTTTATAATCAAGACACAAATTTGTCATACTAACTTAAGTTATTTTTTAAAAAAATTTATAATTTTTTTTAGTTTGTCCTCCACCATTTAATTTGTTTGTAATTAAGCTTTATATTTTTTTTTCACTTATCTCTTTTTGGTGTTATTTTATTTTCATTTAATTTTTTCTCCATTATCAAATAAGATTGTTGAGACTTTTTAAGAATATTTAGAGAGTATTTTTTTATAATATTCACAAGCATTTATTTTTTTGTTGTTCATTGCTGTTTTTTTATATATATTTTAAATATAAAAATTATAATATATTATTAATTAAACTCAATCACATGTACAATTTAATTTAATTTTATACTTGATTTGGTTCCAAACATCCTAATAAATGCACAGTAATACCCTTTAGTGTAGACTTAGGAGTTGACCATGGAACTTCTTTATTCATAGAAATAATGTACAGGAAGCGCATGAATTCGCCAAGTTGCAGGCAATTAGGTGATTGAAGTAATCGGTGGAATACTTTAAGAAATGTGTGTAGATAAATAAGATGCCATTCCAAATTTATTATTATTATTATTATTATTATTATCATTGTTATTATTATTTAGGAAAACCATTCATACTGAGCAATTGATGGAAACAACAAGTCGGCTAGAAAGTCTTAACTACCAGTCAAAACTGAAAAGTTAATAATTAAAATTAAAAAAAATAAGGGCCATCAATAAAAAAAAAATTAAAAGAGTTCAGTGCAGTATCACATCAAATGCCATGCAATGACAATTATAATAGCAAGGCGATGATTTTTCTCTTCACAAAAACAATGATGAATTGTTTTTTATAGGATTCATTTGTTATTATTATATTAACAGGGGAGAAATTGTTCTCTTTATATATTGATGAAAAATAAGATGATTTAAATATTTTTAAAATAAAATATAATATAATAAAATTAAGGTCTAGAGGCTTTTAGGACTTTTACGCTGTGATTGCTTAATTTAATGACTGTACTATTCTTGAAAGCTAAAAAAAATAAATTTGACATTTAGGGGTATTTTTTGTATTTTGTTAATGGATTTTTTAGTTATAATTAATTTAAATGAGACACCTTAATCTTTTAATAAAAACAAAAATAATTATAAAATTAAAAGTAGCTCACACATGCTATACCTTCATTCACTATTGAATGGGAGGTATTCGTGCTTTTTTAATGACGCGTGTAACATTTTTTAATGATCCAATGCTATTTTCAACAACTGCGTTGGAAGCATTGTGCTGTAATATTTTTGGTGGTCATGTGCATGTTCATGAAGGAGAAATTGTTGGGTCCCTAGGATTTTTTTTATTATCTTGTATTTTACACCAGTCCTTTCAAAATTTAAATATATCATGTCAGTTTAAATTTATAATGTTTATGTTTTTTTAATTGATTTTAGAAGTTGATTTTGTTTTTTAATTTAATCAATTAACTTTTTATTTCATTTAATTTTTAATCCAATTTGATCATTATTATTTTAATTGCTATTTTTTAATTTTATCCTTCAATATTTTAATTCATTTAATCATTGTATCCAATTTGATCCTTATTTTTTTTATTTATGCTTTTCTTGATTTATTTTATATTTTAATTTTATCCCTTATTGTTGTATTTCATTTAATTTTTATATCATATTTGATTCTTATTCTTTTGATTGTTATCTATTTTGTTTTTTAATTTTAGATGATTGAGAATTTTTCTTTGTAATTTTTTCAAGTTTACTTACTATAGGATAACCCATTCTCATGACCCGGGTTAGGGTTTTAAAGATTAGCCCGATTTGATTTCAGTAATTTTTTTAGATTTTTTTTAAATTAATTTTTATTTTATTTTATCCCTTAACAATAGATTATTGGTCCTTTTGCTTTGTGATGTTTGTCACTTTCTCTTCTATATAGTTATCCGTATCTCATATCTCTAATAATAGTTAGTTGAGTTAACCTAAGTTTACTCGTGTTTTTTTTTAATTTCTTATTGACTTTTTTTAGTTTTACATTTTATTTTTTTATTGAGTGTTTTTTGTACATGATTATCCTGATATTACAACTGGGTTAAAAATATGACATACTAACTCGAGTTAGGTTTTTGTGTTCTCTTTTAAAATTATTTTTTTTAATTTATCCTTTAGTGTTTGATTTAATAGTGACTAGACTTAATTTTTTTTTCTATGAGGTTATTCCATTCTCATTTAATTTTTTTATTATCAAATAAAATTGCCGAGATATTTTAAGAATATTTATAGGGTATGATTTTTCATAATATTGCAAGAGTTTTTTTTTTTATTATTCGTTATTATTTTTAGGTTTCTTGTCATTGGATTTTTTTTATAATTATAGTATTAAATTAATCAAGCTTATTAAACTCATTATTTGAATCAATGATCCAAATCCCAAGTTTTTCCTACTACTTTAAAAATATTGAATTCCAAATTTTTCTTTTTACTTTAAAAATAATATCATTGTGTAGACATTTTTGTTTTTATGTTAAGAAAAAATTAACCCAATCCACAGTTCCGAGCTTAAAAATGTCAACTTGTGACTTATAAAAGGATCCAATTCATATAGTGTATCTTTTTTTTACGCTTGACTTGTTTATTACTTTGGTCATTGAATTATTGTTTTTTCAATTTGATGATTTTATATTGTGTTAATTAATGATCAATGTTGATGATTTGTTTCATATTGTTTTTTTTTTGAATTTTCACAGTGTCAGAAAAACATCAAGCCATTGAGTTAGTTTTTAATTTTGTGAAGAAGATTTTGGTTTAGTTGCTTACGAAGAATTAAAAATGAGGGACCAAAATGGAAAATGAGGTGAAATTACAACCCTTTATTTCAACATATATATATTTTTCTTTTTCGATCCTTTATTTTCTTTTTTCAGTCTAACTATCGAACTTTTTTTCTTTATTTTTCTCTCACTTTTACGCTTTTATATTGTGTTGATTAGTGATTTGGTTTGATGATTTGTTTTATATTGCTTTCTTTTGGGTCAGTGTAGTCTTAATAGAAAAACCTTTCAATATTTAGTGTTTTCAATTTACAAAAAAATAAATTTTGTTGTTTGTGAAAAATTAAGATTGAGGGGACCAAGATTACAAGGTTTGTAAAATAGAAGCCCTATTTTAAAAAAATTGATGTCAACGCCTCTTAGACTTAGGATTTTGAAAATTTTATATTTTGATCCCTAGAGTTTAGAAATTATATGATTTAGTATAGAACTTACATTATAATCATTGAATTTAAGAGAAAGACTTGTTCAAAAAGATGAAGAAAAGAGAAAAAGATTGGTTGTTCTAATTCCAATTATAAAAAAAAATTGGTGTCAAATTGTTTTTTTTTACTGATAAGAGTATCATTGAAGTGTTTTGGGGCTTTTATTTTATATCACTTGAGAACATAAATTAAGGTTGAGAAATTTTTGATTTAATTTTGTGTTTTTTATTGAAATTATAGACTTTTTTTTTTAGTTGAGGCATTAGTTTCTCAATGTTGTTAAAATGTATTAAGTTGAAAATATGTTAAAAATTAAGCTTTACGGTAAAAACTTACATAGCCTCTTTTTAATCACTTTTCTATCGTAAGAATCCTAGATAGTAAAGGTCTAGATAGGTAAGGCCTATGTCAAGCTTTTCTTTTCATTTTTCTTTTATTTTTAATAAATTAAATCATTTAATATATATAATTTCTTTTAAATTATTATATCAATTAAAAATATTTTACATATTATTTTATTAAATTCCATTTATTTTTACTTTGTTCTATCATTTTCTCTTTTTTTACTATCCATCATAATTAATTTCTTTATTTTATTTGATTACTTTACTACAATTATAGATTTTTATTGTTATATAATTAAATAAAATATAATTTTATAAAATTTTTTTATCAAACCTAATTGAGTTTATGATTTGGTCATAAATTTGACATGTTAATCTAAATCAAATTGGTATGTCATTACCTTAATATTTTTTTTAAAAAAAATATCCTTTCTAGATTTGTTTTAAGTCCATACATATAACACCCCTTGTTTTTTTTTTTATCATAAATTTAACTAATGCATTTCATGACACAACTAGAAATGGGGTAATTTTAATTTTATTTTTATCAACTCTATTGATCATAGAAGATACTTTGGTTTAGCCTTTATTAATATTTAATGAAATCTAATATTCTTTCAAATTCCTATATCTTTTTAACAAGATTTTAGGAAAGACTTCTATGGAGTCCAATCCAAAATTTTATCTTATTACTTACATTAAAATATATTCTAATAATTTAACATGGATGCCTCATGCATACCAACAATTCATTTTTATCTCTCAAATCTCTTTACAATTTATCCATAGTCCATATAATACTTCTATTTTATTCTTTTCTTTAAGAGACCATATATCTTACAAATTTAAATGCATGATTGAATTTAAGTAAATATTTAACATGTATAATAATATCATAATAACATTCCATTCTTAATACATTCCAAAATAAAGTTATTACAATAACATAACTTTTCAAAATACATAAATTTTATACTTAATAAAATGTAAAGTAATAAACTAAATCAACGTTGTTCTATTAAGAAAAATAGACCTGCAAAAATTATAACATATAAGTAAAGGAGATATATCATTCAATGATTTAATATTTTATAAATTTAATTCTCGACTAATATATTAACTCAATATTGTTAATAATTTAAATTTTCCTTCTTCATATCTACAAGTCACCTTTAGTATTAGCAATTCAATATACATCCAACCTTTTAGTTATTGCCCATACAAAATACTAAATCATTTATTTATTATGTCATTTATCATCTGAATTATCCAACAAGCCTCTACATATCTTTTTAGTCATTATCAAGATAATTATTAAGTATTAGAACACATTTATTTTTTTTCTTTGTCATATTCATCATTTCTTATCATCAATATTAATAAGTGTCTTTTTAGCTACCACCATTACGATATACTAAATAACAAACATCATTTGAATTTGTGAACATTACCGATTAATATCAATAATCATTTTCCTAGCTTCCGTTATCATGATATGCTAAGTATCAGACATCCTTTAAGTCTATCAATATTATCAATCAACATCGCCAATCATTTCTATAGCTTCTGCCATCTTAATGTATCAAGTATTGGACATTCTTTGAGTCCATTAACAATATCTCTCAACATCAAGAATCATTTACTTAGCTTTCACCATCATGACATACTATGTATCATACATCCTTTAAATTCATCAATATCATTAATCAACAATGATAATAATTTTCTTAGTTTTCACCATCATTGCATGCTAAGTATTTGACATTCTTTGAGTCCATCAACATTATAATCTTTAAACAACTAAATAATTCTATTTGATTTGAGTTGAATCCTTTTTTTTTTACTAGATTATCAACTTCTAATTAAATTGGATCATATAAGATTTTTTCTCTTTTGAGTTAACTCATGATATTTCTATTTTTAATGCCATTTACAGTTATGCATATTAATAAAAACAAGACAATAATAAAGATTATTAAAATTTAAAATAAAACAAGATGACATATACCTATTTTGTCATATGATAACCTTTGCTCCCTCTAAGAATTGACTCATTCCTGATGTTACTCTTGATTTCAATAAGAAGATTCATGATTGATTAATGCATCTCTCAAAAATAAAGTATCCATACTCAAATCAACCCACTTTCCACTTAATGCTAACGTATATCATGTTTTTACTTAACAAATACTAATCATACAAAAATATCACATGGTTTAATGCTCCTTCGTTATAAAACTTCATATCATAGGTTAATCTTTCAAATTTTTAACTTGGATCACAAGAATAGGATAATACCATAGACATCAAATCAAAATAAATTATAAAATATAATTTCTAATTAACAAAATATTGAAAGATAAAGTTAAAAAAATCAATTAAAAAAACAAAAAAAACTTGAGTCCACCTAGGTTAATCTAACAAACCTACTATCTAGGTTACAAGATCAGGATAAGCCAATAAAAAATAAATCAAAACAAATATTGAAACTTAATTTCTAATAAATCCAATGTTAAAGGATTAAACTAAAGTAAAAAACTCAATTAAAAAATAACCAAAGTCAACTCAATTTAACCCTCTAAACCTGTGAATCAGTAATAAAATTAAGATAACTTCATAAAAAATAAATCAAATTTATAATGTCTAATTCTCAATCAATCCAAAATTGAATGATAAAAGTGAAAAAAAAACACCAAAAAAAGACAAAAAACTTAAGTCCACTCTTATTGACCCGCTAAACTTGCAACGCAAATTATATGAACAAAATGATATTATAAAAAATAAATCAAAACAAATCATGAAATCTAATACCCTAATAAACTCGTGTGTGTGTGAACAAAAATATTTGAGTCCATCCGAATTAACCTGTCAACCTCATAATTCAAATTATAATACCAAAATAACCTCATAAAAAATAAATCAAAATAAATTATTAAGCTGAATTCTCAATTAATCTAATATTAAAAGTTAAAAAAAAATCAATTAAAAAAACATAAAAAAAAACTCAAATAAACCTAGATTAACTCAACCCAAGTCATGAGACAAAAATAATCTTATAGCAAACAACTCCTTATAAAAAACAAATTATAAATTTTAATTTCTAATAAGCACTATATTAATAAATAAAATTTAAAAAAAAAAACTATTTCAATAAAGGTAATTTGTGAGGTGTGCAGTGAATTCACTCATCTTTCTAGTTTTTGTTAATAAATAATAATAGTAATAATTATATTAGTAATAATAATAATTAATAACCGCGTATATGCTTCAAGATTATGATACATATACAAATGATGGATACTACGTTCTCATAGAAAGGTGTAGGTTACAAACTGCTACTCTAATAACAATTACAGCTCAACAAGTTTTCAGTTGACTCCTTGCCCCTCCATCCTTGCAGACTGAAACCAGGGCTGGGAATTTCTGTAATTTGCAAAGAAAGATGCAAAGCTTATCACCATCAACAACTACTCAACTTCTTCACCTGATCATGCGGGAATGTAGAGCATAAGAATTACATCACCATAGCTAAAACAGGGAAACTTGCTCGAGTAAGAGGTAGGAGATCTCTTCTGTCATTGCTTAAGCAAGGGACATATTTCAACTGTTACCAAGCATAAACGCATGTCAAAGATGGATTATCCCCATTTTCAAAGTTTTGGCATGATGGAGCCAACAGTGCTGCCTCATCTGCCCCTGTCCAGTTCGAATATCTTGACTTCTCACTGTGGTCAGATATTAGTTAGAGTGACATTTCTGTCAGATACTGTGCATTCCCTTTTTCACTTCACTGATCACACACCAGATGTTCTTACACGGAACCGATATTGAGGCTGAGAATCCTCCTCCTCCTCCTCATCATCTTCACTAGAGTCATCCTCAACCCTGTCCCAGCGCGCATAATCCAGAGTCGAGTGTCCCTTTGGTTTTGGGATTGCTTGCCATCCATTAGAATTCTGTTTAATTGATTCTTTTGTCCCAGCATCAGCTTCAGCAGGAGCAGTCTTTCTAGGCTCAGCCTTCCGCTGTGCTTGAGCAATAACTTCAGCAGTAATAGTTTTTCTAGGCTCAACTTTCTTCCTAGCTTGAGCAATAACCTCAGCAGCAATGGTCTTTCTTGGCTCGGATTTTTTATCTATACTTTCCACAGAAATCTTCTTGATGTCTGGTGTTTTATGAACAATAACTTCAGCATCATTTGTAGTCTGACAAGGCTCATTTTTCTGATTTATATCCACCAGTGCAGTTGCTGGGTCTTGTTTTTCCACTTGTCCACACGGTTCTGCTTCATTTTCATCTTCTTCCTCTTCTTCTAACTCCACTTCAGATTCAGGTATTGGAGCTAGAGACTTTCCTTATGCAAAAATAAAAATAAAAATAAAAATAAAAATTTCTTTAACTCACATTAAGGACAGTAATATCTAAAAAATCACAATCTTCACCACAAAACATTGGTCAGACTAGTCTCAGTAACACAATAACATTTAGGAATTTGGTCATATAGAATCCTAACCATTTCCATGTAATCCAAGGCTGAAGAAGTAGTTCTTCAGCCTTCCAAATGCATAGCTTCCAAAAAACAGAAGGAAAAAAAGGTTTGCCAACAAGAAAGCCCAACTTGTAATTCCTGAACAGCCCAAAAATTTCAACTCTTATATAGCACAAGTTTAGCATCCTTGCACAAGCACCAAATCAAAACAAACTTGGACCTCTACTTGTCACGTCAGTCAACGGTGGCATCTCTCTATAACAAATACGCAGCATGATAGATTAGCTAACAATGATCAAAATATTCCTTCTAAGTAGTTTAGGCAAGCTCCCAAGACAAACGGAGAATCAATATAAAGACAGGTTATGACTAAGGAAAATGACCACTTGTATTGCAGATCATTAGTAAAATTCGCCAAAATATTATAGCAGAGTACATCATTAGGCCTCATGTTCCCCTTCCAATTGGTAAAATCTCCATGATGTTTTATATCCTAAATTATATTTGGGGGTTGGGGTAGATAATCTTCTGAAAATAAAAAACAGAGAGGGTGGAAGGTATACCAATTGTGTCCTCAGACGAGCTTCAAGATTCTGGTAAACTTCTGATGAAGGATTCAACTCCATCAGCCTATTGACATCAAAGAGTGCTGAGGTGTACTCCTTAAGGGTGACTAGAGTCTGTGCCCGCAACATCAATGCTCCAGTGTGATTGTGATCAAGCTCAAGCACTGATGTACATTCTTCAGCTGCCTAAAATAAAATCATCAAAGAACAGTAAATGTTGGTTAATATTCACCAAAAAGCAAGTTTCAAGGAAGCACTTCCATACAACAGAATAAAATCCCTATCCAATCTTCCAACCTCTTACCACAGCCATACCATTCCATCTGAAATAACATTTTTCATTATTAAGTTCTCCCAAGTCCCAATAATAGTCCACACACACGAATTCCTCCCTTTCTTTCATATTTCTCCAATATGGACAGCAGATACAAGAAATTTTGAGAGACCAAGCGATTTTTTAATATTTTATTATTTTGATATTGATGAATCCAGGCATTTTATGTCTCTTAGACATATTAAAGGCCATTCTAGATCAAAATTTGGTTTCAAAAAATCACAAAAACGCTTCTAAAATCTATAGTCTCCTAATTCCCATAAGCCCAGTTCAAAAATTTCTATAAAAAAGATTATCAATATAGCTATTCTACATCAAACTTCAGTTGTCAACAATCAAAACCCAGAACTAAAATATCCAATCTTCACATAACATAACACTTTCTTGCATAAAAAAGACGCCAGCCCATCAAAAATCAGAATCCAAAAATCCAAACTGTACATCACAAACCACTTCCTTGGCATAAAATAACAAGAACCCTTTATTTCGAAATCATTAAAAAAATACAATAGTTGATACCTTTTTGAAATCATGCAATTTCAAATAACAAGCAGCTCTATTACTATGCAAAGCAATCTTTTGTGGCTTAGTTTTAGCCATGGAAAGTGCCTCTGTGTAAAATCCAAGCGCTTCGTCGTAGTTTCCATCTCTGTACATTTGATGTGCTGTCTCAATCTTGTTTGCCATCACCACCATCAAAACCAACCAATCTGCACCCTTCAAAATCAAGAACTAAGATATTCAAATATAAAATAACGATGACAACTTCTCCTGGTAGGAAGATGAGCAATAATAGGGAGGGAGAAAGGGACGAGCAATAATAGGATTACGATGAGTGAAGCTTAAGAAAGGGTTTTGTTTTAGAATCTACTAATTTTTGTGTTTGAAATCTGATATTAGTCGGTGATTAACGAGAGAGGGCGAGCGAGATTATAATACGTGGGGTGTTTTTTGTTTTGAGTTTGAAAGAGGTGGACGGTCTGGGTCAAGTGAGGGGACCCGTTAATATTATATTTGGTCCTTCTCTCAAAGTTTTCCTAGTTTGATCCCTTACTCTCTTATTTGTCTTTATGGCATTCTTGGTTCTGTATTTATAATTATTAAATCATCCTTAGTAAGAGTTATATCACAGGAATAAGCACTATTAGGTGAAAAATAGACATGTGCGAGCGCTATTCACGGGTCGGTATTTTCCCCCCCATTTATGAAATGATGTATAGATACTGTAAGCGCATCTCAAACCTAAAAAAAAATAAAAAAATTAATAATTTAAAATTAAGTTTAATAAGTTAATTTTATTTTAATTAGATAATAACAAAATAAGAAACAATAATAAATGGACAATTTTACTTTTTGAAAAAAGATCATGATACTTGAAAAAATATTTGAAAATAAAAAAGTAGATAAAAAAAATAGATAAACAACCAGCACAAATTAATTTAAAACAGTGTGATAAACAAACATGTAACTTAGATAATAAAAGACGATTCAACCTACGTTAATTCTAAAATTTATTATCTAGTTCATGAGATCAAGATAACTTAATAAAAAAATTAAAGAAAACCACAAAGAAAATCTTCGTTGAAAAAATTAATGTTGAACAATGAAATAAAAAAAAAAGATGTTAACTTGCATTAACTTCTTAAACTAGTAATCTAGATCATTAAACCATAAACATCATATATGAAAAAACAATAGAATCTCCAACTAATCAAATACTAAAAAACACAATTAATTAGATAAAAGGAACTAAAACAAAAATAATAATTAAAAGAATAATGATGAAAATAAAATTTAATAAATAAATAAATCAAAGGGCAACTTTTTTTTTATTGGAGGTTTAAATTGAAAAAAATAACTTTAAAAAAGTAAGAAAAAATCAAAAAAATAAGGAATTTGAAAAAAAAACAATACACCATTGACTTTGAATTGAAGGTTGAAATTAAAAACCAATAAGAATCTTATAAAAAGACCAAGAAAAAAAATATAAAATTAAAAAAAAAAGATTAAATTGAAAAAAATTAATATATGAAAAATTTTAATTGAAGCATTGAATTAAAAAAGATTTTTTTTATTTACAAAAGGACCAATCACAAAATTTGGAAATCAAAGAAAAAGAATAGAAGCAAAAAATCATGATAAAAGAGGAACAAAATGCAATTTAAGTGTATGAGAGGAAAAAACAAAAAAGATTCATCTACGATAAACCATATAATTTTTGTCATCACCCGGTACATCAAGAGAAGAAAAAGAACATAAAAGCACTTTCAACAACATGATAAAATGATAAAATAACAATTTTAACTATTAAAAAACATCATATGAGCTGCTTAAAGTATGTTAACACCTTTCACGTGCTTGTGCATGCAATAAACATAATAATAACTTTTAATTTTTATTGAAAGATCATAATATTTTTAATAAAAAAAATGAAAAATACGTGATTGAAGTATTTAAAAAAAAAAAAAAAAACCTTTCAGGGCGTTGAAGTGATTTTAGTATCTCTGAAGTAATAACTAAAATTGTCCCTGGAGGCATTATATTTTGTCTCGAAAGGCATTTTAGTATTTCTCGTGTTCATAAAAAAGAAGAAGAAAAGAACCATATTAGTCTCGTAGGCAAAGTCAAATGTTATCGTTGAAATCCTGGGTGAAATGAGCATGTTCCTCCCCTTCCCCTTTTAGTTTCTTTTATTAATATTAATTTGAAACAATTTTGTGCAATAAATCATTTGGGTAATTGCCCAAATTTCTCCCATTTAAACTCGGATAAAGATACAAAAACTTAGATATCCAAATCAGCAAAATTTTATTTTATTTTAAGCTTTAAATTTTTAGAAATAATATTATTTAGAATCCAAAATGCAAAGCAATTTAAACGTTTATGGTATATGCTGTCCGTGGTTCAGGCTTTTAATTGTATTTTTTTTTAGCTTAAAAAAATTAATCAATAATTAATTTAAGATAATCAACTGATTTTTTTTAATATCTTTTTTCCAGTCTTGAAGTTTAAGTAAAGAATTATTTAATCTAAAATAACATTTTTCATTTATTTGATTAGTATTAATTATTCAAAATGATTGTCGTTTATATCAATATTTTATTTATAAATAACAAATTTAAATATTCATATTATTCATTATTTGATTAGCATTTATTATTCAAAATAAAATTAAAAAAAAAGGATCACACATAATATATACACGCTGATACAAAAATAAATTTTAAAAAATAAAAAATATTAATTTAACATATTTTTAAATAAAAATATCTTAAAAATCAACCGATATTATAATACAAAAACTACCTTAAAGCTATTAATGACAGAAGAACCAAATTGATTACAAAACAGGAGGGCAAAAAGGTAATACTAAGATAAAGAAAAGTAAGGGAATCAAACTAAGATAAAGCTGAAAGTAGAGGGATCGAATGCACCATTCGGTCCATTTGACGGAAAGTTCTAAATGGGGGACAAATGGAGACAAGCAACATATTGAGAGGAACCTGCGCCTTTAAGGCTCCCTTTCTGGTTTCTCCATTTTTTCATGCTTAAAGTTCATACTTATCAACCATCACTCTAGATATTTGGAAGTTTTTGAACTTATAAGTCAAAATAGTTCAAGTCTTTTACCAAATCATGGTGATAAATTCGATTTTGTTATAGTAAATGGGATATTTTAGAAGTGGATACGTGGTTAGAGTTTATTTTAGAAAATTTTTAATAGTTCATGAATCATAAAAAAATATATATTTGAATGAATGACTAATAGATGATAAGGTCTTAAAACAACATTTTTATAATATAATAAAAAAATATATAGAAAAATTATTAATATGCTTTGAACGTTAAGGATATTAAATATTGGTCTAGAGCCTATTATAAATATAAAAATTTTATTTTAACATGATAAATAATAAAAACTCATCTTATGAATATAAAATGTTATTGAAACATATTAAATATTGTGTTCTTTCTGATTTCTTTATTGTTCTAATATTCATCAATAATTACCACAAGTTTTTCACTATAAAATTTATTTTAGAGATTTTTTAAAATTCACATAGTAATCAAAATATTACTATCTACAAAGGGCCTTTTTTTTTTTTTGTCAATTCTCATTTTATGAGGGCATTTAGCATAAGAGAGAATAAGGAAAGAAAATTCATGGAAGCAGCGGCTGAGAACATGCTCGTTAATCTCCCATTATAAAACACGTTCACACTTGTGAAGTGGTTGAACCATCCATTCCATGTGCAGTCATGTTGCTAGAAGTTTCAAACAAATGCTGTAATCAATCTGCCATCATATTGGCCCAGCTCAACCTCTCTGTACATCCTACTAAATTACAGTTCTCTTCAATAATGAAACCTATGATTGGACAGAAGTTACAACAGAGCTTAATTCTACTACAAGAAAGATGAATGTTACCTTAACTGCACGATTAAAATTCCTAACATTGAATTCTTTTTTTCCCATCAAGAACAGGCAGCACGTTTTGTAGAATATCAGCTCCAAGGCAAAGTTCCTGATCTCCGCTAACTATGAAGCACAAGTTTGACTAAATTTCCATTCCAGCAGTCCACATATATATTTGAATGCCAGAATCTCCAAATGCATCTATGAATAGGGAGGCTGGTACATCCAGCTAACTTCCAATAACAAGCAGAAACCCTCCAATTTCTTTCACACGTGAGTTTCCACCAGGCTTTTGCGACAAATTATTTTGAAATACAGCTCCTCCTTACATAAACTAGCTTAAATTTCGATTTTGAGATTTTTTTCAGGCACTCAATTCTGCATGACAAACAAGGGAATCATCAGCAAATGTACTTCCATCCATGGTCACCAACAAACACAGCTCCAATTGGAACGCCTACAGCAAGAATTTGGAATGCTTCACTATTCCGGGGAAGACCCCATAAACTTCATATGCCCCTTGATACCCTGTGTCAGCTAAACCATTCAAATTACAGAAGCCCTTATAGCCAGCGAATACAAATAAGCATTACAAGGAGAGAAAAACGCATACAATGATAGCTAATAGCATGTAAAACCAGTAAAATGCTAATTCACCGATGTCTACAGGTTTTGAGATTGAATTAAGCACTCCAAAAGAAAAAAGAAACATTTGTGATAAGAAAAAAAAGGTTGCAATGGCAGTCGAATCTATAATTAAGTTGCCAGAATAACCAAAGCAGCATCAGTTTTCCAAGTCCACTTCCCCTTTACATCTTGATAACCTTCAAAAAGCCCAGGCACATTTTTTTCACGCGGGACTCTCATAATTACTGGGCATACGTACCAGCAGGGCTCTGGTGGCAGCATCTGCAGGAAATCCTCCACTGTCCATTTCATCAATAAGTTTCACTTCCGTGGATCCATCCTAGTATTGAAGAAATGCGTGGATAAGGATATATAAGTGCGCAACCATATGGAACGCAGCGTTCCCCTCAAAAAGCTTGTATGTTTCAATGACTAATCCTTATTTACAAATTCCACTGATTGATGAAGTGTGTGCATAAAAACCCTCAACAGCGAGCATAGAATATAGTTCCCTTGCCTCTTTAAGCTTACCGGACTTGCACGTACCATCAATAACAATGTTGCTGGTTAGCAAGTTAGGCTTTACCACGCTTCTTTGAATATTTTGAAATAGTGCCAACGCCTCATCAACATGCTAATTATACTTTTTCCTCCCCATTATAAATTACCTGGACATTTTTCAAAACTTGAATATACTTGTACACTGCTTAAATAGTTAGTCTTCCATTCCATGGGGACTCATGTAGCTTGCATTTTTAAATAATGCTGTGATCTGCTACCATATTAGTCCAACTCAATTTCTAAATACAGCATAATAAATACAGCTTCTTATATAATCATAACTAGAATCAGAAGTGATAACATGGCAATCTGATTGTACAAAAGTTAATCATACAACTTAATCCTGCTACAAGAATGAAGAAGTTTACCTACAGCTGAAGCCTGCAGGATTTAATTTCTTCACCTTTTCTAACTTTGAATTATTTCCATTGAGTACAGACATCACAATTTGTAAAATATCAGCTCCAAGGCCAGCAGCTGACCTATTGCTATCAATGGAGGCAAAAGTTTCACTATATTCCTTTTCCAGCAGTTAATACAAGAAGGGCAGAATTTCCACGTGCTTCTACAAGTAGGATGCAGGTTCATTCAGCTTAATTCCAATAATAAGCCCAAAAAATCAATTTTTTTTTTTTTGTAATTACAGCGTTCTCTTGTATACACTAGCTAAAGATTCTGGCTCTAAGTTGTCAAATGGTGTTGCGATACAAACAAGGGAAGCGCCAGCGAATGTACTTCCAGGGTCATGATAAGTTATCGCTGAAGCAACTCTTCAAGTCACCGATACAACTCCAATTGGCAAGCCTAGAGAAAGTGGTTTGGCAAGTGTCAATACATCCAGGACGACCCCATAAGCTTTGTGCTTGCAAGAGAGACCCTGTTCAGCCCAAAACCCAAAGCACTTACAGAATGACAGGCCTTGTAAATTTTGGAAGACATTATAGAAAATTTCCCGAATAAAATTAGTGAATTATGACCGAAATGCATTCAAGGATTGTTAATAGCATGCAAACGCAGTTAGATGCTGATTCACTGATGTAAATTAATTTTTGAGTGCAAAGCACTACAAAATGAAATGGAGGTTTTAGCATGGAAGATGGCATAGGGGGTGGAATGGGGCCCTGAGGTACAGTGGAAAGAAGCGCGTTGATACTCTTAAATCATCCAGTGATCATCAATGAGGAATTATCTATCAGATCAGGTACTTTGAGAAGAATGCTCTCCTTCTTCGTCACCTTATAAACTAGATTCAGGATTGGTTTTAGGTTTGCTTTCCTTCTTCCCTTTCCATTTCTTCTATTTCCAGGTTTGCTTCTATTTTGGTACTTCCAGAGGATTTTCAGATGTAGAACAGTTTAACCAATGGCAGGACTAGATTTTGTCCGTGTGCGCGAGTATATAAACATGCTAAATGCAATTTCTAAATTCCAAACAATCAACATTGACCACAAAATCCAACACTTAGCCTTATCATTAATAGTTGATTACTTCATTGATGATCAGCAGAGCCCCTGCATCATAATAAGCAACGTGCCAGAACCCTAAAATATCCTTTTTTTTGCCTGCATTCGGCCTCTTCAGCTTAGATGGGTCCACAAAAGCTTCAGCAGGTGTTAAGGTAGTTGTGAAAGAGTGAATTCTTTAGCCAGTACTTACATCAGGGTTTTGAGTTTCTTTGGAACTTCCTGCCAAATTTTATAGCCGAACCATTTGGTTCCATTTCAAAACTTGTAAAAAACAGATCATGATACTTAACGCTTTGCATATGGGAAACACTAAAAGTCTTAAACATTACTATATCTGCATCAGGGCACCATACTACTTGTCTAGTGGAATTTATGAAGCAATATACTTTCTGATGGAACAACTGTTAGATGCTAAGATTCTAAGAATACCTCATAAACGCATTTGAATGCGATACTTTTTTTGTTACTTTTAACAATAGCCCAAGAATAAAAGGATAAATTATGCTAGCAGAATCCAATTATATGACAGTAGCTGTTTCTTTTTTTCGTCAATTTAGCAGTAATGAGAATTCACACCCAGTTGAAAACAAGACAAGGGATGCTGGACTTTGTGCAAAATCATATCATAAATAATATATGAGATGCGATGGAAATAGAATCTACAATTAATCAAGTCAATATCAAGTTTTCAAAGTTTACTTCAACCTTTCACCTTGGCAACCTTCAGAAGGCACAAGTAATTTTTTTAAAGCAGGACTCCCATCAATAGGGAATAGATCTCCCAGCACGGTTTTGGTGGCAGAATCTGCAGAGAATCCACGATTGACCATTTCATTGAGTTTCCTTGCCTATGATGTGTCTTTCTGTAGGAGAAATCCTCGGATTATGACATTATAAGAGCAATAATTTGGCATGCAGCCATCCTCTTCCATTTCTATAAAAAAGCTCTCGTGCTTCAATTACATTTCATTCCTTGCAAAGTCCAACAATTAGTGTAGTGTATATATAAACATCAGGCTGAAATCCTTGAATACCAAGTCTAGAAAACAGTACCTTTGCATCTTGAATCTTCCCAGACTTGTACATACCATTGATCGATAAGGGTGTTTTAGGTTTCCAAGTCTGGCTAAATATCTCTACTGTGAATCTCTCGAAATAGTGCCGAAGCCTATTCAATATACCCTTGTTTGCAATAGCCATCAAGCAAATTAGTGTAAGTTTTTAAATCTAGAGTATGGCCAGAAGCACGAATTTCCCTGAAAATCTCTTATTCATCACTGATCGTCCATACTTGACACAAGCCCTTTATGAAAGTATTGTAATTAACTATACCAGGAACAAAGCCTTTATGAGACATTTTATCAAAAAGTTGCATTGCTTCATCTATCCTTTCCATCTTACAATATCCACAGATCAAGGTGTTGTACTTAGAAACACTGGGCATAGCACCCTTGCTCACCATCACACCAAATACTTTTTTTTTTTGCTTCATCTATTTGCCCTCGAGAAACAAAATCCATTCATCAGTGAATTGTATGCAACAACATCTGGCACACAACCTACGCTTTTCATTTTCCCAAGCAATCCATCTGCCTCAATGATTTTACCAACTTTACGAAGGCTGTTTGCGATCGTGCTGTAAGTATATGAATTGAGTCGATATCTCTTAGCCAACATTTCATTAATCAGTTTCACAGCTTGATACAAAATACCATCTTTACACACCCCATTTACTAAGGTAGTAAATGTAAAAGTACCAGACTGAAAACCGCATTTACGGATATTTCTCAAGAGAGGGAACCCAGAATCAACGCAACGTAAATGGCAGAAGCAATTGATGAAGATGTAAAGAGTACAAGCATCATGAGGAACTCCAGCAAGTTCCATTTGTTTGGACAAAGAAACCACTGTCTCATATTCTTTCACGTCCACAACTGTCGATAGTAAATTATTAGATTCGACAATAGAAGGGAGAGGTTCCCTGCCAATCATGGCGTTGAAAGAAGCGAGGGCATAATGATCAATCTTACTAAACAAGACCTTATTGCTACTTGTACTTGGAGAAATGTTAAAAGAGGAAAACAAAGCCATGTCCATTCGATGTTGAATGCCAAACATTGAATTTCTAGCCGGCAACACGCTTGCTCGAGTGATCGCCATTGTTGCCTTTATTTGATGCCAGAAGCAAGGGTGCCAACTCCAATTCCGTTTCGGTGGGTGATTAGTTTTTTCAATTGAAATGGAATGTTGTAGTTTTGAAATGTTGATATATATATATATATATATATAACATAATTTGAATTTAAAATAAATTAATTATAAATTATGCTATGCCAAATAAATATAATTTTAAAATTTAAAATATTTTTAAATAATTAAAATTAAATAAATAAAATAATTCAACTTAAACAAAATATTAAAATATTATGAAAATAATTTTTTTTAATAAAAATAATTTAAATACAAAGTTAGGTCAATGCTATCAAGACTAATAAAATCTAAAACATTTCTTGTTTTGTCAAATTTCTATAAAGTATAAATATGAAAAAAAATAACATAAATATAAACCACATATAATAATGATAAATTTAATTTTAAAAAATTAATATCATTATTAATAAAAATAGTAATAATAATTTTTAATATTATTATTAATATCATTGTTATTGAAAATAGTAATAAAAATGAGCTTTTTATACTTGAGTGGTTTAATTAATTAAATTGAACCAGTTTCAATTTGATTCAATAACTTTTTTAAACCAAAATGGAACATATGAAATGAAACTGGAACATTTCAACTAAAATTTAGTCGAAAAATATGGAATGGACCAAGATTTAAAATAAGATAAAAATTATTCTATTTTGTTTCCTTCTTTTTAATTATTATGAAATGTTTCGATCATTCCAGACAAAATAGAATAGAATTGACAACCTTGGCTAGAAAAATGATTTGAAGGGACTAAACTAGTCTAGTGGTAGCATAGTTTTGAAATTTGGTCCTATGGTTGATCCGGTTTAAGATTTGGGTTATGAGTTTTGCTAGAGTTATTGAGTTAAACTTATCTTTTATATATATATAAATTAAAATGATATTATTATTTTTTTTAAAAAAAAAATAGTCAATAGATTATAACTAGGTTTTTTACTGGGTTTGGATGGATCAACCAAATCGAATCAAATTATAACTTTTTTAAAAAAAATCAACTTGATTTTAGCTCTATTAGTTGGATTCTAGATCAACTCACCAAATTAGATCGAGTTTCAAAACTAGAAAGAACAAGAAAGAGGAGTTCTTTTATTTGGCTAAATCCTTTTATTTTGATAGAAAATAATATTTATATGGAAAGAAAACCTTCTTTATTTTATGAATTAGCCCTATATTTGAGTTGTAAATAAACATTTAATTTTTAGTTGATTAAGAAATAATAAATATTTTCATTTTAACATTATCTTGTTATTTCTTAAATTTAAATTATTATATGATTATAATGTTTTGAAGTTGTCTAACAAATGACACTTCAGTTTCAAAGATTGGTTATATTTGACTTTCTTATTCAATTATAGTCAAACTTGTCTTATATTATTATTATTATCATCATCAAATATGATCTCTCTCTCAATGTTAGTAGATAAAGGCTTAGAAGGATGATCAATAATGTCAACTTTACAAGAATATGGTAGTGTTTAGCTACTGTATTATGTCGAATAAAATAAATATAATGAAAATAAAAATATATTTAGTTAAAAAAATAATTATGAAAACATGATGGGATCTGCTCTAATTTATTTGTTAATAATATTATACAAATAATATTTAAATAAAAATATTATATTATAATTATTGTAATATTACAATTTAATAATTTTTTAACTTTTTATAACAATCAATTTAAAATTAATTATTAATCTTATTACTATCCATTATCATCATATTATTATAATTATTATTAATATTATTGTTATTGTCATTATTATTACTATTAATGATATTAATAATGTTGTTGTTGTTATCACTAATATCATTATTATTATTTTAATTATTATTAATATTATTATAATAATTATTACTATCATTACCACAATTATTGATATCATAATTACCATAACCATCGTAATAAACTATTATTATTATTATTATTTGTTACTATTATTATTACTGCTATTAATAGTATTATTATTGTTACTATAACAATTATTGCTATCATTACCACTATTATTATCATAAAAATCTACTATTATTACTATAATTATTATCGCTATTAGCAATATTATTAATATTTTTATTGGTTTCATTAGAATTATTTCTACTACTACTATTACTATTATTATCATCACTATTATTATCATCACTATTATTATCATAATAAACTATTATTATTATCACTATTATTATTAGTATTACTACAACCACTATAATTACTATCATTACTGTTATTGTTATTGGAATAACAAAAATTATAAATTTAATTTGAAAAATAAAATTAAACACTATAAAAACTTTCAGGCAAATGAAACAAATAAGAAATCAAAAGGGCCAAACTAAAATTAATATTGTTATTATTGAAAAAAATCATAAAATTGATTTGAAGAATAAAATTAAAGACTATAAAAACTTTGACAAAAGTAGAAGGACCAAATCAAAAAACATTGTATATACATATTAAAATTGAAGGATTATATTAAAAAAATAAACTTTAACAAAGGAGAAAATGACTAAAATAAAAAAACAAAACTAAAATGATTGATTCTAAAACACTAGCAAAAAATAAATTAATAAAATAAAATAAATAAAATTAACAGATCGAAATCTTACACACACACACATATATATATATAATTAAAGAAGAATGCAATTAAAAAAAATAAAAAATAAATTACAACAAAACAAAAGAATATCAACAAATCAAAGACAAAATCAAATTAAAAGAAACTTGAAGGGGCTGACATGAACGTACGAGGAGTGTGAAGAGTCAGAAATGATTTTCTTGGAGGAAAGAGAAAAGAAAAAAAATGAAAATGATTTTGATGACTCATTGAAGGTGCGACAAGTACATCTTCTGCATAAAAAGAAAAAAGTTAAATTAATTTTTTGATCACTGTGTATAAACGCACATGCCGCCTAACAATAGCAGAGCTTCTTATGCATGCAGCACACATCCCCAACGTTTTACACGTTTTTTAATAAAAACACCATCTTACCCTCAAAACCCCATCATTATTACATAATAACCATTTTGCAATTACAAATCAGCCCCTCACGTCAAGCTTTAAAAAAATTTACATTAGTACAATTATTCTATTTCAGCAAGCTATTCCACTAATTTTTTTTAATACTGTGCTAATTTTGATTTTTTTAAGAAAAAACAAATCTGTTCAGTTCACGTTTCTTCGTCTTCTTCTTCATCATCCCAACATTACATGTGATTATTGATCATATAATACGGCGTCAGTGTCCCATAACCAATAACCAATGTCTCTTCCTTCTTGTCTTCACTATAAATGAATCTTTTGTCTATCATTTAATGTCAATGTCAGTGACTCCACTAGCTAGCTATGCTTACACACCATAACCATTAATGGCTTAGGCTGGAGCCCTTTAATTTGCAGAAGAATAAAACATACAGAAAAATTGAAAAAAAACTTATTTGCAAAGTGCTAAGAATTATATATTTGGCATATTAATAGATGAAAAGGTAAATGATCAAAGGGAGAATGAAAAAAAAAAAGAGTAAAAAACGATTTCTTCATTAGCAAATAACTATAGTTTATTTGAACATATTTAAAAAAAAAAAGAAAAAAGAAAGAGAGACAGAAAAAAAAAGATGTATGATAATTGGGGATAGTCGTCACCCAATTGTTTTTCTCTTTTTTAAAAGGGATTAAGACACAATATTCTCAAATCAACCTCTGTCGAGCTTCAAGCACAGTCCTATTTAAATTCAATACCTTTCATCATTGTTTGAAAGATTTTATACAATTTTTTTTATCACTTTCTTTTTATTCTTACAAATAAAATCATGTTCTCTTATAATATATATTAATCGTAGTACTGTCAACTCGTATTATATTAATCGTAGTCAAGATTGGATTTGAAAAAAGAAAAATACAGAAGAAAGTAAAATATATTTTCCTCTTTCAAGTTGGATTATGGACGTACCCATTAATTTTATTTTTTTCCAGTGGCACAACTCATAGACTAAAGAAGCATGAAGCAAAAATAAAATAAAATAAAAATCTTAATATTTAATTATTTATTTGAGTTTTCTTAGACCTTAAACTATATAATAAGTGGTTGATGTTTCTTATTCTACAATTTCTTTGATCTCCAATCTCCATTATCATTGTAGATCATTTAATACTATTGGGAAAACTTTGAACAACTGGACACCAATTTACCCGGATCAATTCAACGGAATACAATTCACAATTCACAATTCACAAGTCCCAATTCTTTTTCTCTTTGTGCAGTAAAACAGAATCAAATAATGATTAAATATAATGCAAATAATCACAAAATCAACACCAAGATTTTTAACGTAGAAAACCCGATGCGGGAAAAACTACGGGACCATAGTCCACCTAAAAACTTCTACTATCAATAAATAATGAGTTCACAATCATTCTTTCTCAGATTCAACTAAGGGATACAATATATATATCATCAAGAACAACTTATTCTCGGATTACAACAAGATTAAAGGAGAATTATTTGAGAAAAACTCACAAAACTGACAGCCACATTTTCTGTCAAAACGGTCAGCTTCCACACCACCAATCTTCGATCCAACCATCAGAATGAAGATCAACGTGTCTAGAAGCTGCTGTCAAAATCTTAGCCCGATCCAATGGTGAAAGAGCTGGAAATCAAAGGAAGAACGCAGGTTGCTCTGCTGCCTCTTTTTCTCCTTTTCTTTCTTAATTTTCTTCTCCTCTCTTCTATTTTCTGATTTGCCGCTACAGTACCCGAACATTAAATTTTAAAGGGGTCAGCTGTCTCTCTTCTCAATAAATGTGGTGGTCCCACCATCACATGGTGCAGGACCACACACAACAAATCTCCCCCTCACGCACCATGTGAGGAATTCGTCATACCAGCGATCAATATGTAAGCTTCAATTTAGGAGGCTCTAACAAGCTTACTTTCTTTTTGCAAAACTCAAACTTCTCTCTCGGTAAAGGTTTGGTCATCATGTCAGACACGTTATCATCAGTATGGATCTTCTCAACAACGAATGACTTCATCTTCATAGCATCTCGAATCCATTGATATCTGACCTCAATGTGCTTTAATCGAGAGTGAAAAGTAGGATGCTTACTAAAATGGATTGCATTTTGACCGTCACAGTGCAACACAAAATTCTCTTAAACTAAGCCAAGTTCATGCAAGAACTTCTTCATCCATAACAACTCTTTGCCTCCTTCAGTAAGAGCAATGTATTCAGCCTCTGTAGTGGATAATGCAACATATTTTTACATACATACATACAAACAACGTCATGGAGTGCCAAGTGCTGAAAGAGATTGCTGCTGCTAGAGGAAAAAGTATGGCCCAGGTATACATACATACATACATACATACATATATACATACATCCGCTTGTGAGTGTCTTTACTAACTAGTAGTATCTCAGCACACCAAAGTAAATATTTTCATTATTATCTGGGTCACTGGGCATATTACACGTGTAATTGTTTGGACTAAGAATGCATGCAAGTAGTGTCGAAAGCTAACATAACTGGTGGTCCTGTGTGAAGATTTGTCTTAGATGGGTACATGAACAAGGTGTAAGCGTGCTTGTGAGGAGCTTCAACAAGGAGAGGATGAAGCAAAACCTGGACATATTTGACTGGAAATTGAGCCAGGAAGATTTGAAAAGGATTAGTCAAATCCCGCAACAAAGAGCAGCTGTGGTACCTCAATTCGTCTCCGAGAAAGGCCCTTACAAATCGGTTGAGGAGTTTTGGGATGGAGCGATTTAAATAACGTATATATAATCATCATCAACTGGTGCTTGTTTCGTTGGATAATCTCCTGTTGCAGTCGCACATGCGCTGTTGGTTTTTTTTCTTGTTTGGTTCTTCAATATTATCTTTTCGATCTTTCTATTTATTTCTTCCATCAAATTTAACTTTTGTTTCTTGCTAATTCTACTTGAATAGTTGAGTTGATCTAGCAAAGACTGAAAAGCCGACGCAAGGATGTGATACTGGACATTGATTTATATCGTCCATGCAAGATAAAATTGGACATTTTATTTATAAACCCAACTAGCTCCAAGAGCTACGCCGAGGTTTTAGGATTTCAAGCTGCTCGAGAACCCATTTCGGTTCATACGAATAGGGTTTTGATTCTGGAAGAATAAATCTCACTTTTCCAAGTAAATGTTTTCTGTAGTATTCTACAATTAAATCTTAAAAGTGATAGATAGTGGAGTGAAAGCGGGAAAGGGAAATAATATTATATGGTTTCTTCTTTTTTGCAAATGAAACAAGAACGATGTCAATTGCCATGCGGTGCTAGGCACTTCCATCAAGATATCAAACTCCCTTCCCTCCGATCTTGATACCTCGTCTAGCGGGTTTTTTCTTTTGCTGCTTATATTCTTCATACAACTGCAAGGCTGACGTTGTACGATCTAATTCAGTCCTCAATTTCTCACTCTCCTTAAAGTCACGAAGAAGACTGAAATGATCATAAAGTTTCTTTCTCAACTCATCTTCGTCGAGTGAACCCGTGCTGTTCACATTTTCTTCTATACTAGCCAATCTGGAAGGCCCACTTCCTCTTTTCCTCTTGTTATTTGATTCTCTCAAATCGGTTTTTGGGTTGAATGACTCTTGTTCAAGTGACAACTCCCTAAAAGCTTGTTGAGGAGATGTGGAGGCGAGATAAACTTGGTTATGTGATGTGCTCATGGTTGAAATGCTTGAAGCAATTGTTGAAATGGCTGGCTGATAATGCTTGCATAGAAGGTTGAGTTCCCAGAGAACAGAAGCAAGCGCCCCACTTAAATTAGGATCTGCTGCATATGGCTGATACTTCTGCAGGGGGGGGGAGTCAATATTGAAATGAAGTTGCGGAAAACGAGCACAATCCACTTAGAAACGCGTGTATTGTTGACCAGAAACAGAAAGAAAGCTTACTGCAATGGAGCCAGAAACAGAGCCACCTCCTGCATCATTTTCCAAGAGATTCCGGCATTTGACATTTTTCTGAAGAAGCTGCTTTAAGGTCACCAAAGCTTCAAAAATTGAAAATACAGGCAAACAAATGAGAAACAAAATCAGGGGAAACTATTTTAGCGACAAGTTCACAGGGGTTGTCAAATAATAGCATACCAGCCATGGATTCCGCTGATCCAAAGCATAATGAAAATGTGGCCAATCGTTTTACAAATGCAGCTGCCTTTTGCATGTCATGCTGTCGGTCTTCAAAAAGCATAATCTTCAAAGCTTCCACTAGCACTTCACCCTGATCTCTGCAAAATAGATTACAAACAGAATGAGGAAACTAAAGATACTGATGCATGAGCATTAAGAAAAAAAAATCTATTGTCACTATAACACAATTTGAATACATGCATGAACTCTCATATACCCACTCAAAACACATGCAGATAACCAGAAAAGCACAAGCCAAAATAACATAATAATCAAAGCTAGTGAAAGTATTAAGATGTTCTTATATCTCTCAAGGCCATTTCTTAGACTGATCATCAACTGAATAAATTGGTAAATCATAGTTCTATGACCAAGCATTTGTACCCAACAATGCAGGACATACTTTATTAATGCCCTCAAAGAAACTGATATAGCATATAATTTCCACAACAACGTTTTGCTATCCAGTATGCACAATACAAACCTTACAGGACGGTACTCAAGTATGAGGTTGTACAACTGCACAAAGAATCCCTGTAAATCCACATTCAGGGCATCAACATTGCTCCTCATCACTTTAAAGGCGACAATGCAGCACTGGAGGCGTTCAGATACAGTCAGACCCTTTGCACATTTCTCAGATGAATTGTCAGAGCTACTACCACCAGCAGCAAGCTTTTTCAGATAGTTCATAAGGTCTCCGATGTAATCTAGGTCAATGAAATGAGTGAACTTTCCTAATCCATTCAGACATGGAGCAAGCAGCGGGTGGGCCCCATATTCACCAGCAACTAAAGTACCATTTGCTTGAGAACTGGGAATAATGAAATAAATAAAACGTGACAGAAGAAGTTTCACATGAAAATCAATCAAAGTTAAGTATTAAAAATAGTGTTAGAAACAATGCCATAGCCATCATTTAAGTGAGTTGCACTTGTCAATCTTTTAAGTTGCAAATTAAAAAGAAAAAAGAGAAAGAGAGAAAGAAATAATCGGTATATGTAATGATGTCATAGAGCAATCCAATCCCACACTTAAAAGCTATTTTATGTCAAAGAATCAACCTAGCTGCTGTTGACTGCATGACATGCTTCAAGATGCGGAAATATGTTTCAAATACAGCGGAAAGCATATCTGACTGCATCTTCCTCTGCTCCTTCACATCTGGAGTAAAAACAGCAGACTTATAATCTGCAGTAACCTGTGTAAAGCAATATAAATTTGAATGTCTTGGCCATTACTAATGCAAAACAAGAAACAAATCACTGTTTTTTATGAATCAATACCTCTTCTCTCATCTTTGCCATCAATTCTTTCTTACTTCTTTTTCTGTCACTTTCTTGCAGTTGACTTGATTCCTCAACATTCTTTCTCTTTCTATTTTTCTTATATTTAACCTTGCTTTCTTTGTCTGGTTCTTCAGGCTTCCTAAGATCTTCATGAAATGACAATGAGATGAATACCTAAGTGGGATTGACAATAGAAACGATTAGGTAATGATTGGATCAAATGGAACAGGAAACTTGATGCTGGCAATGGTCAATAATGTATCTGGAAACTGTCCTTTTACACGCCATCAAATTACATCCATAATATTAAGTGTGAAATTGCACCTAGGACGTGTTAACTAGCTTGTTATATTTTCCAATTTAACTCTCCATAGATCATGCCCACTTCATATTTTCCTCCAAAAAATCCATTATGCAAGGAGTTTCCAGTATGGCCCTATCTAGCCCCCCTGACCCAGCTAAATGCTGGACTTAGAATTATATATGATCAATTGACATGAATTGAAATCCAGTTCAAAATACCAGCTAATAAAGAGCTGATTAATGAAATCAAAGAAAACCTATTTCTGAAACAGAACCACTTCAGTCGATTATTTTATCGTCCAAACAGGGAAAGGACACTTCATTGGTAAAATGACTTAGTGAAGGAATGCTAGGTCATTACTAGTTACGTATCATGCAAAAACAACTAAGAAAAGCCATCATCTTACACCTCAACAGAATCAGAAATCAGTTTACAATTGTGAGCCTTAACATGATCACATATCATGCAAAAACGACTAAGAAAAGCTATCATCTTATACCTCAACAGAGTCAGGATGCAACTGACAATTGTCAGCCTTAACATGATCAGCTATCAATTCAACAGCCTCAACAGTAGCAGCACCACCATGTTTTCCCTCATTGACAAAAATTGACTTAATAGCAGAACAAGAAAGCTTCCTGCAAAAAGCACAAAATATAGTAATTGTCTTCATAGTGGTAATGACAACCTCATCGGTAAAGGACATGGTGATAAAAAGTAGCAACTAATTACTGAATGCATAAAATTTTATATTAACACTTTAATCAAGGCTACCCTTCTTCTGTGATTCTCTGCAAACACCAGCCTTCTGTTTCTGCTCGTGTTTGATTTTACACTATCTTAAAATTGTATCCATGCTTCAAACTTTGAAATTTAAATCTTATTACTTTAGTGGCCCTGCATTATAGTAGAGAGAAGATTCAGACAATACAATAATAAAAGAAATAAGAAACATTGTGAAACCTTATGACATCATCTTGGGAGCCTATGTTTTTTACAACAGCAGCTAACAAGCTCTCCCGGAAGTTGAAGTGTGGAACAGCTTCAAGCAAAGTACAAATACAGCGAACAGCCACATGCTGAAACTTGGACTTTTTTTCTAACAGTACCAGCTTTTGCAAGTATGACTGTTAAAGAGTATCAAACAGAACCATTAGGAAAACAAATCAAAGTATATCATGGTGAAGCAACATATATTCAGGCTCAAGCAAGAAAAGTCAACCGGCCCCAATTTTGTAATAAGAAATTATAAGAAAGAGTCCAGGACAGACCTTGTACACAGATATAAGTGTTGATTCATAGAATCGCATCTTCTTAACTTCCTTGGAAACTTTCATTTCTAGCTCTTTTTCAGTGGGAAGCCTAATCCGATAGCTGTTCACAACAGTAGTTAGAAGGAGCATTAGTTTTGCAGGCTAGGAAAGACTGTTATTAATAAATCAATAAACCACAAAAAACAGCACAGGCCTACCCTGGAATAATATCTTTAAAAACAGCCAACAAGGATAGCAGTCCAAGTTTAATAATAGCATCATCATCATCATGACAAAAATGTAGCATCTCTTTCAGAGATTTTATATTGGACTCTGGGTCTGCCAGCAAAGCTATTCCAAGCTCTGCAAGTTTGCGTTTCTTAGTTTCAAATGTCGCTTCAGCTGTGAGATCTTCTTTCACCTCAGCCTAAGAAAAAACAAAGAACATATTACAAGATGAAACACAGATAACAAGTACAAGAATCAAGTCTGCTCCAAACAATTTAACTAGACAATTATAATATATGACTAGAATGGATGATCCTAATACAAACACCAAGTCCTCCTAGCATGACCAAGAACATATAAGTTTTACGAGGAGAATAGCTTCTACATATAATTGCATATGAGATTCTATACAGGAATAAAAAAGGGTATGTTTCCTTTCTTTCAGTAATTCAATTACTTTACTTTTAGAGAGTAAATACGTTCAGGAAGAAGGAATGCGAAGTGTAAGATACATTGTTTATAGTCAGACAGGTATTCTACTAAATCAAAGCTAAAATCTCTAGCTCTCAATAGAAATAATGAAATGTTTTGTGATAAAATAAAGCACACATGTATAACATAGACTATACGCATGCAATCACAACATAACAACCTATAAAATGAAAAAAAATCAAATACTTACAAAGCCACAAACAAGCTTACTTCACAGAAAGATTATACACTAGCTTATTATCAATATTTACACGTAAGACAGCAATCCGCAATGCACTATATATAGAGAGAGAGGGGGGGGGTACCAGCACAGCGGCCTGTGGCGTTGCTTCCACTTGTTCAGTATTCTCCACTTGCTTCCCTAATTTCTTCGCCTCCTTCTTACTCTTCTTCAATTTCGCCCTCCTCTCTGTTTTTGTCAACCTCACTATCCCCTTATTCCCGCCACCATCCTCCTCCTCCTCCTCCCCCCCATCTCCGTCTTTTTTCTCCGCCACTGCAACAAGAACATCAAGATTAAAAACAAATAATAACAAAAGAAGCCTCTCATGTCAATAAATAAATTAGTTAATTACGCGTCCGGTAATAAACTTGTCCGTCCAAACTCTTCACCGGAAGCGCATCAACACGATCGACTTCCACTCTGCTCTCCTTCTCCTCCTCTTCTTTCTCTTTCAATTTCTTCTTCTGTAACCGCCTCTCGTACAATCTCTCCAATGCATCTTCTTTCAAATCCGCCACGCGCGTCACATGCCTTGCCAAAATCAGTCACTACTTAGAAAATTAAATTAAAATAACAATACTAATGATAAGAAGAGATTAATCGATTAATTACTTGGTGATGGAAGTGGTGTCTAGGCCAGAAACGAAGCCGGCGTAATCGAGATTCTCGTTGACGAATTGTAAGTCTTCGTCGGAGACTTCGATTTCATCGTCTGGTACTTCTGGAGGGAGTTCCGGTGGGAGAATTATTTTCTGCTTTTGCTTGTTCTTCTTTCCCATTGTTTTAGAAGAGAAAAGGCACCGTTTGGGCTGGCGGGGACTTGTGAAAGCAAGTAAAATGAAGAAAGAATGTGGGGTTTAGGGTTTAAGAGTATTGGAGTTAGTTAAAGAAGACTGGGAAAGACGGAGCCATGGAAGTGGTGAATTTAATGTGGGCTTCATGGCCCGGTTATTCTAAGAAACTGTAAGCCCGAATGAATTACTTGAATAGCACTACCTTTGCCCAAGAAATAAATCTCAAGTAGGCCCAAAAGTGAGTTTCCCGGGTCTCACTCTCAAATATGTCATATAATATATATATATATATGAACTGATAAATAAAAAATAATTGTTAACATTGATGAAATATTTATACAGAAAACTAATCTTAATAATATAAATAAAATATAAACATGTTACACCGACTTTCATTTATTCTATATTAGCATTTAATTGTTGTTTCCAATAGCAAATGATTTATTTATAAACACTTTATACAAATATAGATAAGAAGAAAATAAATCAAGACCAATAAAATAATATTTTTGAAATATCATTCAGCTTTAAAAATGTAAAAACAATTTAATAAGAAAAAATCAAACAAAATAAAAAGCAAAATTCAAGCCTTGACGGGCTAGGCTCAAATGCCCAGCCTCAATAATAATAAAAACCTTCAAGCAGGTCTGGGCCCAGAGGCCTAGCTCCACGCCTCTCTCTCTCTCTTTTTTTTTTTTTTTCTATAAATGAATGAAGCATTGTCCCCTCTCTCTCTATAAATTAACAGATAATAAATCATATGCCGTGGTAGGTGACTTTCACTTGCTAGCCTCCTATCTAAAATCTGGCAACCAGTTTAGATGACAAATTAGGGGTGGGTGAGTTTTTTTTTTTAAAAAAAATAATTTCAATCTAAAATTATCTAAAACAAATTATAAAAACTATATAAAACCATTCAACAATCTCAAAACACCCCAAAATCACTAAAAAAAAAACAATTCAATTAAAAAACCAAAACTGAACTCTATCTACTATCCATGCCATGTTTAAGGTGGAAAGACCACTTTCTATTGAGAAGAAGAACCTACTGACCAAAAAATTCTTTTTTTTGTGAAAATCTTTTCTCTTATTCTTCTAATTCAATTTTTTAATCAAAATAAAAATTTTAAAAACTTTAAGATTGATATTATATTTTCTTTGTGTTTATTAAGGTCCTCTCACTTTAATTTTTTTCTAGTATAATTTAAAATTTTATCTCATAAAATTAGATTTTAAAAAGATTAAATAAAAAATATGATAGTAAAAATAAAAAGAAAATAAGGAGGGTTACCTGAAGCAAAAAAATATATTTGATAATCAGATAATCTTGTTCTTCCGACACCTATATAAGTTTATTTTATAAATAAAATTAATTTTTTTTAAAGAGAACGATGAAAATAAAATATGGATATATGATATAAAAAGTAAAATGATAAATTTAATAATGTGAAACATGGTTAGCAAGTTAATACCATTTATAGCTTGTGTAATCTCTAGTTTTATTCAAACTAAAATCAAATATTTAAGCAAAGATTCCTAAAGTCAATTGTTTAAATTTTAAGAGTGGAAATTGGTTTTGACAAAAACAAGTTAAAAATATAAAAGTCACTTATATAAGTTCATTAAAAAAGAATATAAAGAGATGGCTGAATGATGAGATAAAAAGGCTGTTTATTTTATTTAAAAACTAGTATTAATATTTAAAAAATATAAAAATAACCATAACAGAGGATATCCTAGTTAATGTATAAATACACTGTAAAATCTGCTTATAACGCTTTTCTTTCAACCCTTTTTTATAATGTATTTTGAAAATAAAATTAGTAAGAAATTAAATATGATAATTACTAGAATAGATTTTTTCCATTATTAGTCTTAATTAACTACTATAAAATAATATTATTATACTTGATAATCTTGGTTTTAAATATGATGTTTTTTTAACTAAAAAAACTGATCAAATTTAAAAGCAGAAGATTCACTTATCAGACTCTTCATTATTTATGGGAAAAACAAACTATTAGGATGATGGAAAGGCTTCTTCATGGATAAAATAATTATACAACCAACCCCAAAATGGCTTGATAAATGATAAATTATTTATAATTCAAAAAATTATTTTATAAAACACTCAAACTCAAGGTTAGGCTCAACCTAAAACCTGTGCATGAACCGAGCTACACAGCTATACACATGAAGCTTAGTCCTAAGCCTAGTTTGCTTAGGTTCAACCGAGTTTAATTTTAATTATTTATTTTTTACTTATATAAATAATAAAAAAATCTTAATTTTTTCCTATATCTCTTGAGTTTTGGGTTTTTTTTTTAAATATCAATCAATGATTATAAAAAATCAAATTTTTATTTATCTATAATTTTTAAAATTATTTTCATGATCCATATTATAGAATGTATATTGAAGAATGAATTTTAATAAAGTTTTAACTAAAAAAATAAACATGGCTTTAAATTCTTTAGTCCCTCTTTATGCTTTTAAGTCTTTTCAAGGATGGAGAGGAGAGGAGGAGGAAGAGAAAATGGTTAGCTCTGACGTCCATGAATTGGGGGGGCTTGTTCGCATAATTAGGTGGACATCACATCAAGCATTAAATGCTAAGCCTTCAATTTTCGCAGTCTCTTTTTCATATTTTTTACAAGGACAATTCTCGGTCCCGTAGGTAACAAGTCATGACCATTCATGCTATATGGAAATTAATTATTTCTATGCTTTATTTACTATATAGTTGTTCGCAGCATTTCTAATTTAATTTCTTACCAGAAGTCAACCTCCATTTCTTCTCTTAATTAATCACCAATCCCTTGCAAAAACAAAAATCTTGACGCTGGGTCTTCCAACACCATCCTTAGTTAAGTAGATCACTAATTAACTAGTCATTACAACTCATTAAGTAATTTTTGTCGTCCATGGTTTTCTTCCATTTAATTTCGACATATTCAATACCATATAATCAAAGTGTAAACATAACAAGGGTTTTTTTTCTTTTTTTTTACTAGTAGAATTAATAAAAAAGCCAATACAATTAGTTTCATACAATAAAATCGTTAAATAATTACTTTAAATTCACATAAATTTTTTTCCTCTTAAAAAACCCATGAATTTATTAAAACTCGCATAATTAATTAATATATAGAACAGATTAGGCAAGAAAACATGACAAGGAGCTTTTATTTCTTATACAATCCATCTATCACACGAGTTTCACGTGATAAAAAAAGTCGAGACATCAAAGAATTTGATTTTAAGAAAAAAATAAATAAAAATCACGTGGGTTTCACGTGATTACTTGAGAGTTTTGTTCCTTGAAATTAACCGAAAAATCCAACTTAGATCCGAAGAACAGCTAACAACTGCTGCCGTTCAATGAAAGAGGTACACAAGTCAAACCACAAAGGAGGGATTTTTTTAAAGATTTTTGCAGAAAGAAAAATGATTTAAACCAAATTAACGACAGCAGCCTTTTAGTGAAAACAAAGATAAAAACACATACGTGTAGTATGAAGATGTGGCAACATGTACGCCTGTTATCGTTGTAGTATTTTATTTATTCATTGGACTTGTAAGATATTTAGTGGACCATATAATTAATTGCAGTACGCATAAACTGACCCGAACAATAAAAAAGAAAGAAAGATGTGGAGTCTTCTTTACTTTTGTTTATGCTGTGATGGGGTTAAAAAAAAAAAAGAATTCTAATTGCTTTTGAAATTCTTTTAGACTTGTTCTTAAGTAGATCACTAATCAAGTAGTGTGTAATAGCTTTGAAATCAATATTCCAATGCTCACAGCATGCATGCTCATGTGCTCCTTCATTGTAATAAATGTAATTATGAAAATAAAATTATTTGTTTTTTTTGGGTGAAATAGAGAAGAGATATATAATAAAGAGAAAAAACCTGATGGGTAAAGCTTTAGTTGTATAGATTGTAGGATAAATATCAGCCTAATTATATATATATATATATAAAATACAAGCAAAAATAAGACTTTATTATTAAAGCAAGCAATACAAAACCATATAAAAAGAATAAACTGAAATAAATTTATGATTCCTGTATAGATGAGCATCGATATACCAAACAAAAAAAGTTAAGATTCTCATCCAACCTGCAACAAAATAAAGCAAAAAATGATTGGATATCTCCTCATATTGGCTCTTTTTTCCTTTATATATCACAAGGTGTAAATAAAATTATTTGTGTAGTGGATGATAGGTAAGATGTCACACCAACAGCTCAGAGAAATGAGAATTATTGAGTATGTTTTTTCTTCCGGCATGAAAAACCGCAATGTTTGTATTTACCCCAAATTAATGTTCATGGTAGGTAAGCAACTTTAAAGACAATCGAGACTATCATAATTCAATTGGCATTTAATTAGTGAACGTTAGGTGTACACATGAAGTGCTCTTTAATTGCCTTAATACCTCTAGAAAATACAATTGAATAAAACACATGACTTCTCAAAAGTTTAGGTAAATGGCCCTTTCATTTCATTTATTAATATGGCACAACAGAATTAGGGGTTTTTCTTTTTCACATAATGGCTTGGCTTATCATTTCTGCCCTCGTTATTTTCCATCATTTATTAATAATTTGGCTCAAATTTAATGATCATTATTGCCTATATTGTTATTTATTAGGAAAGGGCTATTTTCTATTGTATAGCTTGAAATCTTTGGGGCTCCCGGGGGGGGGGGGGGTGGGGATGGGACGTTATAGCAGAGAAATGATTGAATACTTCCAGGGAAAAAAAATAAAAAAAATCAAACGTTATAAAGTGCGACTCATTGTAATAACTATTTTTTATTTTATTTGAATGGAAAGAAGCATTAAATTAAATTAAGAAGAAATCTAAGAGGTGCGCAAAATTTACAATGCAATCCATTGTGCACCTCGACTGGGGCGCATTTCGGGCTGCAACGGTGCACCAATTTTTTTATGCTTTTAATTATTTTCTAATTTTTTCATTGAATTTCCATTTCAAATTGTTACTTTGATATTACATTCAATTGGGGTTCAGCTTAAAGATTTGAATTTTATTAGCTTGTTATTGTTAGCGCATATACATTATATCACAATGATTATCATTAAAAACCGGGATAATCATGAATGATATAAGTTGAAATAATAAGAAATTCTTGTTTTTAATTAATAAAAAAAATTATAACTCCTCACTTAATATTTTATTTATTATAAATTCTAAATAATCTTAAAGTTTAGAAAAGATAGCTGATTGCATAAAAAAAATATATTAACACATTTAATACACATTATATGAAATAAATTGTATTATTTATTTATTTGATATAAATAAAAAAAAAGTTGTTTTTTTAACTGTTGGTCTGTTCATGGATGAATAAAAGTTTTTTCAATAAGAAAATTAATATTCTTCTTATCAGATTAAAAACCTAAACGTTATAATTATAACAAAAAAAAATTTATTTAATATAAGAAATATATCTTTTATATAAATTTATAATCCCTCATATTAAAAAAATAATATAATTTTTTTAAAAGGTAGATTGAAATCCTTTAAAAATTTAGAAATTGGTACTAAAATCCATTAAGTATTTTTTTTAAAAAAAACATGTCAAAGTATTTGATATTTAAAAAAATATTTAAATAACTCTAGGATTTTTAGCTATAAACAAGAAAAAAATAATATATATATATATATATTTTTATTTTTTTTATTTTTCATGTTGTTTGATAAACACTTTTTTTTTTAATAATAAAACTATTATGTAAAAAAGGGGCTGCAACCACTTTTCTGCTCGTGTGTCCCGGGCATATGCAGTGCATTGATGGACCAGGTGAGTGACTATCTGATCTTCGAAACGAAGTCTGAGTTCATCAATTGGCTGGCAATAATAAGCCTTGCTTTAAAAGGTAAAAAATGCTGCCATTAATTCGTCAGGTCCCTCGCATTGATTTTATCTCGTTTCAACCTTTCAAGTGTTTATCGTGTGCGTTCAATTGTCAATTGCACTAAACAATAGAGCTACATATTGAACAAATATAATTTAGATCATAATTATAATAATATAATAAAAGCAATACCTTGAAATCAAACATTTTCAATTATTTAAACTAAGAAAGATTACGTGTTTTAATGTAATACTATCATTAGTGATGATATAATATAGAAACTTATAACAAGACTAGGAAATTCTCGTAAAAAAAATTAAATATCAAACACTTGATTGCGAAATTATTTAAATTTCTGTTGAAAATCTCATTGTAAAAATATTTAAAATTCTATTTGAAAATAACCTATAAAACTATTTAAATATCATAGATCAGGATGCTATTTGACCGCATCAACTAATATCAGTTCAAATAAAAAAATTATTTTAATAAAATTTTTTTACTTTATATATATATATTTTCATTATTTATTAGGAATTCAATTTCATAATTTGATGTATTTATTTTTTAAATAGTTATTATAGCCTCATTACTTGTGTTGCAGGATAACCCGGTTAACTCATGTTATTTTTATTAATATTTTTTTAAATTTTTATTATTCAATATTAAGTTTATTAGGAATTAGATTTTCTAATATTTTTTAGTTTATTTTTTATTAGGTTATCTTGATCTCATGAATCGAATCATAAGTTTTTATGAGTTAATTTGAGTTGTTTGAAGTTATTTTATTGTGCCATTTAAGAGAAAAAAAGATTCAGTATTCAACATTGGATTGATTAAGAATTATATTTCATGATTTATTTTGATTTGTTTTATATGATGTTATCCTAGTTTTAAGACTTGAGTAGCAGGTTTGGCAGCGTAACCTAGATGGATCCGATTTATTTTTTCAGTTTGTTTTTTATGAGATTATCTCGGTCTCACGACTTTGACAATGAGTTTGATGGGTTAATCTGGATTGACTTCATTGTTTTTTCTATCTTATTTTTCATTGAATTTTGTTTTCATTTTCATCATTTAACATTAAGTTGATTGAAAATTAAACTTCATAAATTATTTTGATATATTTTTTTTATGGTGTTATCATGGTTTCATAATTCAGGTCATGGATTCGATGGGTTAACTCATGTTGTTGTTTTTTAATTTTTTTTTTAATCTTATCCTTCAACATTAGGTTGATTGATAATTCATCTTAAGAAATCTTGTTGGTGATTTGTGTTTTGTTGATGAGTCAGCCAATAATAATTTTACAGATAAATTTACTGGCGAACAGATAATGCTAAAAAAACTTTATCTGCTTCATTCCATCGGTATTTTCATTGTTTAATATAACATATCACCTAAAAAAAACATATGTCATTTCATCGGGTTTTTTTATCTGTCGATGAATTTGACATACAACTGTCAAACAAACCATCTGTTATTTTATTAGTGAGTAAACAGTGACAATAATATTTGCAGTAATTCTTTTTCAACTCTTTAAAATATATCGATGGACTATGTCCGTTGATAATCCTATCAGTAATAATTTGAAAATATATATTTTTTAAAAACATCTATTAATAAAAATAGAAAATAATTTAAAAATGAAGATGATGCATGTAAAAGTTATCAATAGTTCAAGGTATCCACCATTGAATGTTCAACTATTTCATAAAACCATTCCACAATTTCCAAACAACTTAACAAAGAATGAAAAAATAATCTACAGTTTTTACAGCAATGAAGAAATGTTGCCATGTTTTTTTTTAAGGCCCAATAATTGACTGTGACCTCTAAAAATTAAAAATTTATAAGCAATCGAAAAGATGGAAACAAGTTTAATAAACTTAATTAATAAAATAATGATCCCTAGTTTTTTTCATTTAAAATTAATTAGGACTTCGTGAATAGTAAGCATTGAAGATCTAAATATTTTATAAAAAATTATTACGCATCATATAACAAAGATAAAACTATGATTCTCAAGTTTAAAGATTATAAACCTAAGTTTAGAGCGTTCTAGAGAAAATCTTTAAGGGACAGTGTGATAACAACGAGCTTGAGATCTGCACAACAAGTCTCAAGTTCGAGTTAGGATGTGTATTTTTTATAAAAGTTCAGAAGAGTGAATATTTTACTTGCTTATTTGGATACACAAAGTGCAATTTCAAGGAAGTAAGGTTTTCTCTAATAAAAAGAATAATAAAAACAATCTCAATTGTTTACATAGGAGTGTTATAAATCAATCTAAATAGAAAACATAAATTTAATAGAAAATAAATAATTAAAATCTAAAAATATATAAGAAAATAATTAAAATAGTCAAAACAACAGCTTCACAATTTAATTTTGAGAGATCTAATGTTTGATAAGTGATGAAGTAGCTATTTTGAAAACAATTTTAAAAATCTCATGGAAAAATTTGAGCTCAATGTAAATTTATCATGGTTTTAAATTAAGTTGGCAGTTTTGATATTTTCTTTGACCATTTTTGTCTGTTAATTTAATCCATAAATTATGAGATAATTTTTCCTGACTCGCAAATCCAATGATATCAATGGTCACCCAAATTAAAAGGAAAGGTACTCCATTTTCAATTTTGGTTATCTACTGAGCTGGGAATCAATTTCCAATTTCCCTGAAAAGAAGATATGGCAGAATATAATGCGATCTAAATCTATACGAAAAGGACTAGATTAAAGAATAAATCAAACAAAACTATTATATATATATATATATGTATATGTGGAGTTGATGCTTGGTATATAGACCAATTATAGACTGCCACTCGTAGAAATAATTAAAGCGGTTGAGGAAATAAGCTGGCATTAAAATCACATGAAAAGGTGGGTTGGGAGACTTAAAGGCCATGATGATAGAAATTAATTTATCATTTATTGTCAGTTAGGTTTATTAACGAAATGGTCTAATAAATGCCATAATTAGGCTCCTGCGGCACCATAAATCTCATCATTTGACCAAGTGTAGGTGGACGCTGTTTTCAAACATTTAGGACACAACCATTTTTTCTCTTCCACATCGCTATCCCTTTTATTGTCTACCAAGAGTGGGTGGGGGGAGACTTGATTTGGTCTCTCCGTGGAGCTCACAACATTAAGTATGCCTGGATACAAGATTAAGTCACAACATTAATAGACTAATGGCTCCCCCCCATTAATTATCATCTCCCCTATTTAACCTAAAAAATCTCTCCACGCCACCTCTTAATTATATTGGTTGAACCATATTCTTGCCGTGTTTTCAAATCTTTACTGATATATATAAAAAAATTATTATAAAATAAAATAATATTATCTAGATATATTTTTAAAATAAAATATATTTTAAACCGTGATAGCTAATAAATTCTCAAGCACCCGAAAAATCAATTCATATGTAGTGAACATACCAGCCAAAAATCATGGATCCTGGATTTATGGCATCATACTTGGGATCATAAGAATTAGGATTTAGGATCATCTTCTAAAGGAATTGGGTCGAGCAGATGGTAGCCAAGTGGGACAGGATAATCGACATCAAAATCCTACCCAGAAGAACAAATAACCAAGAATCAACGACGAACAAACTAAAAACAAAAATTTCAGGGGCCGTGGAATTAGTCGTGGTGCGTGAAAGTTGGTCCGAACACCCACGTTAATCTAAAAAAAAACTAAAAACAAAAGAGTTAATTGCCGCCGAACTTTGGTGTAATAATGAACGAGGCTAGCCTTTCCCTCTCGATGACACCAATCATCAATGTGTGGAGGAGACACACCAGCCTCGCACCTGTTTCCCAGCCATCGTCCATCTGGGCTTCCCCTTTCGTTTGCTTCTTAACCTTCTTCGACCTTTTCAAAACGGGTGGTTCTGAAACAGGACTCCACCCAACAAAAACTCATCTTGCTGCGGCTGCCTGATGTTGGTGTTTGGCTTGGAGTTGTAGCCGTTTTTTTAAAATTAAATCCATATTAAAAAAAATATTTTTTATTCTTGTGAAATATAATTTTTGTTTTAAGAAGATTGTAGTTTAGAAAAAAGGTAACTACACCTTGAAGCCAAACACAGATGTACTCCTCAGCAACTATGATTAATATTCACCATTTTAAACAAACCAAAAACAAGCATAACTAGATCGGTATATGTTCATGCAATAAAACCATACGGTTTTGAGAACATTTTATAAGAAAATTAATGGACATGAATAGGATGATCTAATTGGAAGAATGTTTGGATTCTCCCGATCACAATAATATTTCGTGACCATTTTATGACAGAAACGTTTTGTGACAGAATTCAGTCACAATTTCTTTCTTCCTCTTGTAGATTTCAAAAAATGCTGCTCAAACATTCACTGCTGGATTCCATCACTTTTGTTTTTAATTAACATGAGTATCTAAAACAACTTATATATAACTTAATTAATTCCACGAATCTTGAAATTAATTATCATATAAACTTTTAATTATTTTAAAAATTATATATAAAATATCTTTCCAACTAGTTGCAAGTAAGGCATCATAAAAAGTACACTTATTTATTGCAAGGAATGGTTATGCACCACCAGAATTTCGAGGCCCTTTAGTCCCCCCCGACTGGGGTCACAGTTCCTAAATTACAAGCATCAATTTATGGACAACATTGTTTGTGCATTACTTCTTTGATGCAATTCTGATACGTTTTAATGTTCAAGTAATTTGTAGCAGCCATTGGAGACGAAATTATTGAAATATCTACACATGTTATTTGTTAGAAGAAAATTATAACTTGAGTCAGTCAGGGGCACTTAATTAGTACCAGGAGAGTTAAAAAAAAAAAAATAGCCGCCTTCACCATTGGCATATGGAAAGATTATATAGATTGGTGAGAGAGAGAGAGAGAGAGAGAGAGAGAGATTGATTAATCTTTCTACTGCTCGTTATGCTAACAAAACCATAAAAGTCTTCTTAATATTTCTATTCTCTTAAGCCACGACAAATATTCCATCTATCATTTACAAAATCAAGAATTAACTTCCATTTAATCTCAATTCTTCAATAACTTTTGACATCGATCTCAAATTGATATGTTAAGATCAATCATAGGCCTCTTCACCATTGGCATTAGGACAACTGAATTGCATCTAGGACATCTTGGATTAATCTTCGTTATTAAAACGTAGGATAAGCAACCGGGGCATCCTGCCGCAACCGGGGATGCGTCTAGTAGCCTCTCTTCATTTTCTTCCTCTTGAATGTCTCTCATTGAAGACGATGATGATGAATAAGGCGGCGACAATGATGATTTCCATAGCGAAGAGGATTGCTTCCTGCCCGGTTCTTTCTCTGCTCTTTCGAGCGCGGATTTTACTCTATCCAGAGTGCAAACACTTTGGTAATTGCTTGACATTGGTGATGAGAAGAAGTTCAGTTCCAAGTTACCTTCATCGAAAAGGTTCAGTGTAATCTTAGAAGGCGAAGGTGGAAAATTCAAATCTTGAAGCTTTTCCACTGTTTGATTTGTTTGGTTCCTGTAATCTGAGGATGATGAGGGTGAGCTTGAAGAGTGGCATCTTTGCAAGTAAACCTTTCCTGACTGCATCCAATGAAAATACACAAGGCAAACCATTGCAGTAGTTTTAGTAAAATTAAAGATTACAAAGCCAAAAAAAAAGATTTTCTTACCGGCCATGAAATTAATGACCCGTTTAATTCTGAAATTGAAGAGATGAATCATAATTTATTAAAGAGAGGTTAGAGGAAACAAGTTGCTGAGCATTGAAGAGCATTAATGGCACTATAGCAATGGATTACTAGGGTTGAAAATGCACAGAACATTGAACCTTTTATTGTTTCTTACGAAAAATAGGAGTAATCTAACGTTATACAATTAAATAATGAGGACTGTTTGTTTGCTAGAAAAGTCAGGGAATTTAAAAAGAGACCCTTCTGCTCTGCATATCTATGAAGCATCCATCAAAACCAAGAGCTGCACTGTTGTACAATAAGATAAATTGATTGGACTCTCATTTCCTATTTCTACGTTTTCTCAGAAACCAAACTGAGGAAATCAAACAGGGCAGAGGATTTCAAAGCAACTCAGGAAATATTTAATCTCCTTTTGAGCATCAAAAACTCTGTTTCTCATGACAAAATCATTTTTCTTGGAATATCTAAGAAGATATTCCTAGGAGATTAAACAAACATAAAAACTACATGATCTCATGAAACATCAAAAGACTAGGATGATCATCATAGTATTTTGAGACCCTTCGATGCTCTTTTCCTTAATCTTTTCTGAAGAAACATACGGAACCCAGATAAGAACACCAATTTACCTTCAAGTCCAGGCGCTTTTCCCATCCACTGGGCACTTGTAAATCGAGGTCCAATTCTTGAGATTCGCTCTCTACAGATCCACCACCACCACCAAGCAAGTCCCTAGTGATCAAAGCTGTTGATTTCCCCCCTCCAGGTTCACTCACAACGTTCCTATCATCCGTGTATCCACTCAAAAGCCTTACCAGAGAACTCACCTCAGCTGCCATATTCATAAAAAAGAGCTCCTTTTCTTCTGCTTCACAACAGCGGGCAGCAGCAGCTAGAGAGACAGAGGGAGAGTTGGGTAATCTTTGTTAATGTACACGAGAGGAGAGGGGAGTTGGAATATAAATAGAGGGATAGACATATGCCACGTTATGAAAATTTAGAGAAGTTGTTAGTGTTGATTATTGCTCTCTGAATTTTGAATTTCCTAATACTCCTTTGATTAATTGTTTCATTTATTGCTTTAGTTAATGTTTTAATTTAATTTGATTATGGTATGCGGATGGAGATGGGGAGGAGAATTCAAAGAAAGGGAGGCGCCCACGTAAATGCTAGCATTTAATGCTTTGACATACCAGTCGACATTTTTGGCTCTGAATTTTGGATATTGAATATATCCCCATGACTCTAAGGAATTATCCATTCATCTCTTAATTTCATAATATAATACTATTAAATTATAGTATGCCAAACAAATATTCTTTTTTACTAATATGAGACTCGTAGATAACCTAATTAATCACACGAACAGCCAAAAAATGCTACACTTTTTAAATCCACATATATCTTTGAAGGGATCTTCATCAAATCTATATTAGAATAAAAATCTACGATATTCTGCAAATAATATTGGCTTAAAAAACATACCAACTCACAAAGAAATGACTAAGAGGCCAGGCTTGAGCCTTAGGTCCCATATTGAACAGATTTTCTCCTCGTAATTAATGACTTGAACCAACCCCTTAATTGTGCTCTCGAGCAAGAATTATCCTCGTGGATATGATTTCTCAGTCTCTAAAATCTTACGGCTCTAAATTGCAAATAAAGAGATTTACATCTGAGTTATTATATGAATAGAGTTTATTGTAATAACGAGCGATTCAGCTTCACAATCTTTCTAAAATGCATTTTTATTTCTGTAATCTACTATTTCTTATACAATGAAAAGCGAGAAAGGGAGGATTTTGAACATTTTATTTGAATAAATCACAACTTGTTCGAGGGAGGATGGATGGTTGCAACGATAATGATAACTATGCGAGTCAATGGCTTCCCATGTTAATTTAATTTTCTAATTCAATTCAATAAAATATTTTTTTATTTGATTTTTCTGCACCTGAAAAATACTGTATGTTATTGGACGAATCCCGAATTCAAGACTGAATATAGAATAAATAAATAAATATTGTCTGAATTCAATGCATTCGCTGGTCAAATTATTAATATGAAAGAGTAAAATATTTAGGATGTTTACGAGGTATAAATTATTTTTAAATTTTTTTTATTTAGAAATATATTAAAATAATATATTTTTTTATTTTTGAAAAATTATTTTTGATATTAATAAATCAAAACAATCCAAAAATATAAAAAATATAATTTTAAACAAAAATAATTATTTAAAAAATCATAAAATACAAGCTACACTGCTACTCTGAATAGTCTCTCAATTATTTAAAAAATCATAAAATACGAGTTGCACCATAACATTAAATGACCCATTAATATGTAAATTTAATTTAACAATAAATTCATAAATTTTGTAAGAGGCAATTCAAAAATTCTATTGAATAAATTTAAATTTAAAAAATGTAATTTACAAAATCCATATTTTAGATTAATTGAATTTGGTTGATAAAATAACTGAATTCGATTCTGTATTAAATCACGCCCTGCAGAACATTAAAAAATGATTAAGACTATTGAATTGAAATCAATCGATCCTACACAAATTTAAGATTTCCATATTAACTCCTGGCACATGAGTTTGAGATGATATCTCCGATACTTAACTGGGTTTAGTTTAAAGAGATTATTTCAATCTTTTTTTTTCTTTCTCTTTGAAAATCCATTATTTTCTTTTTAATTTTCTTGCGGTTCATTTCATGATCCCTCAAATTTTTAAAATGGGGAAATCTACCCCTATACTTCAATTTTAGAAACATCAACCCTCACATTTTCAATTTGTGGTGAGATATGGCCACTTCATCCACTTATAGGTGCTTGCACATGGTAATGTGCAATGGACATTCAAAGAACTTGAATTTTAGTGAAGAATCACGCTGGATTACAAATTCAAATTCTAATTTTAAAGCACTTAAGTTAATAACATGCTTGGATTGGGATTAAAAATGTTTTATTATAATATGCTTGGACTACGAAAACAAATATCATCTATGGGATTGAGAAGAATTGCTGTAGATTCATACATGGGGACAATGGTGGAAAGGACAAGAACCACGTTATCATATGGAAATCAATTTGTCAGAGAAATGTATCCAATGAACAAAGCTTTCATCGTGAAATTGGGATGGGGAATTATTAATGACAGCAGATACCTTTGTGCTAGAGTCTTGCGTGGAAAGTATATTAATTAGAACAAAAGATAATATTCCCTAGTTTCAAGCTAGAGGGGGAAGATTCTCCTCTATGGAAAGCTATTTGCAAGGTTTGGCCCCAGGTGACTCGCGAGATTGGTTAGTCAATTGGAAGTGGAGACAAGGTGAGGTTCTGGATATTGGATTGTTGGGTGGACGGGTTTAGCCGTTCATTTCAGCGTACTATACAAAATGCTTTCGGGAATGAGAAAGGCATATCAGTTGTTGACATGGTGCTTCCCAATAAGCAATGGAACTGGGAGGCTTGGGCTAGATTTTTGCCCATGCAAGTGACCATGGTGTTAGCAAGCTACCCTTCTCCATCTTCTGGTTCAGTTGAAGATTCCTTTTTTTGACATAACTCTGCCAATAAAACTTTTCCGTGACGTCAGCTTATGAATTTCATACAGTATCTAGAGTTAAACATTCTGAAGTAGATCCACTTTGGAAACTGTTATGGAATGGTCCTGGGAGGATTAAGGTATTTATGTGGATTGTTACACACAACAACCTTACGACCAATGCTACTATTGCAGACCATCCCTACTGTCACCATTGTAACATGAATACGGATACGGTGCTTCATGCCTTGCGGGACTGTCATTTAGCTCAAAATGTTTGGAATAGCCTGGTAAATTGTGGAGATAAAAAGGAGTTCTGTTATGCAACTTTATATCTTCTTCATGGTTGATTCAACAGTTGCAATAATGAAGGACACCCTTGGCCTCCAGTTTTTTGAGCTGCAATATGGTGTCTACGGAACTGGAGGAATTTTATAGTGTTTGGAGAGATTGCTGATCTACCGTCTGATCCTTTAAATGCGATACAATGCCTCGTGACTGATGTCAATGTGGCTGTAGAGATTAATAACCCCCACATGAAGAACTGAGTGGGATGGAAGGATCCACTAATACAATTGATAAAGTTGGATGTAGCAAAGGCAATCAATGTAACACAGAAGCTGGAAGAATTATTCGAGACACTTTCTCCACTTGGATATAAGGGGTTTTGCTATTAACACAGGATGATGCATTACAGTCTTGAGTTGGATTATGGGAGGAACTTCTTGCTAGACACTGCAGGGAAGTCAAAGTTCAGCATATTAATTTACAGGGAGGCCAACTCAGCAGCAGATTTAGTGAACTATAATTGAACCAGGAATCCATTCGATCGTGATCTTGTAATCCCTAATGAACCCTCGAGGGGTTTATACTCAATATTGTATTATTGTGACCTCACAAGATACTCGTACTATTTAGGTTTATTTTGTGCGGGTGTGTTTTAGCCTCTATTACTAAAAAAGAAGAAGAAGATTCTAAGCATATGAATGGGGCTGGAATGGAAATTCATCATCACTGGATTGGTATTAATTAGTTAGATGCTACAGCGCCCATATACAAGGAAAATTGCAGAGGAGCCAGAGAGGTTCATTATTAATGACTTGAAATCTGCATTTACTTCCTAGTCATACATACATACATACATACATATATATATATATATATAGAGAGAGAGAGAGAGAGCTGTTCTAAGAAAGAGAAAACAAGAATTACTCCTACGCAAAGGAAGGTGGAAGCATTTAAGAGATACCACAAAGTCTTTAATACAACATTAATAAGTGTTGTGAGAACCCTTACGATATGACGAGGTCATGATGCTATCAGAGCATAGCAGGATTGCATTTATAGGTATTATATAAAAAAATATTTTCATATTGATGATTTATTTATACTTGAGCTAGAAATAATAACAAGGTTAATAAAACCCACTAATTATCATGGTAAAAAAAAGAAGAAGAAGAAGAAGAAGAAGAAGAAGAAAGAGCTGAGGGAAGAAAGGTACTATTACCTTAGCCATGTCTTCCCGAGTTTCTCATGGCTGGGCTCTAAATTCTCGAACGGAACACCTTTCACGTAGGCATTAGATTTTTAAAAGAATACTATTGGCATTAAATTTTATACAGCCATCAGTATTTACCACCACGTTTCCCATGATATGAATCGACTCAAGACTTCAAGAAACGATACAAGACAAGAGAAAACCAAAGAAGATTTTAAGCGTTTTAAAATTATTTTTATTTTTTTACTTTAAATTAATTTTTTTTGATATTTTCAAATTATTTTGATATACTAATATTAAAAATAATTTAAAATAAATATATTATTTTAATATATTTATAAATTAAAAATACTTTAAAAATAATCACTCACTATGTTTCAAGAGATATCATTGCTCTTAAGACTTCTGTTTCTTTGGGTTGCTAATATTATCTAGGTTATTTTGTGCCGGTGACATCATGATGGGATGTGATGAGATCATGGACTTGGGCGATGCTGAAGAATGTTTTGGGTTTTAGCTTGGTGTGATGATGTACAAGTGGATCAAGAGTTGGGCCAGGTTATTTTGTGATGATTTAAATCGTATGCTTCTCCTTTTTGTTTTTTTAAAGAAAGTTACATCAACTGCATTTCTGCAATGATTTTATTTTACACTACATATACATGCATTCCTAAAAGCTTTAGGATCATTTTCAAATTTTTTAAAATAATTTTATTTTATTAGATTAAAAAGTGGATAATTGTTACCTTTAGTATTTGTAGTTAGAGTAATTTCAATCCACGATTTAAATAAAAAGATAGATGTACTTTAATTTTTATTCTTTCACTTTTTACATTTTAATAGAACAGATAAATAAATAGTTATTTTAGCTATTTGTTTACTTGACAATCATTTCTACATTTTACTATAGAAATAATCAAAATAATAATTGTTGATAGTTGTTGGCTAATAACTTTTTTTTCTTTAAATATAGAAGAAATTTTCTTTAAAGGTACGAAGAAAAAACTTGTAGTTTTAAAATTTTATATTGTATCTCACCTTTCTATCAAATTTAGAAAAATAAAAATCAATTATTTTTCAATTGATTATTAATATTAGTGTATGTTAATTAGCTGAAATTAAAAGGTATACTTGTTTAAAAACTTTTTCTATTTTCTCTTTTATATCTCTTGATTTTTTAGATATTTTGTTGTTAATTTAATATTTATGATGATTTTTATTTATTTATTATTTTATGTTTTTAATATGGGTTAAGGAAGACAATTTTTATTTATGTTGTTAACTTTGATAAAATTGAGAGGAATTAACAATGGTAGTTGATATTAATAAAAAGATAGAGTGACATATTTAAAATTTATTTTTAATTATCTATTTTAATTTGAGGTCAATTATATTTTATCTTGTTAAAAATGCAATTAAACTAGTATATCAATTCTTTTTTAGTTTTAAAAAATGATCAAATTGTTATATTATAACAAGTAGGAGGCAATGCTTATTATTAATTCACATGTATGAAAACTGTAAAATTGCTAGATATTGAATGTGAGTTTTTTTTACACTTTCTTATAAGGTTTTAATTTGAGTTTTTTTTTAATATAAATGGATTCAAGTTTTCCAAGATTTTTTACCAACTTTCTTATGAATGAGTCAGAAGATATTCTCTCTTAACCAAGTAATTCTAATCAATTAATTAATGACTTAATATGCTCGAATTTATATGTCTATTCGACAAAAAAATCATAAAGAAGTAAAAATTTCTCACTAGAGGAGGATTGTTTACTTGTTTCTAGATAGCTAAATACAAGCAAGGATCTAATTATAAAAGTTAAACAACAAATAAAATAATTGTGGGCTCACATACATGCTTACTTTGTAAAGAATGGAGGAAACTTGAATAATCGTTGACAAATAAGCATCTTAAGTGGATGGCAAGAAATAAATAGAGAAGTCGGTAAATTTGTTGGATTTGTTACTCAAATTGAAAATAATTAACAAAGTGGAATGGCCGAAGAATCAAGGGTAATGTTAATATTCATTTTTATGTTAAATTGTTCAACACATATTTTAACATTATTTTATTTATTTATTTATTTACCAGATTAATGATACTCAGCAAATGTATGCTTCTTGCATTGTTAAACGATTTCATCTAGAACATTGTTGGGTTATCTTAAGAAAAGAATCAAAATGGCAATTTGAGTATCCAAGTCAACATCAAAGGTCAAACAAGAAACAAAAAAGTCATGTCAATGCAAATCCGGCTTCATCAACTCTATTTACCCTTGATTCTGTTAATTTAGGAAAAGATAGTTAACAATTAATTTATCAAGATAAACCAATCGGTTAGAAGACTGCAAATGAATGACTTAAATATAGATAAGACAAAGATAAAGTTGGGGATGTAACTGTAACAAATCTCTTACAATAATTCAGGATACTCTAGTTGAAATTAAGGATAAAAAAAAAAACAAGACAGGAAAATTATGTTAGAGCAACAAGCCATGATATTTAATAAAGTTAAGAGAAACAAGAATTGGACATGATTGAGAAAGAAGAACAAATTATAAAAATGAATATTTCTAATTTAGATCCAATTTTTACAGTGTTTTTTCAAAATAGAAAGTTAAAAATTATACAAAAGAGGGGTTTTAATTTTTAATTAACTCTGATTGATTTATTCTAATGTAATATATTTTTAATTAAATATGTAGAAAATTCTTGGTTATTTTAAATATATTGCTATGAAATTGATATCAATTCATAATACTTTTTTGAAGTTTCTTTAACACTTAACAATAATAAGTAGGATTAATTAACTTAAAAGATAACAACCATAATAAAAAAAAACCATAAAAAACTTGAAAATTATGATAACATAAGAAGTTTAAATCTAAAGATTCTACTCGTTGCTATATTATTTTCATAAATGTTCAATCAAATCTTCTTGTAGTTGAGAGTTAGTTGCTCTATCCCTAATTCGATTATGAGTTTGAAGAAAATCATGTAGTTCTAGTATTTCATTATGTGACACTGATATAAAGGAATTGACTTCATGTTCATAGTTAAATCCAAGGTTCATTACTCCTTCATCCTCAATAATCATATTATGCATTATTATGCAAGCTTTTATAATATATGCAAGCTTTCATAATATATGCAAGCTTTCATAATATATGCAAGCGTTTCTTCATTCCAGTATCAAACATGTTCACGTACAATTGCAAAACGAGATTGGAGCATTCCAAATGCCTGCTTCACATCTTTTTTTACAAACTCTTACTTGCTTGCAAAATATTTTTTCTTTGCTCCTAATAGTCTTGAGATTGTCTTAATAAATGCTGACCAATTAGGATAAATTTTATTTGCTAAATAGTATCCCATTATATATTCATGTCTATTAATTGTATAATTGATATAAGCAGTATAACCTTCAGCAAATGTAGCAAAGATATGTGACCGATCAAGAACATTAATATCATTTAATGATTCAGACATTTCAAAAAAGGCATGTCATAACTAAAGATCTTGTGAAGCCATCGTCTCTAGATTTATAGTTAGTTCACTACAATGACCAATATACATCTCATGCCATGCAATTGAACATTTCTTCCATTCTCAATGCATGTAGTCAATGTTTCCTAACATCCCTAGAAATCCACGCTGCTCTCCAATTGATAATAATCGACAAATATTGACTTTATTTGGTGCCCTTAGATACCAATCACCAAAAACTTCTATAATTGCTTTGACGAAAGCTCTAAAACTTTTTATTATAGTGGTTTCTCCAATTCTAAGATATTCATCAGTAAGATCTGCAGGAATACCATATACAAGTATTCTATGAGCTGCAATTACCTTTTAAAGGTAAGATAAACCAAGAACACTAAGAGCATCTATTCTTTGTTTGAAATATGGATTATGAGCTTCTATTGCATTTGCCATCCGAAGAAAAAAGACTATGACTCATCTTTAATCTTCTTTGAATTTGACTTTCAGTAAATTTAGGATTTTCTGCAAAATAATCATTATATAACCTTAACTCACCTTCCTTTTTATTATAATTGACAATATTGTAACCAGAAATAGAGTCACGTTACCCTATTTTTTGTCCTTGATTATTCGTTTCTTCTTCAGCAACCACAACAATAGGAACTTGAAAAACAAACACAAGAGTGTCATAATCAAAATCAAAAGCATCATAAAAATTAAAATTAGAATAATTCATTATGAATTTTAATGAAATATAACAAAGACTAGAGAGAAGAAAATGATGAGAAAAAATATTTAAGGTATATGAAAATATTTATAGATGGATTATTTTTTTTGAATTGTTAAATCTTAGAATGTTGGCGGTAATTTTTTTAAAATTTAAATTTTTAAAATTTAAAATGTTGGCGGTTATGTTGGTGGTCATTTTTTCAAAGTTTGAATTTGAATTTACTTTTTTAAAAATTAAATTTTTAATAATAACATATAAAACTTAAAATTAAAAATATTCATATAAATAAATTTTAAATTATATCTTTTAACTTTCATATTACTTCATTAATTTCATATTACTTTTATAAATTACTCATATTAATTATATAATTAATAACATCATAATTATATTATATATAAAATATCTAAATTAATTATATAATTATATTAAAATTAATTTAGCATGAAATATATTAAAATATAAATGG
>SRLM01001122.1:0-35238 GCA_015708895.1 Populus ilicifolia | reverse complement strand
AATTGAAGAAGCTTGCATAAACATTCACAAGTAAAGTGAATTTGAAAGCATTGATCTTACCAGTTACCATAGATCCTCAAAATTTTTTCTTAAATTATTAAATTTCACCACACAAATTAATATAAAAAAATAAAATTAGGATTTGGGGTGCTCGGTAATAATTTAAAATTAAAATAATTTTTTTAAAATTTTTCTTATATATAAAATTTTATCGGCCCATCAGTTTCTTAAAGCGTTCTACCCATCATAGCGCGGCCCTAGACTGGTAACTGCTACTTTTTTTTTCCACTTCGGTTTTTATCGGTAAACAAATCTAAAAACATGCTGTTGAAGACAGCTCAGGAATAATTATGGGGTCCACCAATAACCTTGTGCAATAAATATAAGATGTCTCCTCCCCCTCTGATATTCCGCAATAATTTAAATACGCAATCTTTCTTTCTCTAACGAAGAAATCAAGCAGAGAAAGAAAAGAAAAGAACGATGCAGATCTTTGTTAAGACCTTGACTGGAAAAACCATCACTCTTGAGGTTGAGAGCAGTGACACCATTGACAACGTCAAATCCAAGATTCAGGTAGACTTCTTTTCTTTGTTTCTTTTGGTTTTCGTTTTAATTTATTCTTTTGTGTTCCTTGTCTATAGTCTTTTCTTGGATATGGGTCCTTTTGTTTTTGATAAATATTCCGTTTCTTGATTATTGATTATTGGGAAAAGCTATATTTGGTGCTGTGGGTTTGGTTTGTGCTGATATGAAATGGAAATGATGGGTTGATTTCTCGTGGAATTAGTTATAAAATTTAGAGCTTTATGTGGGGTTCCTTTTCTACTTGCAATAATCATAGTATGACTTGAATGTTGCTGATAAGAGAATTTGTTGCTAACTAGCAAAGAATGCATGAATTTAGTTAGGTTTTAATAAATATTTCCTTTGGAAAAACCTTATAACATTGAGCTCAGCACAGAATTGTCAATAGGAATGGACCAGCAATAGTTTATTCATGATTTTCTTGTGATATATCGACAACCTTAAATGAATTCTTGAAAAAAATTAGTTGGGTTTTTGGATCTGTTTCCTTATGGAAAAGGTTCCGGTTTGAGTGTCGGATTTGTAATTTCTTTATTTTGTTGGGAGTTGGTGAATTGGTGCTTGACAATTAGTGATGTGCATGGTTCAGGATAAGGAAGGCATCCCTCCAGACCAGCAGAGGTTGATTTTTGCTGGTAAGCAATTGGAAGATGGCCGGACACTTGCTGATTATAACATTCAGAAGGAGTCAACACTTCACTTGGTTTTAAGGCTCAGAGGAGGAACCATGATTAAAGTCAAGACTCTCACTGGAAAAGAAATTGAGATTGACATTGAACCTACTGATACTATTGATCGTGTTAAGGAACGCGTTGAGGAGAAGGAAGGAATTCCACCTGTGCAACAAAGGTAACTATTTAGATCTTATGCTCTTGCATAACTACTTTGAACATATTTTGAAAATTGCAATTCAATTATCTGTTTGTTGATTATCCTTCTTGTTGCATATATATATATTATAAAAGATGGCAATTTATCTGTGTTATTTTGGTGCATTCTGTTTGATTTCACTTCACTTAGTTGCTATCCTAAACCATCCAAACTATCTAAAACTATTTTGTTTGGTAAAATGGTCAATACATTTATCTAAACAGTGAATACAACCTTGCCAAAGCTAGGTGAAGGCTTGTTAGTTTGCTTCAGCAATAGTATTGTCCAGTTTCACTTTATGGACCGTGTTGCTTTCTTATTCTTGAATGATGATATGGTCCGCTATTACCTCATTCCTTCCGTTGACACTGGTTGCAGGCTTATTTATGCTGGGAAGCAGCTTGGTGATGACAAGACTGCTCGAGACTACAATATTGAGGGTGGCTCTGTGCTTCATCTTGTGCTTGCCCTCAGGGGCGGTTTTTACTTGTATCATTAGGAAAATCTACTTACTGAGACTTCGTCTGCGATTTGTGGATTAATTTTATGGATTGTTTCCTCATTTACCTTACGTTGACTTTGTTTTATTTCTACTATTATGTGCCTTAGGCTAATAATACATAATCTCCTGAATTTTTTCAACTGGTAGGCGCGCTTATGCTTCTTATGTTTTACTGGAAAAGAGGGAAGAAAAGGTTCGGTCTTTAGTGCAAAAGATAAAGAGAATTTTCAAGTCAATTGGGCCCTTTTCTGTATGGCTTTGATATCATTAGAAAAGTCTGCTCAAGTTCATAAGTAATTACTCTGTTTTTAGTTAAAAGTTAAAACCATTAGCTCGTTTAGCATAGCACTAGTTATATATATATATATATATATATATAGATATATATGAACATGAAGCCTCGTAATCATTCTCACAAACGATAATTTGTGATCTCAGGTATGGGGAAAGGATTTTCAAGTGTAACTATGTATATGTCCGGGTCAAGAAACAAGTTGAGTTTCAAAAAACTTTGTATAAAATGCCACAATATTTATTAAGTTAATTTCTTAATATATGGGAATAGTCAGACATTGTTTGTGGGATGTCAAAGGAAGTAAATAATTAATATTTAAAAGTAGTTTATTTTCGAGTTCCTATTAGTAAAATTTAATTGATGTGCTCCTAAAGTTCTTAGTCCATGTCAAGTTGTTCGATTTTTAAATTAATATTTAATCTCGTATATATGCTGTCCAACTGAATTTTTTAGTTTGTAAGTAATTTTACAACAACAAAAATCACAGTTGATGCTGTGATAAATTAAGGTTTTCCCCCCTTATCACACAACAAAATAATTCATCAATATGGGATTAACGTCAAGAAAGAGCATATGGCTATTTCCCTCTACCACAATGTAAAGTTGCTTGAAATTAACACTAAATAAAAAACTTGGCCAGCATCAGTAAGTTAGCTAGCGTCCATTAATTTAATATTAATACTTTTCCTTTTCCAAACACAGAGGAACAGCATGTGATTAATCTGTGGATGGATCAATATATTGAACTTCCTAATAAAACGGGGGGAAATAGAAGGAAACTTGGGTGAATCAAGGCAAATTATATCCAAACCAAGCATTACTTGAACCGATATATAGGGGTCATGATCATCAGTTCCTTCAAGCTTTTGAGTCTGTCAAATGAAGGCTTGAAGTAGCATCTCCGTTCATGATGCTTGTACGTGTGTGTGTGTGTGTGTGTAAGATGGGGCGAAAAAATAAAATAAATCATGGGGCGAAAAAATAAAATAAATCAATCTCACCTTTGGTCTTATCAGATACCGATCAATTATCCGGTTGTCGATCGAACCTATCTCCTTGCCAAGCCCAATAGAACATAGGAAAGGAGGAGGGTAGAATATTCAAGACCAACCAAATCCTATACAACCTTAGCCCAATCGAATCCTATATTATACTACCCTCTGGTTAATAAACAATCTCTCTTAGGCGAGCCTTTTCATTAATAGTTATTTCTAAGACTGGTCTGATTATACACCAACTTTCCTAACCCGCTACTCTTCCAATCAATAGTTGACTTTTAAGCACCAACCTATCAATCCACCAATGTCAAGAGTGGTATGCCAACAAATAACTCAACTTTTTAGTAAGATCTATAATATAATATACAAAATTAGTAAACTTTCATCGACATCTATCCACCGACAACCCCATTAATATTGATAAAAAGACAAGAGCTTATGAGGTTCGAGGGTGTGTGGCGCTATGGTTGAACCATATACGTAATTTTTTTTTGTATTTTTAAATTATTGTGATATGTTAATATTAAAAATAAAAAAAAATATTTTAATATATTTTTTAATAAAAAAATATTTTAAAAAATAACAATTACCACTATTTCAAACACTCTTAAAATTAAAAATAGACCCAATTTTTCAAAAGTCTGATAAAAAAACAATTTTCTTTTTTATTTCTTGCAAATCAAATAAAAAAAGATCTTTAAAAAATAAAAAAACTATAAAATTATGTTTTTATATTATAAGAGGTTAAAAATATATTAAATTAAGAAAACACTAGAAGCATGAGCTTACGTATATGTCTGTCCCATGAAAAAGCATGGCATACACCATGAAAAAGGTGTGGCCCGTGAGCATGACCTTCTTTTTTTTTTCCAACAACAAGACATTTTGTCTACCTTCTTTATCTAAATATTAAAGTACAGAAAATACATCATCTATTTTTTATTTTTTAAAAAAATAAAATATTATACAACTAAAGGTCATTAAAAAATCAAACTCTAGATATTTTTTTTAAAAAAATAATTTTGAACCCATCTTGACTCAAAACTCCTATAACAAACCCTAAAAATCTTAATAAATTCATTAATGGCCTAAACAAAACCTAGAAAATCATACAAAAGCCTGAAATTAACCTAAAACTAAAAATCTTTTTAAATTTAGATTTGATTATGACACCAAAATCAATTATTTTGTTACTAGAATCAATGTCAAAAATATAGTTTTCAACTAAAATTAACTTTTTTGAGATTTTAAAAATTAGAGAGACTAAATATTTATAATTCAAAAGGTACGAGGACTAAAATGAACAATTTACCAAAAGCCACTTATTTTCACTTTGATCCCTTTTTTATCCTATATTTTCCTAACAAAATAACTTAAATTGACCTTCAATTTGGTTAAATAAGTGTGAAAAAAAAAGTTTTCGAGATAAAATAATTGCATCATGAAAGTCTACAATGCAATGAGTTGCCCATACCACTTAATGTTTTCTATAATACTAGTTTATTGACTTACCCTCCGTCGCAATAAGATCAATTTTTTTAAAATGTAAAAAAAATTATTAAGAGTATGAAGAGTTTTGTGACAGTGTCATTAAAGCTAGCCAAGTAGGTCAATTTTAAAACCTTAGATCCTAGCTCTTTGTCTAACATAAGTTTTTAATTAAACCATGCGGGTGGTGACTCGATTTAAATTGATTGATTTTATAGATTCAAAAATAACCTGAATTATTGATAAAAACATGAATTAACTTTTTAAGAAACTTCAAAATGACAACGTTTTAAGAAAATATTTAAACAAAGACAAAATAGATCAACCTACTAACTCGAATTATAGCCTTTATTGGATTTAATAAAAAAAATATAATTTTTTATTTAACTATATAAAAAAATAATTGCTTTTAAAATTGAATATTAACTCTAGAAAATATATTTATTTGAAATTATGATAACCCTATAGAAGATGAATAAAAATAAATTATGTAGTCTATTTTCTAACTAATCCAATATTAAAAGAAAAAATCAAAGAAATAATAATAATTAAAAACATAAAAATAAAAAAATAACACATTCGATCGGTAGGTAAACCTGTCAAACTTGTGAATCACATTACCTAGGATAACATACTAAACCCGTAAATCAGGTTATGGACTTTATTGTATTTATGATTTCTCTTTTTAAATTGTTTTTTATTTAACTATACGATAACAAAAATAGATGATCGCATGATTGAACACTAAATCAATATCGAAACATTTTTCTGAGACCACGATAATGAAACGAATAATAAAACTAGATTCCCAATTAATCTAATATCTATAGATGAAATTGAAAAAAAAAGAATTAATTTTAATAAACCCGCAAACTATGTCAACCACTTAAACTTGTGAATAAGTCTATGAATTTTATAAAGTTCAATAACATAATTTTTTCTATGAGACTATTTTTTTAACTACATAAGAAAAAATTAACAATAATAAAGTTCAATTAAAAGTAAAAAAAAAAACCTTACAAAACCTGTAAAGTTATACCTTATCAAACTTGCAAACTAGTTTAACCTTATAAAAAAATAAAAAAAAATTATGAAACTCAATACTCAATCATATATAAAAAATAAAATAAACAAAAATAAATTTAAAATAAAAATTAATAAAAATTTAAGGATAAAAAAAATACACCGTAATGCAATGGATATGAATAAACAATAATTTCCACGCACCGTTCAGCTTCTCTGTTAATGTGAAAAATATAATAAGAGGCCAAGAGCTATAAAAACTAAAAAGAGGCCAGAGAGCCGAATAATAAGCTGAAGTTGGTATGGAGGAAGAACAAGGGCGGGCTTTCTTATTTCAAGGCTCGGGCCTCGTTCCACCAAGTTAAAATATTAGTCTTCAAATGCTATTCAAAATGTAACCCAATCTCACTTTGGTACTTAGCCTGCTGGGCTCACTCATGACACCGTGGTTCATCCTCTAATATCCATCTTACAGTTGAAAGATGGTGTGTAAGATCCATTTTTTCATTATTAAATTCAATTTCATATATCCTTGCTTAAAAAAAGAAAAGAAAAGAAAAGAAAAGAAAAGAAAAGAAAAGGTTGCAAAATCGATAGGGATATTTTTTCATATCCACGTGCATATTTAACTCAATTTTTGCTCATCAAATAAATTATAATTCTCTTTGTTTTCGTAAAAAAAATAAGATCAATAATTCAAGCTATGGCCGTAGGTCATAAAAGCTTTACTATCTTCAATTTTCTGTCTTGATTTTGTGAACACAAGATAAATCTTGACGGAAAGCAAGAAGTTCAACAACAATCTATGAACCATACAAGAAATAGAACGCCAAAAGTCGATCCATCTGCAACACAAAAGAAATACTTTCCTTTAGCTTTAAGCCATACTTTTTATCCAGATGGTTGTTGAGGTACATGAGACATCAAAGGAAAGTTAGTCGACGTTTTATTCTCTATTATGTCAATATCCACCTTTTGAGGTCATTTTGTGATTCGGCTTCGTCAATCTCACGTTATAAACCAAATTTGTGTGTGATTTCCACCTTTCATTTTATTTCTCTTCTTTATTTTGGTAATTATATATTTACGTCAAATATATTACATGATTTTAATTTCCCCACTTTACGTTAACTTACCTTTGTGAACATGGCCTTCATTAATTAGGTATTAGTGTTATAGAAATAGAGTTTGAATTGTGCTTGTAGGTAGCGTTTAATTCGTTATTATATTAAAATAGAAGAAAACATAAATAGAAGGGGTAGGAACAAGTTTAGTTGAAGAGATACGGATAAAAATACAAAATAAATATATTTTAAAGCAACTATGTGGTAAATTTCTATACATTTAAAACAAAAGGTACAAAGAAATTTGTCCATTTTATTTCCATGGCCTTCATCTTTTTTATCCTAGAACAATAATTAAATACTTGAAAAGGAATTGAGGAATTTAACGGTGTCTTAGAGGACTATGCTCAAAGCATTTAGGGTCACCAAACATATATTGCGGGCGTTGAATGCTTTTAGGCATGCATCATGCAGTTGGGCAGGCATGCTCTCATAAACACACACAGAGGGATTGTTACTCCTTATCACTGTCAAAACCTTACCTAAATATACTATAATTTGCTTCTGTATACCTTGTTGTTGATGGGTTTAGTTGCACCAAAATTTTAGGATTTAAGGAACTAAACACTATGACTCTATACCAAAATTAATTTCCTGCTGCTTTCTAGCTTAATTATCATGAATTTGGTGCCGAAACCTACATCGTCAAGCACCATTATCACCAAACAAATTGCATATGGCAAGACAAATATCCAACACACACAGAGGCATACGTCTCATAATCATGCCCGTTTCGATTTGCAACTCATTTGATCATTTGTAAATTCAATTTAAATTCGTGCGACTTACCGTGTCATGAAAAAATACCTGGAAAAAAAAATAGTATGCATAACGAAGGCATATTAAATCTTTAATACCCTGATCTTTCCGCAAAAATCCATTCATGCTATTAAATCTTAATAAAAAGTGGAAACATAGGTGATAATAACAAGGAATCAATCAACCCAAAAATTAAAATTAAGCGAGGCCTCCCAATAGTCATTACGCAAAGAGACCTTAATTATAATAGTAATTTACATTATATTCCCTAACACACTAATTACAAGAAAAGATAAGTTAAGTCATTATAAATATAAAGATGAAAACTTAGAGAAATATTCTTTACTAAAGAAAGAGCAAGAGGTTAATACGCCTACAAATGTTTCCTCATCTGTGCGTGCCAATATTTATCCTTTAAACGGCATCCAGAAAAATGCCATGCAGCATGCTATTATTATTTTGCCAACATCATATACAACAATAATAAAACATGAAACTAGCTTAATTAGATAATGCTTAACATAAAGATAGTGTTTGATAACGTAATTAAAACTGTATTTTTTAAGATTTTTATTTTTTATTCTTTTAGATTATATTAATGTAAAAAAATAATTTTAAAAAATAAAAAAATATTACTACTCTAACATGAGTAAAAAAATATTTTAAACCTAACTATTATCAAACTATTGAATACCTCAATACTAATTACTGGGGATGACCCAGTGTCGTTTCATTTAAAAATCTAGCAAAAAGCATTGGTAATTAGCAACCATTCTGCATTAAAATGGGAACCGAAATGTGGACGCACTGATCATGAATGTTTAAGAAGTCACTATTTCCTGCCAATAATTAATTAGAGATCAAATATCAACTCTAGGGGCATGCCACATGGCTCCAAATATATGCATATAAGCAGTACGTCATGCATATGTTATTCAAAAATAAATATATTTTTTTCCTGCTCTTGTGATCTTGGACTTGTCTAGTTTGGTAATCATGAAAAAGTCTTCAAAGGTTAGTGAGGCTACTAACCAGAAGAAAGATGTCAAGATTAGGTACCGAATGCTAAAAAGGACTTGCAATGTTAGTTTCCCTAACAGAAGACTTGGGAGAGCAGAGCTTCAATAATAATTATAATTGTCATTTTCAAATGGTTAGACTTGTTTTGCTGGCTAGACTTTAAGTAGGTCTGCATGGGGCAGGAGCTCTTGGCATTTAATTAAGTACTAGTGTTGGTGTCAAAGTTTATTTTTTCTTGATCGTCATATTGGTGTCAAAAGTTTTATTATATTCAAAAGGCACTAAATTGAGCGGGTGACCTAATTAAATACTAAGACCACTTGCTTTTTATCACAGGAGGAGTATGAAGTCCTCGGAACATTCCAGTTGCTGTTTTATAATGAAGAACATTGTCTGCGATGGAGCTAATGTTATGTTATCGTAGCATACAGAGGGCATCTTTCATGGCCTTCATCAAACGATATACCGTAGCTGTTAACTTGAAAAAATTTGTGTTAGTTATTTCATATATAGTCAAAATCGAGGAAGTTCTTATTCTTTAAGGGCTTCTGTATATATATTTTATATATAGGGAAATGGGTGAATTTAGGTAAGGGGCCATTTTCAACGTTGAATATTGTATGCGCTGGGGATATAAATGAAAGGAGCAGTAATATATGATGAGAGCTGATATTATATTAATTGTTAAAGAAATGTGAGTGGTTTTCAAGTTACTCTCCAACTAGATTTGAAACTAAATACAATGAATAAAGAAAAGTAATACGTTTACTTTCGGCATGTGTGAAAAAGAATTCTTCATATGGCTAATGGTTGTATGTCATGTGAGCATTAATGTAAACCTGAAAAGTCATTTTTTTGTTGCCAAACAAATAGAATTTCCTATAGGCGCCGGATAATTACTGTCTAACTTATTCGGAAGATTTTATCCTATCATATTATTTTAATTAGATTTTAGTGTATGAATGTATGACTTTTATGTGTTTGATCTTTTAAAAAATTATATATTTTTTTTAATTTGAATAAATTAAGCTTGATTTTATCACTTATATGTTTTATAATAAAATAAATAATAATTTATTTAATGAGTATAATTTATATTTTGTTATTATTAAGTTGAAAATTTTGGTAAATTTAAATTTTTATAGAAAACTATAATGATTTAAGGATACCATTAAAATAGACTTAATAAGTTAGATTTAAACCAAATATAACTAACTAGTTGGGTACCAATAATTTATTTGGCTCACATTATAAATCAATATATTTTGTCGTCAATATTCTATATAGATTTCTTATAAGTAATGAATGATCGTTCTTGAATGTATAAAATTTCACCTGAAAGGTTATGCATAATGGATTATTATAATAAGATTGATGATTTTATTAAATACATGCAATCCAATCATTGTAAGAGTATGATTATAGAAGCAACGCGAATGAATCAGAGTAATTCAAATGAATGTTCAATCGCAAATGAAGATCTAAATATAGACACTACAAGTTTTTTTAATTTTTTGAAAGATTATGACAAATCATTATAAGATGGGTGAATAAATAATAGTAAATTATCGATTGTTGCATATGTATTTACTATCAAATTAGATCACGTGCTAAATGAGATCAATTATGATAGAATTATCGAATGGACAAGAGGCATTCTACTTGATAGATATAAACTGAAAGAGAACTTTTATATTACTAACTCTATAATGAAATCTTATGGCCTATGATACCTAAAAATTGATATATGTCCAAATTTTTGCATGTTGTACTATCTAAAAAATGCATATTTGATCGAGCGTAGAACCTATAGGCATGCTCGGTATAAATCTAAAACTGATAGGAAAGGACTCTTGTTGTACATAAAAAACTTATACACTTTTTATTCATTCCTATATTGTAAAAGTTATCTGAGCACATGTCATTACATCATTCATATAATATGATGGATGAAGTCGTAATGCACTTTTTTTTTATAGTGAAGCTTGGAAATAATTTAATAGATATAGACGGACTCAATCTATTCAGGTCATTTGTTACACCATATTCTTGTTAGATGGTGATACTCATAGTTTGTAACTTGCCATCAGAAATATGTATATATATATATATATATATCTGTGTGTGTGTGTGTGTGTGGCTAAAGTTAATGATCTTATCCATTGTAATACCCGATCCTAATAATATAGGTAGGAATATAAGTGTTTGTCTTTGATCGTTGATTAATGAATGGAAGCAGTTGTGGTCATTTGAGACTTTGACGTAAGATATCTTAAGGAAATAAGATTTTCAAATAAAACAACTTTGATGTGGACTATCAATAATTTTTCTATGTATGAAATGATTTTTTGTTAGAGCGCACATGAAAAATTAGCATGTCCATAATTTAGAGTTGGTTTATGATGGGTTATAGATTACAAAGCCCAAAGTTGATTTTATATTAGACAAGAATGCACAATTACTTGTCTACCAATGACTAAAGAGTTTGCATTTTTCTAATAGATATGCTTTGAATATTTCTAGATTGGTGAATTTAAATAATGAAAAATTATATTAAATGAAAAGTTATGACTGTTTTATGTTTATACAAACACTCATTCCATTTACTTACTGGTATTTATTGCCTAAAATGATATAGGATGAACTAATAAAGATCAATTATTTTTTTTAGAGATATATGCTATAATATGTTATATGCCTAACACATAGAGAAGCTTAACATGAATATCATCCAGACAATCTGCAAATTTGAGATGATGTTCCCTTCATATTTTTTCAACTTAATAAAACATCTACCGTGTAAGGTAAAACATCCTTTCCTTATATTTTTTTTTCTAATTACCGATGGCAACAATAAAATCACCAAACCACCATGATTTAGTTGTAATAACTCTTTGAAATACATCCAATAACAAACCAAACCCATAGTAAAAAGGAAGAAACTTAGAGAGAAAAGAGAGAAAATAGAGAGAGAATTTTTTCTGGACATCCTAATCTACTCTTACATGGAATAGTAAAGTTTGTTGGTAGTGTAAAAGTGAAAAGGAAAAAGGTTTGCATCTAATGGAGTGACTCATTTGCCTCCCAACCTCATTAGTGCATGAAATGATTCGCCAATAATGTTGATAGCCTATCCATATATGGTTTACATGCGCCGCAATTGCCTTCCCTCATATTAGCTACTCTAGTTGAATCTAACAAATTTGAAAGGTCAATTTGAAACCTTAAATGATTTATTGAATAATTTTAATGTGTTAGTGAGTAGTGGATTTATTATTTTTGATGATTTTTAGTTGACTAATAACTTGATGTGGATGATTGTTGAAAATATTTAAGTGTTGGGATCCAAATCGATGTGTGGAAACCTTGGTGATATGAAGGTGTCAAGGAATTTATTTTTAGAATAAGGATGAAAATCAATACTTTGCAATAGGGTTGAGAAAATCAAGATTAATTTTAGTTTATCGAAGACATAATGGTTTGGTCTTGGTGTGAAATTTGATGTGTGTTGATTTTGTTTTTGAATTGATGTTTTGATAAGGTTTTTGAGATATGTTTTTGATTCATTTTGATGTGATAATACTTTTAATTTTTGTGATGATGTTGTTTTTAATTGTTGTGCGTTGATGTTATTTTTTACTAGTTATAATAGTATTATTTTTGACTTGTTATGTTAATGATTTAAAATGTAGTTGTATCACATAGTAATAATTTTATTATTTACCAATTCTTTATGATTAGTACTTAAAAGTGTATTTTTATCAAGGTTTTATATTATCATTTTACAATTAAAGTATCAATAACTCCTTAACTAAACATGTTTTAAAACAACATATCTAATAATATAAAATACCTTTAATTTATAATAAATATTTATTTTAAATACAAGTCTATTATATAAATGAAAGGATTGATTAATGAATTTAACAACTGAAATTGAAAGGACAAAGAGATAGCCAAACTTAGAAAAGAAATGTTGTTGTAGTCCAGACCGGAACACTGTTCTGTAATTGGGTCATATCTGGAGCTGTAAATCTTAAATTTAGGTCTATTTTATATGTATGGAAAGGTAAGACATAGGCTTACAACTTTTATTTGGAGCCCAAGATTTAAAAAGGTCATTTTCAAGTTCAAATTATAGTAACAACAAAGAAGTCTGAATCTGTCCTATAAGCTGCATACTATTCAGTGTTTGGCCCATATCTGAAGTTCTAGAAGTCCAAATGACCTCTAATTTTTTTCTCTAGAAAGCTAAGATAATTTCCTACAACTTCATATTGTCAAGTGGTTCTAATTTTGATGTTATCAATGATGTTTTGGACAAATAAAAAAAGATAAGGATTGTTATCAAGTTAAGAGTTGGTCACCCAGTCATCAATTAGTCATCAAATCAATAATTCTCAATTTTGGCCTATAAAAACAGGCATTTGCCATGCATTTAGACATCTTGGTTTCCAAATTAAGATCATGCTCTTGCTTTCTCTCTTTATATTTTTGTAATGTTTAAGTTTTGCTTTCATTAATATCAAGTTTATACCTTTCAATTTCTTTCCTTTACTTAGTTAACTTTTATCTTATTTATGTTCTTATTTTATTTATTTATTTATTTTTATTTTTTTATTATGTCAAGATGAAAATATTACACTAATGGTGTAAGAATAAGTATACTTTTATCTTATTTATGTTCTTATTTTATTTATTTATTTTTCTTTTATTTATTATGTTTAGCTAAGTTTATTATGTCAAGATGAAAAGATTACACTAATGGTGTAAGAATAAGTATAGTGTAAACTTAATATGAACATTAATGTTTGATACTAACATGTTTTGTATTTGTTATCTTGTTCACTCTTTAATACTTTACTTGTTAAATAACTAATCTAGATTTATATTGTATAACACTTGGTATAACAAATACTTGACACTCTCATAGCCCGTATTGTATGGTATAATCGATAGCTGAGTTATAAAAGGAACTTGATATGTTGTTAACATAACTTATGATCATGAGTACTTAATAAAATTTACAAGCATTAGCATTAATCGAATAAGATAACTAATATAATCATGTTAACAATTTATAATTTGATTATAACTTTCTTTGTGTGTGGTTTCTAATAAAATAATAAGAGTTTATACCATACTTATTTGACATACCATTAATGGATCCTTTAACCTTGGTATTTGTTGTTATCATTGTTTAATCTTTACATTAATCTTTTATCTTAAAGTTATTATCAACTTCTTTTTTTTCTATTACTACTGTTGCTGCTGCTGCTCCTCCTACTACTTCTATTACTATTAATATTGATATTATTATTATTAGTATTCTTGTTACTATTAATATTAGTATTATTACTACTATTGTTGTTATTACAATTATTGTTGTTGTTGTTGTTATTATTTATAATCTATACAATTAACCTTCTTATGGTTCGAACCCGGTTTTGCCAGGTATTTATTACTTTGATACTTCTGTATTTGAAAAAAGAGATCAATCTTTTAATCATGTCACTTTACCTATAGCATATGTACCATCATCAAACAATGCCATATGGTGAAATTAGTTAATAATAAAATTAGTTAATACATTAAATTATTGTATTTAAAACATCTTTAAGATTATTTTTCTATGCTATTTTGTTGCATATTAATGGTTTTATTATTCATCAATTCTATACTTGTGATAGACACATCGTCATAAAGTAGAGTCATAAAAAAAGAATAATTAATAATAAAATCACTTCATACGTTGTATAAATGTATTTAAAATATTTATAAATCCTTTACCTATGGCAAATGTACATACATTTGGCAGTATTATAGGGTGAGATTAATAATAATAAAATCATTTAATATGTTACATTATTGTATTTAAAATAATTTTTAATTTTTAATTTTCTTTCAATTTTTTCATGTATTAATAATTTTATTGTTCATCGATCCTACCTTTGTTAGATATGTCATCACTAGATAATATCACAAGATGAAATTAAAAAACATGCAATAAAATATTTTTAAGATATTATTTTTTGTCATATTTTTTAAGAAATTTTTTTCCTAATGAATTTGAACCTCTTGATCGGAGGGTGCCCCTAACAATAGCCTTTTGAGCTACTCTTTAAGCTATCCAATCAGTTATTCTCAAAAAGCATTATCACTTATAGTGACAACATTGTTTTGAGAATTATAAATGTAAATATTTTGTAAAATCTTAACATTAATTTTAACTATAAATATTTATTTGATAATTGAATTTGAATTTTTTATGAATGTGTGGATTTATTTGTGTGTTCTTGTTTTTAGAATATTTTTTATGATGCAAGCTAATTTTGCCTTCATCAATGTGATCTCATAGAAACGCAGTTAATATGAATGATGACTTTATAGCCCGTTTCAATATCTATTTTGAAAACACATGTGTTTATAATTTTTTCACCACATTCTTGGATTCAACACCAACATCTCAAAAGTCATGATTAGGCCTTTTATTAGGCTAAAGTCCTAAATCACTATCTTAGGTCTTAATATTTTATATTAAAAAATTACCCTAAGCATCCCATGGTTTACTCAATTTTATATTAAAATAAATTATGAAACTCAATTCCCAATTAAGTTAATATTAAAAGATAAAATTTAAAAATTCAAATAAAAAAGATAAAAAAACCTTGAATGAACTCAGGTTAACCTATCAAATTTGTAATCTGAGTCATGAGATGAGGATAACCTTATAGAATAGAAACCAAAATAAATCACTAATTTTTATTTTTAATAAATCCAATATTAAATGTTGAAATTAAAAAAAAATAAAAATAAATAATATTAATCAACTTGAGTTAACTTGACAAACTCATGGCCTAGGTCATGAGATTAAGATAACCTAATAAACAAATTTAAATAAATTATGAAGTTTAATTCACAATTAACCCAGTACTGAAATATGAAATAAAAAATCAATTAAAAAAATAACATGAAAAAATAACTAAAGTCAACCTGGATTAATTTGTTGAATCCGTGACTAAAGTTATAAGGTGATAATAACCTTATAGAAAGCAAATAATAATAAATCATGAAGCCTAATTCATAATCAATCTAATATTAAAATATAAAATTAAGAGAGATAAAAAAAATTTAGAAAAAAAAAGAGAAAAACTTGTATCAACCAAATTAATCTATCAAACTTATGGTTTAAATCATAAAACAAAGATAACTTTATAAAAAAATAAATTAAAAAAAATTATAAAATTCAATCTCTAATAAATTTTATGTTAATGTATGAAATTAAAATTGATAAAAAAACATATATTGCAACAAAAAAATATAATAATATTCTAATAAATAATACCGTGTGAGGAGAATTACATTAAAACCCCTCTTTGTTAATTTTTTGTTAATAAAATGTTGATGAAAATAATATGAAAAAGTGATGTCATTTTGGCCAGATAGATGGCTAGCATTATGCCACCCATATGGACAACCATCCCTCATTGAATTATGTGGTCACTGGGAGTAAATCTATTCTGAAAACGGACAAGTACAGAATAGTGAGCTTCATTGGAGTGGGATAGTCTGCATTAATACAGGATAACGAACAGTAAAAAAAATGTTAGAATTATAGAAATTGAGCAATCCTTTTGGATCTCCTCCTATTTATAGCCACAAATAACACAACTTACGGCATGGCATTTACCCTTGTGGGCTCTAACCCACTTCTCTTCCTTTCTATATATATGTCCTAAGATATTCCAATACACATATAAATGAGAGATGGTGATGACAAAGAGTCTCCAATACATTGAGTAGTCTTGATATTGCTAGCAAATTTGAGAGAGATCATATCATGGGTAAAGGGAGAGCGCCATGTTGTGACAAGACTCAAGTGAAGAGAGGACCATGGAGTCCTGCAGAGGACCTGAGGCTTATAACTTTTATTCAGAAACATGGACATGAAAACTGGAGGGCTCTTCCTAAACAAGCTGGTCAGTCTCCACTCTTATCCTTCTCCTCTTCTTCATCATGGATGGTATCGGTCATGCACTCTTACATATCATTCTCATTGTTTTTACAGACTCATATCTAACGTTAGCTATGTGATCATGCCAGCGATCATTTCCTTAATCTTGTTTACTTAGCAAACAAATCGATTTATCTTGCATTCAACATTCTTTTCTTGATTCATCACCAGGGGAAGAGGAAAGGACTCACAAGTTTGAGTCTTTGGCTGTCCCTTGCCTTGATAGTTACAAACATTAACATTTCTTTGCATCGATTACTTCGTTAAACGCAGACTTCCTTGCAGAATTCAAATTTGTTTGATTACCTATCTTCCATAACACTCATTAGCCCTTGATTTCTTAACTGATGTACATATTTTTCTTTTTATTAACTTAATATTCAATCCATCTGTTCTCTCTCTCTGGTTTTTTTTTTTTTTTAAAGAAGACGTTTGAATGTAAGATTTTTTTAGGAGATGAAAACATGGGTGCTAGACTCATTAGTGTCAATCCAACAGTTCAAGTAATGTTTTTGTCGGTATTAGTTTTACTTTTTACTTTCCTTCTTGTTTTTTTTTTCTTCTTTTTAGGTAGACGTATGGCCACTTGCACTTCGAATGAAATGTGTGGCCTTAACCGTTTTGTTGTGTGTTGACTAATGATTATATTAATGCTGTAATCAAACAATACCAGGAAGGCAACTTTGAAACGCTTAAATATACAATCAAACGGGTTTGAATTTTTAGCACTGAGATAAGGAAAATCATTTACTATACATGTGTAACTATCATCTTCATTTAATTTCCAGCCTACAATATATAGATTATTATTCTATACGATGAATCCTTCCACCATTTAATTAATTTGTCATTGCCATCTTAAATTATGAATTAGGGGATATGGAAGATCCAACTTTGATACCATTTCAATATATATCACTAGATGCAGAAAATCACCTCGACATTGCATATTTATGTTTTGAAAAGTCTCTTAAAAGAACTTGAAGAATATATTGCTCAGATCGAACCGTGTTTTCCAAGGCACGTTAGCGTGGCATTTTTTCTGGTAAAATACTGACAGATTTATTTGTTTTTTTAGCACTGGTAATGAGTAGTCTGAAACTATATATATATATATGGTAATCTCATTACACTTTGTGTCTTCATATCTTGCCAAGTTGGATATTCCTAACTTGGATTCAAGGCCAGGCAACGATCGATGGTCACATCGAAATGCCATAATTATGACCGTAGGTTGCCAAATTTTCCCATTTTGTTGACGAAGATACAGGATGATATAGTTAGATAATCCAATTCAGACTAAAGGATACCAGCTAGGGAATGGGAAATAAATACTCGAGTCATTGTATGAGTTACAAAGGTACTTGGATGGCTAAAGGTACTTCCTCAGTGCCCCATCTAACAAGCCGCTTAATTAGACTTGTTTGCTCTCACTATTACAGCTAAACACGTAGAAAAGAGGGGAGTACTAGAGGGAAGGAAAACTTTCAACCTCAAAAGCTGGTTGAACAAGGGAAATTGAGTTCCTTGTGAATCTTAAAGCTAAAGCATTCAATATATATACTTTCGTTTTTCTTTCTTTTTTTAATCTTGTGGTTCTGTAGGGTTGTTGAGATGCGGAAAAAGTTGTCGATTGAGATGGATTAATTACCTAAGACCTGACGTTAAGCGTGGTAACTTCAGCAAAGAGGAAGAAGACACCATCATAAAGCTACATCAAACTTTGGGAAACAAGTAAATTACTCCTCAGCATAACACTAAAGAAATATCAACACACTCGTGCGTGTACACAAACACACACACACACACACAAATATTTGTTATTTTAATTCCTAATAACAAATTATAAACTTGCAGGTGGTCAAAGATTGCATCTCATTTTCCAGGAAGAACAGACAATGAGATCAAGAATGTGTGGAATACTCACTTAAAGAAAAGATTGACATTAAAAGATGATGATGAACGACCTAAAGGAGATGAATCAAAGGAATCCTCCTCAACCTCCTCGTCCTCGTCTACATCTAGCACGATCGTGTCAAGTGGAAAAAGAAATTTGGAAATGCAAAAGAATCAAGGGTCCTCCACGAAGAAGACTCGTATCTTAGAGAATGTAAAGGATTCATCACCAAGGGAAGCATCTAATCAGCATAGACCAACTAAGAAACCAAAGGAATTATCAAGTTCCTCTATATCTTCTAACAATTCCAACATCACCACTTCTAGTCAAATTGATGTTTCCAAGCCTGAAGATGATCGAATAGGTTCGTTGTTGAACTTTAGAGGACTTTATGACGTTCACAATTCATCAGAGGAGGTAAACAAACCAGAAGAAATCACGGCCGAAATCCCATTGGAGTCGGATTATGATTTTTGGAACATGTTGGATAGCTTAAGTTACTTGCAATCTAATGAAATTCAATTGGAAAACGTTGAAGCATTCCAAATCTCAAAATTTGGAGATGCATATAATACTGGGGAAGTGGATCAAAATAAGAAGTGGCTGCGTTACTTAGAAAATGAACTCGGTCTAGATGTAACCAAGGATGAAAACCAGGAAAGTTCATTGAAGAATGCTGCCGAGACACTAGTCCCTGAGAATTTTCAGCACGATATGCCATTGAAACCAGCCGAAGTCCTTCCAGGGACAATTGAAAATTTTCCTTTGTGGCCTTCTTTATGAGTTTAGGAAAAAAAAGAAAAAAAAGTCCGCTATGAAACCCTATAATTAAGTTAATTTAGGTATATTAAACCAGCAGTTTATAGAGATTAAGTGTGTGAAACTATTGACTTCTCTTTCAATACACAAGTAGTTGGTGTAACTTATATATATAAAATAAGTAGTTGGTATTACTGATCTTTAGTAAAGGCTTGTCGGTAGCTTTTAACTGTGGTTTTGGGTATCCCTGTACGTAATTGTAAATTGAGGATGTTGGAACGATGATTATAAAAATTGTAGTATTTAAAATGCCTTTTTCAGTATGTACTATTAAAATGCATTTATATTAATAAAATTATGCACAAAATTCCAAATTTTGTGACTCAACCAAGCTCCTTTTTATGGGTTTTTGAAAAAGAACAACCAAAAACTTAATCCGTGAAGTTTAGCAAAACTAATTAACTAATCCTCATGGTTTCAAAACTAATTTATTTTTATTTTGATTTCAATAAATATTAGATATAAAGAGAATCAAATAAAATGAAAATAATGATGAAAAAATACATTTAAATAAATTACCACTAAATTAAATATGATTGACACCAATTAAAATACCATTTGATTATTTTGATACTACATACAATAATCAGATAATTCTAATAAACTACAAGAACTAAGTGATAATTAACTGTAGAAAAATCAGTTTACTAAATATGGCGTTGGTTAAGGAGGTCATAGGGATTTATGATGGAACGACATAGACAGTCTTCGGGGTTTAAGGAGGTGCCATGCATGTATATTAATTAAATTATTTTATTTTGACATTTTAGTGGCTTGGTAACATCTTTTACTTTCCCACTGTTTAAAATTTGTGACGTTGGATTCCTGTATGCCCCCACGCGGTGAACAAATGGTGGATAATAATATAATATGAATCTACCTCCAACAAGTCGCATGTTTGACCCTCGAGGAGTTTGTTGACAAACATAATGAGACTGCCACAACTCAAGAAGTAAGCAGCCTAATTAACTAGAAAGAGCACCATAATAAAATCTCTACTTTTTGTGTGCTGGGGAATATTAAACAGAACACACTCTAGCTAGGGCGCTTCGATCCGGGGGCAGACCTGAATGTTTATGAGGAAACCTCAAGTTTTTACACATTAATTTCTTAATTAGGTTCTTATCCATGTTTTTATTTCTTCCATCAAAATTTAATTAAAAAAAAAAGGGCCATTTCATTTCGTAAAATATTGGTTAAGGACTTATCTGAGGTTTCCCTAATGTATATAGTATTCAATTGATCAGGATGGTTATATTGGTTAAGGACTTATTTGAGGTTTCCCTAATGTTTATTATAATTAATTACTCTTACAAAAATATTGAATTTGGCTTCGAGATAAAATTATTTTTATGTTACATGCAATAATTATTCTTTAATTTTAAGCATTATGTTTGGTAAAAAGTAGACTATAAAATAACCAAAAAAAAAGGGGAGTGTGGGAAAAAAGAGAATTAGTGGTGTGAAGTTAAAGAAATACAAACAAAGAGAATAAAATGAGAAAACAAATAGAAAAAGGACCAAGCATTTGAACTTATAATTAAAAAATCATTTTTAATACATAATTTATGATAAAAATGAGTCAAGATATAAGTATTGGCTCGCTATGTTTATAAATTTTTAATTTAAGTCAAAATTTATAACTAATCATATATATTTATAACTTTTTTTAATAAGAAATTTAAGAATCTACTTATATCAGAATTTAAAAATTATACACAAAACAAGTGCTATTATACATAGAAGGAAAGTACCTCTTTCACTTTAGAAATATAACTTAAATCGTTTCTTTTTCTTTTTTGACTATAACGGTAACAAATCTATAGCTTTTTTAGGAAAAGAAATTTCTCTTATTTTTTTTTATTTTTTCCCCTTATACTCGTCATATTTATCACTTTAAAATTGACTTATTTATCACCATTTTTTTAATCTTCATTATTTTGTAATAGTTTTTTAGTTTTTCTTTTTAATTTTTTTGGGAAAAATGTTATGTTTTATTCCTTGTACTTTGAAAATTTATCACTCTAAATTTGACTCATTTATATCATTCCTTTTTTTTTCTTTTTTTATTCTTTTGTGATTTTTTCTTTAATTTTCTTTGCACTTCTTTTTGAAAATTTATTATACAAAACTAAAAATAAATGGTGTTTTATTATAACAATTACAACATTGTTTTATTTTTCTATTATATTAGAAATTAACTTGAAATAATATATATCTTTAGTCTTTAATAACACATTATATTCATTTTATTTTATTATATGTAAGCATTACTCTTTTAAATTACAATTATATTTTTTAATCAATATAAAAAAACTTGTTAATAAAGCTTATACATCCATTATTTTGCATTAGAAAAAAATTAATCAACCTGTAGCGAAACAATATGCATAAAAATAATAACATTGTTTATTTATTTTTTGACATAGATAGTTCTAGATGTATAAACTTTTTAATTTATAAATAGAATTTATTTTTTTTTGTAAAAAGGGATTAGAACAGCCTATATATATATATTGGAAAAAAATTATTCTACTTGCAACAAAATTTGGGTTAAATAACTAGTATTGACAACTAGATAAAAGGAGAGAATAATTGAACTTCGGAATCAACTAAATGGTCCAAATTAAAACGGTAAAGGCACAATTACAAGACACATATTCCATGATAATAATTACCATTACAAAACATATCAATAGGTTTGGTCAACAAATTTATAATATAATGAAGTGAGTGCGTGCATATATATATATATATATCATCTTGGAATCAGTCATTATATATATACATGCACCAACCTCCAAATGACAGCGTTATTAAGTGTACAAAATTTAATATTGAGAATGACAATTCATTATTGGAGTTAGAAATAAGCAAGGCAGAAAACAAAACAAAAAAATACAATTTTGCTATGATATTTCTTAGATCATAATAGTTCCTACAGGGAAATGTGCAGCCCAACAGTTTATCATATTTTTATATGGATAGTAACATTAATTCCTGCTTTCCTTATATGCCATTCATTCAAAAGTTACTGCAGTAAGTTTCAGATACTAGCTTGCATAATATATTTTCAACCCTAAACGTCTAAGTGACTTCGTCTTTTAATTTTTCCTTAATTATGCTTCGTCGTCTATAACTTCTTTCTTCTTCTTCATCATCCTTTTCTCATTATTATACCTGAAACCTCAAAACTCCTTAGGTTGAATATCACAACGACCTGATTGGATTTTTTTTATTAATATTTAGAATTTATGATACGAACCTTCAATTAAATTATGAAAAGGTAACATAATTTTCAATTAAAAAACCCCTAAAAATATGATTTTTAAAAGATTCCTATTGTTATACGATGGAGCCAGGAAATGGAAAAGGGAATATGCGAATTACTAAAGAATAAAAGCGAAGTTAGAATGAAAAAGGGGGGAAAAAACACCATGTTAAACGCCACCGGAAAATTGATTTACAACAATAAAATATTTTATCTGTGTAAAAGTTGTGTTTCATTTAATACAAGTATCACCAATAAACTTATTAAAAAAATTATTTTTTTAACTAGTGTCATGATGATGATTTAAATTTTACTAGTAATTTATTGATGAATTAAACACTAATGGAGTGATCAATTGAATATTTGAATATTAGTATCGGTGATAAAAAAAGACAATAATTAACTTTTATTGATCAATCTATCAAGAAAAGTTACCAATAAAGAAATCAATATATATACCATCGGTCATATATTGTGTCTAACCAACAAATTAACTAATAAAATCATTAAGAACCATGTTTTGTTGGTTAATCTATTACTCTATATCAAAATAATAAATAATTCTCTATAATTCTCAAAAAAAAAAGATTTGTAGTCTCAACAAAATAATTAATAGATTTTTTTATGTCCTTCAATAGTTTAGTAAATTTTTTTAATGCTAACAAATAATTTGATATTAAACAAATTAACTTGAAGAGCATATTTAATATTATTAATTTAATTTTTTTAAAAATTATAAATATTTATAAACACTAAGAATAAGATGCAGATAGAGATGGAAATAGAGGGAGAGGTGGCAAGAAAATCATGCGGAGATTTATAAGAAAAGGATAATGACTGGATATGTATGTCATTATCTCTATTCTTTCTTTATTTTTTTTATCATACATCTATTTTGGCCCTCAAATAGCTAATTTATTATTTAATTAACTCTTCAATGACCGGTAATGGGTGACTCATGCTAGAGTCATGAAATGACTCATGCTAGAGTCATGAAATGCTTATGGTTAAGATATTATAACCCAATTTTATATCTCAAGTTATAGTCATAAATATATAATAAACGTAGTTTTTATTAGGTTCATTAGTTGCTATTATTCATGCACTAAAAAAATCAGAGGCATAGAAAAAAAAATTATTTCAAACAATACATAAAAGATTGAAAAGTTTACTTGTAATAAATGTTTCAGCTCAACTTTCCGCCAATCATACACCTTTTTTTATTTATATACTATTTCAAAGTTTATAACTCTATCAAAGTTGGATCTCATCCACTCTATGTAACCTACATCACAAATAATAACTACTATTTTAAGAGAAAAATTAAAAAAAAAAATAAATTCCTACCAAGCATTTTGTATGGTTAATAAAAAAAAGTAACTCATCGTTATGTTTACTAATAAAATTGTGAGTCACTTTATTTTTATTTGACGATTCACTTTATAATCACCTTCTAAAACTCTTTTAATTTAGAAACTCTAACTATCTTTTTCAATTACTCTTAAAATTGGTATACATGTGTCATTATAGTAATCACACAATCTAGTTCAAAGTTTATTAAACTAAAAAATATATAACAATAAAAAAAATTATAATTTTAGAAAAGAATTATAAACTTAACATATTCAAACTCACACATGGTCAACTAGTATCCCTAGAATTTTGCTTATTACACTGGAAATTTCTAATATATATATATTATGTCGTCGTTATCATCAAAAGTATTGATGGAAATTTTTTTGTTGCTATTAGACAATTTTCTTCTTGTAGTAGGTAAATGTTAGTATACTTGATATAGTGTATTGTGTGTATCTGGAGTACATGGAAATTATTGTAGCATAGACTTGGAAACATCAATTACAAGGACTAAAATATTCCACTAGCTAGAGATATTTAATTTCTCGTATTATCTCTTTTATTCGAACAAGATAAAATAGATATGGTACGCCCATTTAGGACCCCAAGTCAAATTTCTCATCATCCATCGTCCGAGCGATCGCTATCAAGCGTTTCTTGGTGGGTTGGTAATCTTTGTTCGCATATTAAGACCATATTTTCCAACGTCCGCGCGGCTTAAAAGAATATGAAGTTGGATCTCATTGGAACTTAAAAATGCATAAATACTAGCCAATGATTTAACCTGTATATTGACTTTTCTCAGCGAAATTGGATGAATTGAAAGGGACAACCAATCCTTTTTGAAAACAAATGTAAGTAATTATCAAGGATTTTTAACCTTAAACTTACTTGTTCACACACAACTAGACTAGATAAGATGTATAACAAACCACCAACCAGGATCCTGCAGTTCTATTTGCTCCCAGATTTGAGTTTGTCAATTTTGCCATGAAAGAGAGAGCTATGTAGAGTTGGGTATTGAGGTTGTATTTGAAAGGATGATGATAATTGTTATTAAAATGTTTTTTTAAAAAAAAACATTAAAATAATAATTTTTTTATTTTTTAAATCATTTTCAATGCCAAAACATTAAAACAATCTGGAAAAAAAAACAAAAAACAAAAAACAAAAAAAAGTTGATTTAAAACAAGAAAATGTGAATGGAATTAAAAAGAAACATCATATTCGATAATCCGTCAGGAATGACATCATTGAACCTCTCTGGGTACTGGGTCTATACTGTGAATTGAATGTTTCAAAGGAAGGCATCAAGCATGGCCTCAGAGGCCATAACCACTTCGTGTAGTTCCAGTAATGCTTCGATTACACTCTTGACAACCACAACTAATCTTTCGTTCATTCATTAAAGTTCGCAACCTTCAGAAATGAGAGGGTGCTTTCCAATCTATAAATTGAACAATATCGTACACACACGTAAAGCTGTACCTTGTAGTTTAGTCCTAGCTAAAAACCACGAAAAGAAAATTCTTCATCCTAAATAAAGCTCTGTGGCGTTGCCTCACCTACAAATTCTGAATGTGTGTGATTAATAACAATATCATATGAATTTGTATAGATTTTACTAAAAATTCTATCAAAATCTTAGTTTAAAAAAACATTAATAAATAGCTTTTTTAAAACCTGCCTTTTCAAACCATGACGCATGTAAAAGATGCTATAATATATATATTCAATTGCGAAGTTCAGCTTTATTGATAAAGCTATCCATGTTTATTTGGTGCTTCACCGAACAGAAGAACAAATTCTGACATAGGCAAGATCACATCCAGTACGTCTTGCTAACTTAAAATTAACTCAATAGCTGGGCATTTTTTATGCATGATAGACCAACTAAAATGCTTTTTAAAAAGATTTAAAGATTATATTATGAGACAAAAGCATCGTATTAACTATTTTATGACTCTGAAATGTTGAATTGAGGTTTTGGTAGGTGAATATTTGAGTAGTTGCCCATCATTTTACACATTGCACGCCTTATTTAGCTTTCAATGTCCCCACACCTTCAATGAATCAGAGGCCTTTTTATAACTTTAAAACACAAGCAAACCGGCACTGCCCTCAAAAGAGTTCTTCATTATGTAACAATTACTCTTAGATTTGGTAGGTCAAGGCTCCATAGCTATCACAATAATAATAATAATAATTTATTTTAAGAATATTATTTTATAGCATGAAAAATGTGTTTTATAAAGAACTGACTGTGTCTGTTTCAGAAAAGATTAGGCCTCCAGGCTTTAGTGTTTAAATAAAACAATCAGAACTGAGTCTAAATTCATGAACGCAAAATGATTAATATAGATTATGTTTCGTAGGATTTATCAATCGATTTAAATTATTTTTTGACATTTGAAAAATCATACACATATTTGATTACAAATGATTTTTTTACTTAAATAAAAAATTTATTCCAAAATTAAGTTAAAATTTTGATTTAATCAAACTTATTGTATTTTACTTATACTAAATCTCTCTTTTTTTTTAAGAGTAGATTTGAGTAATTTTTATCAAATATATTTTTAACTTATTTTTGTTTAGTAAGAAATAAATTCTCATAAATCATGTCAATTATACTCTTAATTACCAATTTCTCCCCAGAGAGACCATGCACTATTCCTTGCTTCCTACTCCTCTCTTGAGATATTGTAATGTGTTTATTTTTATTAACAAAATTAAACAAAAACTTAATCCCTATATTTTTAAGAAAAATATGACAAATATCAAACAATAAATTTTTGATGTTATTTGAAGGTATTCCTCACAACAAATACAAAATTCTAACTATATATATATATATATAAATTTGTGGAATCTCTTATAAAATTTTCAACCCAATTTAATAATTGTATCAACAATTATACTTGTTAATATAAAACTATGTAATAGAAAAAAATCTCTCATCACTCGATCATAAATACATAAAGAATAAAAGGGATTTATTTACTAGTAGAATTGAAATAGATGTTGCATTATATTACATAATATTATATTATGATAATATTATATTTGATTTTTAATCCTGCAAGTGGAAGTTTCTTAGCTTTAGTGTGATTTATTATTGAAAAAAATGAAGTATTTTCTAATATTAGGTGAAGAATTGTTTTTACTTTAAATTATTTTTTTTGTGTTTTTAAATTATTTTAATATGCTGATATTAAAAATAAATTATTTTAATATTTTTTAAATAAAAAATATTTTAAAATAATTAGTACTGTACTTTCAAATATTCTCAGAAAATTAGCCAAAAAACATTTATGAAAGTTTAGGTTGCCTTGATCAACCGCTAGATAAGTCTTATTGCCTCCTGCATTTTCCAGTTTCACGGATTTAAAAAAAAAAGTTGAGAAAATTTAATAAATAAACATGTTTTCTAATTTTTTATCCGAGAAGAAAAATTAAAAAAGAGATAAAAATTGAAAATGAAAACGAAAAATTAAACCATGTTGCCGAACACGCCCTTGGCTTCTTTCTCTTTGTGGTGTTTTCTCTCTCTTCCGTTGGTTTAGCTACCGCTAGGTTGAAGAAAACAAAACCAACCGGCAATGATTTGACGGGACGACATGGTCTTGATTTTGGGCGTAGTAGTGAATATAAATTTTTATTTTATTTGAGAACATATACGTATCGTTGGAGCGTTTGAGCTATTAGATTATGATTTTAAAGTATAGTTTATTTGTTAATCTTATTAATTCAATTAAATGATTTATATGTATTTATAAAAAAGAAAAAAATTGTCATATGGCTTTGATATTTATCATTACTATTTTATAAGGCTGGAAGTTCCAGTTTATTTTTTATTTCATAATGCATTCAGTTTTAATTAATTGATATTCAAGAGATTAACACCACTAGCATGACATGAAAAATCATGTCGTTGAATTTATGACTTTCATGTTGAGAGTACAGTATCAGTAGCATTTAATTTTGAAAGTATTTTTTTATATATAAATACATTTAAAAAAATTAAAAATTAATTTTTGATATTAGAGCATAAAAATAATCAGAAAAATAATAAAAAATAGTAATTTAAAATTTAAAAATATTAAATTTTTTAAAATAATTTTAAAATTCAAAAACAAGTTGTTGGGAATAGTTTTCTCTGATTATAAATAATAATTGATAAGTCGACATACAGTTTGCAGGTTGGCACATAAGTTTTCCTTTGTTCTCCCTTGTATTCCATGATCCATTATTTATGCTCGAGGCCCTATGATTTTCAGAGGTTGGGTGTGGGCAGTGCCCAGAGATGAAAGCTGGGCCCTATGTCTCGATCTCCATGGACCACTGCCCTTGCAGAAGTAATAGTTTAGTAAGCAGCCTATCGAGCCTTTTAGTCTTTTTCAAAACATTCTCTTTGCATGGAAACACATTAGAAGCCCAGATCACTATTTAATTATAACTTGGTTACTTCAATTAAATAAAATTAATTAATAAAACTATATATTTAATCCCTAGATTACAAAAAGAAAAGTTAGAGCACAACAACTTCTTTAACGAGTCCATGTCATTTTTCCAATTAATTGTTTTATTTTTTGGAAAATAGAAGAAATAGGCAGGATGGGAAATTTTGATTAGAAAACCAAAAAACAAGAGCATGTTTGGAACTCATAAAAATCACTAAATTGAAGATGGTCAGCTAGCTTACTAAGAAATAACTTTTTTATTCTTTTTGATAATACAATAAATAATTAGTGAATATTGATAAACTAAATATTCTAGTTTATAATTCAACTATCATAAATATAAAAAATTTCAAATTAAATCATATATGAACTTATCCAAAATGAATTATTTAATTTAATAGATCCAAAAGTCTAAAATAATTTTCAAAATATATTTTATGATGATAATTTTTTCTATATTGAGACGCTACTAGATAGGCTTAATAACTTAGTTATTTTTATAAATTATTTCTATTTAATTTTAAGATAACATTAAATGCTTTTAACATCGAGTATCAACTCTAAAAAATATTTATTTGAAATCAGGTTTGATGGATAAACCCATTAGACCCATGAATTGGGTAACTAGAGTCAACATGTCAAACTCGCAAACCATTTAATGGACTATATTGAAATTAATAATGTGTTTTTTTTAAATTATTGTTAATTTAATTATATGATAACAAAAATAAATAATTGTAAAATTAAGCATCAAACCAATACTCAGACTTTCTTTAAGATAATGATAACCTCATAAAAAAATAAAATAAATTATAAAATTCAATTCTTAATCACTCTAATATTAAAGGATGAAATTAAAAAAAAAAAAGCAAAAGAAAGTTAATCTCGCCATACACATCAACGGGGCCATGGATTTTCTAAAATTTAATAATATTTTTTTTCAAAACTATTTTTTTGTTAACTATATGATGAAAAGAGAATAAACAATCACATAATTAATTTCAAGTAAGAAAACAAATATCCTGCTAAACCCGCAAATAGGAGTAATCAAGGTTATTTCGTCTAACTCCAAATTAAGTTATTGACTATAAAATTTAATAACCTATTATTTGTTAAATTATTTTTATTTAACTATTTAAAAAAATAGATTATACCACATTGTTGAGATATTTTTCCAATATCAACCCAATGCTAAGGTTTTTTTATACTACAATAATTATATAAAAACAAATTAAAATAAATCATTTACTCTAAACTCTTATAAATACATCATATAAGTACTAAATAAAAAAATCAATAAATAAAAAAAAAGACAATGAAAAAAACATGATAGATTACTATTATAATCTATCATACTAATAGGTGTTGGAAAAATAGTGTTTTTTCCATATATATATATATTTGAAATTGCATTTCAAATAACTGTTTATAAAAAATAAAAAAATACTTGAAATTATTTATGTTATGTTTGGGTCGTTTTGATATATTAATATCAAAAATAATTTTAAAAATATTATTTTAATATATTTATAAATAAAAAAACACTCTCAAAACAAACACTATCTTACTCCATTTTGAAGGATCTTCAGTTTTCATGCATTCATTATTTAAAATATTCTGATTGTCTTGGTTTGGAATATTTTTAGACTCTTTTTCAAAGGTAAACAAATTAATAATATGACATAGTTGAAAGCTCGTGGACAGAGAGACATTAAAAGCAGAAACTGAGTTCCTAGAACATGTGAACTGGTGAAGAACTCACATATTGATAGATGCCCATGTAAGTGAGTTCATAGCATGTGTTAGGAACATGGGAAGGAATGACTGAAGCCACAACCCCGTTGCCGTTGTTAAGTTCAGTAAATCAATGAAGATCTCAAACTTTACCAACCCCTTGTGACTCGGACCATACTCATCCCTTGTGTACTCTTTCTCTTGTGTGTTAAGGAAGAGGAGCAAAAATTCCTTGTTTTCTCCAAAATAATTAGACAAGAGTACTTGAGACTTTAATTTAAAGTTATGGTCATAATTGAGGGGGCAATGGTTTGAACGTGACTCTACAGTCTACATGCTCACCCACGTTCCATTACCGCAAATCAAGGATTTCACCGTACTGTACTATCACGCTTATGAAACAACTACTCCAACTTTATTCTACCATTTAATATACATATATTTAATCTTAGAAAAAATTACTTCGGTTCTCCCACGATCTTTACACGATTTCATTTATACATCGTATTAGAATTCTTGTAACACTTTACATACTTAAACCCGTGAAAAAACAATCAATAAAACATTAAAACGAATTATGCACCATCAAATATTAATATTGGTGGAATATTTTGTCAGTTTATAATATAGGTTTCATTAATAATTTTAAAGTTGATGGGATTGTTGATGGAATCATCTTTAAAAGTTATCTCATGAAAGTTTTTTTTATCAGCAATTTTATTATTATTTTTTATTTACAAGTTTTTTTATTAATAATTTTATCAAAAATAATAATTATTTTTGTTTTGTTTTTATCTATTATGATCCTTTAGCCAACAACCACTATCATAACAAAAATGCATATCCAAATATCATTTTATTTAAATTTTACAATACATGTAAATAGTTAACGATAATAAAATAAATATAAATTTATTGTAATATTTTTGACATGTTTTATTATTAATTTTTTAAAAATTTTATTTATTAATATCAAATTAGTTTGAAGATAAAGTTCTTGATTAATCATAAATTTAATATCTCATGAGTTATGATTTTAAAATATTAACTCAGATTTAAAAAAATTGTTCAAGCTTACTTAGTTTTCAATGTTATTAAATTAAGATTTTTATATTATTAAATTAATTAAATTTATTAACTCAATGACTTAAATATTAAATTTCTTTCACTTTTTTATAAATCATAATATCACCTTAATTTTATTCTTTTTATATCCAGGAAAATTTAAAGTAGTTCGGTAACTTTTTGTTGGAAAAATAAATTTTTATTTTTATTTTTAGCTTTTGATATTTGATTTATTATAGTTAAATTTTTTTAATCTATTTTAATATGAGTTTCATGATTTTATCATAATTTCACATCCTAGATTAAATGTTTCACATGTTAATAATTATTGGCCTAAATCCATTAAATGTCTCCTAATCTTATTTTTTAAAATATATAATATAATATATTACCATTTAAGTATTTTAAAAAAACATAACTTTCTAACATTATGATATTTTTTTTGAGGTTGAAAAACATAAACTGTGTAGTGTGAGCCGAACAGCTAATGAGTGTGTATTTATTGCGAAGTGAGATTAAAAACAATGACTTTGCTAATTTAAAGCAATCTTCTGATAGTCGATTTTATAGAATATTATGCGGAGTGATGTATGTGCGGGTATCATTGTAAGAGCCAATCACGGCCGCGTCTTAGTTGGCGAATCTCATGTAATTTATGTTGGAATTTCTGACAAAACTGTATACAGCTTATATATATATATATATATAAGATCCTCTGATCTATAGTACAGATGCAAGAATATATATATAATAACCTCTTCTTTTTTTTTTTAATGAGCCCAACCGAGTTCACATACTCGCCAATCTCAAAGTGGTTTTCTAGAATAAATTAAAATGTGCATTAAAAAATAACACACACACACAGATGTGTGTGTGCGTGTGTGTATGCATGCTAGTAGGTAATCAAGTTTCTTTTGCATTTAATCTATTGACTAAAAATGAAGTTTTTGACTGTTTAAATTGTTAATTTGATCGAAACCCATTTGACGTGGTGGTTGTGCATCTCAAAATAAATCACGTTTAGTGTAGAAACTTGTCGATTAACGAACTAAAATAATTAAAGATTGAAATCTGGGATTTAAGCACGTTTAAACATATTTAGCCTGAATTTTGACACCTTGTCTCTGGGATATGTGCAATGAATATAATAATATATTTATCGTAAAAGATTATACAAATTACATGAGCTATAAACCCTACACCCTAAACTCTAAGAATATATTTATCGTAAAAGATTTCTCCAGCTTCAAGCTCAAAAGCTTGATCAATTTGTCGAGGACCTACTTTCATGCTTAAGGCCACAGTACTGTGAGAATTTCGAGAAAATCAATGTTACAATGCTGTTGATTTTTTTTTTTCCCTTGAGAAGTATAATATTGCATTAGAAAATGTTAAGATGCAGTGAGAAAGACACAAAAAAATATTATTTTTTTACAACAGGAATTTAACAGATTTATCAAATGAAATAATCAATAAAATTAAAAAACTAAAATAACAAAATAGCAGCCAAAATACAAAGCTGTTGATGATCAATAATATATATATAAAATTGTGGTTGTCGCGTTGCTATCATAGATGATCCTATGAGACAACAAAGAATTATACCTTTCCTTTTTCATGGTTCATGGGCGTCACCATGATAACTAGTTATATATAATCGTCAATATTATGTAAACCTACTACAATAATTTTTTTCATCGTGATCACAAATTTAAATTTCCCATCGTAGATTCGTTTAGATAAGGTCTAACATCCTGTAAATCACTCGAAGAGTTCTATATAGGTAAAACACTCTGTCATTCGTCGTATCAAGACTCTCTCACTCGCCCTTACTTTCTTCTTCTTTCTAGCTATGTATGGCTGTGTGTCCTTATCATTCAAGTTGTACATGTCATGAGTAAGACATGTATGCGTTTCTATTCGTCACAAATCATGTGTTTTAGTATAAAGAATAGTATACTTTGAAAAAAAAACAGAATCAAGATAAATTCTGCTTCATTAATTGGAGATAAGAGAAATCGAGCAAGAATATAGGCGTTAATCAAACATCCCAACTAAACAAAAATGGTCAAAAAACCTGATCTTAAACAATTATTAACACCATTAGCGTCAACATTAAAATACAAACTAGCCTAACCATACGAAATAAAGATCAGCTAGTCGCATATTTCAGTCGAGATTCCAAGTTGACTCGTTGAATTTTGGATAAACAAATTCATGATTTAATATTATATAATTACATTAAAGATAAAGCTTTTGTTAATAGAGGATTAATGTGTTTACTTTGCGTCTTAAAAGACTTGTCATGTGACTCCACACTGCACTAGCGAAGCCTAGGATGCCAAAGTTCTTGATCTTCACTATGGTGTCAATTTTTCGGTGCCTTATTATAAGGCCATAATTTAATGCCAAAATCTCGAATTTGTTTGTCCGTTTCAAACACCGTAGATGTGAGGCCAAAATTCGCTTGATTGGCTCTTCGATCAACTTATTTTTTTTTAATTATTATTATTGTTGCTTAATCAATACTCCTCTTAATTAATTTGAGATGATAGGTTTGATGATTAGTCATTGATTGTTGTATTGTTTGATAAAGTTAGGCTCAAATTAGCCATATATTTGCTTGTGGGGTCGTCAACCAACCTGCAAATCAAAAGAAGAAGACGATCATTTTATCACATAAATAGCCAAAACCCTGTTGTTTGTGACCCCCGACCTACTCACACACGTTATTTATACATTTAAAAGCATCCTGTTTCAAAATATAATGCAATACTGATTTTCAAATGCTGTAATAAAGTATTTTTAAACCCTCCAAAAAATGAAAAAAAATCACAATAATTAAAAAGGCTTTATGGTATAATCATGATTGATTGTGTTGTTATATATTTTGGACCCATTAAAAAAAACCAAAAGAAAAAAATTAAAAATATATCAAAAAATATTAAAAAAATAAAAAATATTTTAGTTAAAATAGTATACCATAATATCTAGACAATTATTGAGGACTAACTGAGGAAGATCACATATATAAAATTAAAATATGGGACAATATATTTTCAACTGATATTGGTAAAGAAATTTAAATTGAGGAGGAAAATTCAAAATTGAATGTTTTAGAATTTTTAAAGATTTATTTGAAATTATTAAGTGCTTAATTACAAGAAAAATTAATTTTTAAAGTCAATTTAGGGTTCAATTAGAAAAAATAAAAGTCTGAGGGTTGAATTGTAATTTTAAAAAATTAATTTGGTCAAATCATGGGCTTAATTGTATAAATATTAAAATTTGATAGACAATTAGCAATTTGATAAAAGAAATCTAAAACCAATGATCAAATTAAAAAAAAATGTGAATATAGAGGCTAAAATTGACCAAATCTAAGGCTAATTAAAGAAATTAGAAGTTTATTCATCAATTGAAGGTTAAAATACATAAATTTAAAACCAATAACCAATATATATATATATATATATATATATAAAGACCAACTTAGAGGGTGACAATTGAGTTTAGAAATGTGAATTTGTATGAGATTAAAAGAAATTGATAGAATATAGGCTTAATTAAAATTTTTCAATCTTAAATCAATTACCCTCAACAACGTGTCATTCAAACTTAAAAACGAGAATATGAGTGACTCGTCATTTGGTTGATTGGCCTCTATTTTTTATAGTTTTAGTTGATCAGATCTGCAACTTCAAACATATGAATATGAAGCTTTAGACTTTTAAATTGAGTAAGGGTGGATTCAAATGAAATGTGTGCATCTCCTAAACTAACTTCAGGTGGTATTAGTAGATGATGACGTCAAAATTGCTCCTATAAAACCTAGAAAATTGACAAGTCAGTCAATCCTATTAATGCAAGTATTATGCTAAAAGTAACCTATTTTTCATGTGTTCATATTGATTAGTACTCAAAAGTGCATTTTTATCATGATTTTATATCA
>SRLM01001120.1:314796-382464 GCA_015708895.1 Populus ilicifolia | reverse complement strand
TTATAATCATGAATGCTTGACGAAATTTACAAATATTAGCATTATTTGAATAAGATGACTAATGTAATCATGTTAACAATTTATAATATGATTGGAACCTCCTTTGTGTGTGGTTTCCAATTGAATAATAAAAGTTTATACTATACTTGTTCAACATACCATTAGTGGAACCTCTAACCTTGACATTTGTTATTATCATTGTTTAATCCTTGCTTTAATATTCTATCTCCAAGTTCTCATCATCATCATCATCTTCTTCTCTTTCTTTATTATTATCATTATTATTATTGTTATTATTATTGTTGTTGTTGTTATTTATAATTTGTACAATAACCTCCCTGTGGTTCGACCCCGGTCTTGCCGGGTTATTTATTACTTCGACACTCCTGCACTTGGGAGAAGACATCAATCTCTTTGTCGTGTCACCTTTCTCTTTAAAAGGGATAGCAAAGGCATGACTTTTCTCTATTCTCCCAGGATCTATTGGAACTTGGAATGCCATGAAGAAGATTTTCCTTGAGAAGTATTTCCTAACATCTCAAGTTGCCAACATAAGGAAAGAAATATGTGGGATTCGACAATCTCATGGAGAGACAACCTTCGAGTATTGGGAAAGATTTGAGCAACTATGCATTCAATGCCCTCATCATCAAATACCCGATCAGCTGCTCATTCAATATTTCTATGAAGGATTAATGCCTACTAACCGTAGTATCATTGATGCTGCAAGTGGAGGCGGATTAGTGGATAAGACACCCGAGGCTGCACGCCAATTGATCTTAAACATGGCAGCTAACTAAAACAGTTTGGCACTCTTGGAGACTTCTCTAACAAACGAGTAAATGAGGTAAGTATTTCTAACCTTGAAAATAAAGTTAATGATCTTATTTCTTTTGTATGTTCTTTGGCTTGTGGAAATGTGCAACAGGTGAAAGTTTGTAGCATATGCTCCTTACAAGGACATGCTTCGGATATGTGCCCAACAATGCAAGAAGATTAAATGAACAAGCTCATGTAATTGATGGAGCATTCAATGGATAGTCCCAATGTAAATATGATCCCTTTTCCAACACGTACAATCCCGGATAGGGTGATCATCCTAACTTACGTTATGGCAACCCATCCCAATAAGGCAATCAAGGCTGACAGTTCCATCCCCATGGATTTCAGCCCCAACAGAATTATCAAGCAAGACAACCCCCTCCATTCACAAACTTCAATGTTACAAGGTCATCATCCAATGATGATCTTCGAAGTGGAAAAGAACTTGAAGAGAAAAGGTCAAAACAAATTGAGATGGAGGAAGAAGAAGAGATAGAAACTGAATTGAGTACAAAGAAGAAACATCATCCTCCTCCACAAACTAAAACATTGACCAATACTCCAAAGGTAACTCCCACTCAATGAATTCTAGTTTTAAAGTAATTCCACCCTTTCCTGTGAGTTCTTCTAGGTGAAAGAAAGAGGACAAAGAAAAAAAGATTTTAGAGGTTTTCAAGAAAGTAGAACTCAACATTCCTTTGCTTGATGCTATCAAGCAAATTCCCAAGTATGCCAAATTTTTAAAAGAGTTGTGTACTACCAAGAGAGCTTTCAAATTGAAAGGTCATGAAATGGTAAGCATGGGTGAAGTTGTGTCTGCTGTTGTTCAAAAATATATATGCCTTTGAAGCAAAAGGACCCAGGTGCGTTTACTATCCCATGTGTTATTGGTAATGCTAGTTTCAAGAGGGCCTTATGTGATTTAGGTGCATCCATTAGTGTTATGCCCAAACATGTTTATGATTCTCTTAGTCTTAAGCCTTTGCATAAAACTAGCATTGTAATACAACTTGCAGATCGTAGTTTGGTTTACCCACTTGGTGTGATAGAGGATGTCCTAGTGAAGATTGATACTTTGATTATTTCATGTGACTTTTATATTCTTGATATGGAACATGATTCTTGTGATTCATCAAGCAACACTCCTATATTGTTTGGAAGAACATTCTTGAAAATTGCCAACACAAAGATTGATTGTGGTAAAGATACCTTATCTATGGAGGTAGGAGATGAAAAAATTGAATTCAATTTTCATGATGCAATGAAATATCCTTATAGCAATGTTTATTCTATCACATTCTATGAACAAATTGATAAGTGTTTGTAGCAAGTTCGTGATTTTGATTGTGAAGACGGATTAAGCATAGCTTTGAGCTATGGCTATGTTTTACCAAGATAGAAGAGATGGAGAGGCACATATGTGTTCCCAAAACATGCACGAATCAGTATTTGTCTTATAAGCTTTACAAACCGTCCCCCATGGTAATGTCTTTATTGATTTATTACTCTCACATAAAAAGCTTTTGCCATCTATTTTACAGGCCCCCGAGTTAGAATTAAAATCTTTGCTCGATAATTTGAAATATGTATTCATTGGCGACAACAACACACTTCCTGTTATCATAGCAAAAGGTTTGACAAGTATATAAGAGGAAAAACTTGTGAAGTTGTTGTGTGATCACAAGATGGCCATTGGATGGACTTTAGCTGACATCAAGGGCATTAGTCCCTCAATGTGTATGCATCACACACTATTGGAGGACAATGCTAAACCAACAAGGGAAATGCAAAGGAGGTTGAACCTACCTATGATGAAGATAGTGAAAGCTGAAATTTTAAAACTGTTAGATGCAGAAGTCATTTACCCCGTCACTGACAGTAAATGGGTGGCGTCAATCCATGTGGTGCTTAAAAGGATTGGAATCACATTGGTGAAAAATAGAAATGATGAGCTCATTCCTCCTCGCATCTCGAGTGGATGGAGAATGTGTGTTGATTATAAAAAGCTCAATCTTTTTACACAAAAAGATCATTTCCCATTACCATTCATAGATCAAATGCTTGAAAGCCTGACAGGTAAATCTTTTTATTGCTTTTTTGATGGATATAGTGGATACAATCAGATTGTTATTAATCCCGAGAATCAAGAAAAAACTACATTTACATATCCATTTGGTACATATGCATATAGGATAATGCCTTTTGGTCTTTGTAATTCTCCTACAACTTTTCAAAGATGCATGATAAGTATTTTTTCTGACTATGTTGAAAGAATAATCAAGGTTTTTATGGATGATTTCATAGTGTATGGTGATTCTTTTGATAAATGTCTAGAAAATTTATCTTCGATCCTAAAAAAGTGCATTGAAACAAACCTTGTCTTGAACTATAAAAAGTGTTATTTTATGGTAGAACAAGGAATAGTTCTTGGGCATGTTGTGTCTTCATGTGGATTACAAGTTGATAAAGCTAAGATCGATGTTATTTCATCATTGCCTTACCCCTTATGCGTAAGGGAAATTCGTTCTTTTCTAGGCCATGCAGGTTTCTATCGACGCTTTATCAAAGATTTCTCAAAGATTACAGCACCCTTGTGCAGACTATTAGCCAAAGAAGTGGATTTTATGTTTGATCAAGCTTGTAAAAATGCCCATAATGAGCTTAAGAGACGTGTCACATCTGCCCCTATCATCCAACCACCAAATTGGGATGAACCTTTTGAGATAATGTGTGAAGTAAGTGACTATGCGGTAGGCGCTGTGCTTGGGTAAAGAATTGGGAAGAATTTGCGTGTTATTGTCTACGCTTCTCGTATATTGGATGAAGCACAATACAATTACCATACAACTGAAAAGGAACTTTTTGCAGTGGTGTTTGCTCTTGAAAAATTCAGGTCATATCTACTTTGTACAAAAGTCATTGTTTTTACTGACCATGCAGCTCTCAGGTATCTTTTGACGAAGAAGGAATCCAAACCAAGATTGATTAGGTGGATCTTGCTTTTACAAGAATTTGATCTTGAGATCAAAGACAAAAAAGGTGTCGAAAACCATGTGGTTGATCACTTAAGTCAACTAAGCACTGAGGATATTCCAATCGAAATAATAAGAGAAACATTTCCTGATGAACAATTGTATGTGCTACATTCCTCTACAAGACCATGGTATGTTGATTTGGTGAATTATTTAGTCACCAAATAATTCCCTCCAGGTTTGTCTACATCCCAAAAGGATAAGTTACGAGCTACTGCTAAATATTATTTCTGGGACACTCTTTACTTGTGGAAATTTTATGTAGATCAAGTAGTAAGGAGATGTGTACCACAAGATGAATTTCATTCTATTCTTACTTTTTGTCATTCTCATTCTTGTGGTGGACATTTTGGAGCAAAAGGAATAGCCTATAAAGTACTTGAAAGTGGTTTCTATTGGCCTTTTATTTTTAAAGATGCATATCACTTTTGCAAATCATGTGAAAAATGCCAAAGAACAGGTAATATCACTCATAAAAATCAAATGCCTTTAACAAATATTCTTGTAAGTGAAATTTTTGATGTTTGGGGTATTGACTTTATGGGTCCATTTCCTTCTTCTTTTGGAAATCTTTAGATTCTTCTCGCTGTTGATTATGTGTCCAAATGGATTGAGGCGAAAGCCACACGAACTAACGATGCTAAGGTTGTTTTAGATTTTGTCAGGACTCACATATTTGATAGGTTTGGCATCCCTAAAGCTATCATTAGTGATTGTGGCACTCATTTTTGCAACCGTTCCATGGAAGCATTGCTATGCAAATATCATGTGACTCATCGAACTTCCACAGCATATCATCCGCAAATGAATGGCCAAGCTGAAATTTCCAATGAGAAATCAAGTCTATTTTGGAGAAAACAGTGCAACCTAACCGACGAGATTGGAGTCTACGCCTTGGAGATGCACTTTGGGCTTATAGGACTGCTTATAAATCACCTATAGGAATGTCACCTTATAGAATGATTTATGGGAAAGCATGTCATCTACCGGTGGAGCTTGAACACAAAGCTTTTTGGGCCATTAAACAATGCAACATGGATTATGATGCTGCTGGGATTGCAAGAAAATTGCAACTGCAAGAGTTGGAAGAAATCCAAAATGATGCTTATGAGAATGCAAGGATTTACAAAGAAAAGACTAAGAATCTTCATGACCGAATGCTTACAAGAAAGGAATTTCATGTTAGAGATAAAGTTCTTCTTTATCATTCGCGTTTGAAACTTTTTATTGGAAAATTGTGCTCTCGTTGGATTGGACCCTTTATTGTTTCTAATATTTTTCCTTATGATGCAATTGAAATTACAAGTTTAGAAACCAGTAAAATACTCAAGGTGATTGGCACATCGTTTGAAACCTTTCTATGAAGGTTGGACGACAAAACTCACCGCTTCTGTAGAGTTAGTTGAACTAATCTATGAAGAATGAGCATGCTACATGTCAAGCCAATGACATAAAACAAAAGCGCTTACTAGGAGGCAACCTAGCACACAAAAAAATAAATTAGATTTGCTTTTTTTTTCCTTATCTTTTATTTTTTATATTTTAATTTATTTTCTATCATTCTCTTATGTTCCTTTGATTTTATTTCAAAATTAAGGACAATGTTGTGTTTTAAGTGTGAGGGTATTGGGAGAATTTTTGTTTTCTTATTATAGTTTTCTTTGTTGTTCTTAAAAAAAAATGTGTTTGATCTTTTTAACTCCCATTGGTTTTTGAGAATATGAGTATTATGTATAAGAATTAATTGAGATAGATGAAGATATAAATCAAATGAAAGAGTATACATGCAAATTTTAAGGTTTAATTGGTTTAGGGATTGACTTTGAGAATATGCCATGTTGACTTTATAGTGTTATACCACTACAAGTTTTTGAGCCTTCAACATTGTATTCTTTGAGTGTGCATTCTTTCAATGATATGTATCTCTAGAACTTGCTTCATATCTTATTGAGATTATATTCCATTACAAATATACATGAAGATGATAAAGGCATTAGGAATTTTAAATCACTTGAACCAAAAAGTCAACCTAAAGCATATTTTTCTTAGTGAGCCCCTTTTGAGCTTGTTTATCTTTTCTTTGTTTTATCGATGTATATGCCTTAACTTTATATATGTTTTCCTTTTCCCTTGGCCAAGGATTAATAGATCATATATTTGTGATAGTTCATGGAATTATGGTTAGAAATTATATGAAAAGACAGAAGAAGTGATGCTTGATGAAAAGATGGGCAAAATTACAAAAAAAAAGAAGAAGAAAAAAAATGTTCCTTTATGTTAAGATTTTATGTTAAAAGAGCTTAAAATCAAAAGGAGTTAAGCATTGGTGATTAAAGATGAAAACTTTATAAGCTTTGATGGAATATCTTGTTTGAAATATCATTTTTTGGAATGCTCTACTTTCTTTGATTTGAACCTTTTCTTTTACTCTCTTTTATCTCACCTTAACCTTAGCCCCATTACAACCAGAAAATAAGACCTTTTGAGTCATGCATTGTTTGTAATATGTTAGTAATGGAGATGAGATTGAAAAGCAAGCTTATGGTAGAACATACTCTTTAATTGAATTTGAGAGATTTAAATACATAAACCCTAAACACAGGAGTGTTGGAGTGTATATCAATGAGAGGACCTGTCATTTTGGCATGACATAGATTTCATTTAAATCCTGATGATTGATTGAATTTTGAAGTTTGCATGTAAACAAATTCATAAAGAATTATTTATTTTATCCTTTTTTATTATATTCTTATTTATAATTTTTGTACACTTGGACATTAATGGGAGATTAAGAGATTGATCATGATTATTTTCAATTTAATTTTATTTATCCTTTCTCGAGGACGAGCAAGAGCTAAGTGTGGGGGTATTTGATGTAATCATATTATTCGATAGTTTCACTCATATTTACCTAATGTTTTGTCCATGTTTTATATGTAAAATACCTTGATATTCTTTCTTTTATGTTTTGAAGGCACTTTTGGATGAAAAATGTAAAAAGGAGTAAATTGGAGATAATTGGCAAATTTGATGTTCAGTCAATATTTTGTGCAGAGCGTGAGTTCTGAAGATCGAAATAAAGTGATTCTAGTGGCACTAAAAAGCTAACATCTATAACTTTCTAGAAATGTAATGCAAGAAAAATAAAAAGAGGAAGATCATGGAAATGACATCTTTCAAAGTCAAATCTCACATTCTACCACTGTTGACCTTTGTCTATTCAAAATTCAATATCTGGAGCTATAGAAGTCTAATTTATGAAAACTAAATTTTGTTAGATTCCTGACTCAAAGATCAGTAAACGCTCCAAATTTCAAAAAAAAAAAATGTTAGATGAGGGAGATATGATTTTTTAAATATGACAATTGAATTCTACCAGCAATCAGGTTTCGTGAAGAAATGGGTCCAAATTACGTTTCGAAGCTTCTAAACTGTCATCAAAATTTTTATATCAGTAATTTAGCTCCTCTAAGTCAGAGTTTGAAGATTTAATGCAAGGATATTTCTCTTTTTTAGAGAAAATAGTTATTGAAGTACTTAAATGTCAATTGTCAACTTAAGAGAGGACTATGTAAATTAGGAACTAGGGTTTCTTAGTATATTAAAAAAGAAAGAGAGAGAGGAGATAAGGGGGGCGGTAGCCATAAGTTAAGAAACACAAATTCTCTCCTCGACAAACCTAAAAAAAATCATGCTCTATTCATTCTTTAAGAGTAGTTGTTCAATAGTTATGCAAGGCTAAGCTTTTTTCTTGTTTGCAGGGACACAATAAACCTTCGGATTTCAAGAACCCTAAGATTTATTCTTTCTTTTATTTTTAGTTATAGTATGAATGAGTATGATTGTTTTTCTATGTATATTTTCTATGATTGTTGTTGATAATTGCTAGAGCAGAACTCTAAGTTATTATTGTGAACAATTTATTGCTAAGTTTGATATCAAAATCGGAGTTGTGATGTATGAATTTGTGAAGCAACTAAACTTGATAATTGTGGCGGAACTACATTATTAAACTTAGAGATAACACTCAAATATCTAGTTCTTAGGGCTACCATTGAACTAAATCATTAATGCAGACATTGTGATTGTTTGTTGGTTAGGGTTAGTTATACGGCGGTTCCGTTAATTAACCAACATTAAAAAAAGATAAAAATTCAGAATATAAATTGTAGTTTTGTTTCAAGGATCGGTTCTAATTTTCGTTAGTGGATGTGTGCTTGCAACCAAGGTTTGTTTTCTTGATAAATTTCAATTTCAATTGATTTTGTTCGCTAGTTTAATTTCTTCCATAGTTTAGATCATCACAAATCAAAACCCCCTAATTGCATAATGTATAGCATAAAAATTTGAACTAAATCTTCTTTGTGGGATTGACCCCTTGCTTACTCTATACTATCTTGTGTGTTATGTTTTAAGTTAGGGTAATTAATTTGTGGGATCACGACTTCATAACAATAAACTTAATATGGACTTTAATGTTTAATACTAACATGTTTTATATTTGTCATCTTGTTCACTCTTTAATACTTTGCTTGTTAAATGACTAATTTTAGTTTAATGTTGTATAACAATTGGTACAACAAATGCTTGTCACTTTCATAGCTCATACTGTATGGTATAACCGACACCCGAGCTATGAAAGGAACTTGATTTGTTGTTAACATAAGTTATAATCATGAATGTTTGACAAAATTTACAAGTATTAGCATTAATCGAATAAGATGACTAATGTAATCATGTTAACAATCTATAATATGATTGGAACCTCCTTTGTGTGTGGTTTCCAATTGAATAATAAGTGTTTATACTATACTTATTTGACATACCATTAGTGAATCCTCTAACCTTGACATTGTTTGTTATCGTTGTTTAATCCTTACTTTAATTTTCCATCTCAAAGTTCTCATCAATTCTTCTTCTTTTTCTTTATTGTTGTTGTTATTATTGTTGTTGTTGTTGTTATTACTATTACTATTACTACTACTACTAGTATTATTAGTATTATTATTGCTATTATTATTGTTGTTGTTATTGTTACTATTGTTGTTGTTTATAATTATAATTTGTACAGTTAACCTCCCTGTGGTTTGATCTCGGTCTTGCCGGGTTATTTATTAGTTCAACACCCCTGCACTTGGAAGAAGACATGAATCTTTTAGTCGAGTCAAGTTTTTGGCGTCGTTGCCGGGGAGGTAAGTTTTGTATGAATTATAATATTTATTTTATTTTCTCTTTTCACTTTTCTTGTATATAACTTCGTTTCTTTTCTCTTGTTTCTTCTTCTTTTGTTTTCTTTTTCCTTTTATTCTATTCCTACACGTGCATGAGAGTGTGGTCACATACATTAAGTGGTAGACTTTGCAGGTTATCCTCATCATTTTCAGAAAGTATGGCCGAAGAAGATAATCAATCACTTCATAATGAGAATAATGAGAATAACCATGCTAGAACACTTAGAGACCACATGAATCCCACAAGAACAAGTGCACCATCATGCATAGTTTTTTCTCCCGATGCATCTCATTTTAATTTTAAACCAAACATTATTCAACTTTTACCTTATTTTCATGGCTTAGAATTGGAAAACCCATACTTGCATTTAAGAGAATTTGAGGAGGTCTGCAACACATATAATAATTTAAATTGTAGCAAGAACACCATCAGATTAAAGCTTTTTCCTTTTTCATTAAAAGATAAAGCTAAAACATGGCTATAAAATTTGAGACCAGGATCCATTCGTGCTTGGGATGAAATGCAACAACAGTTTTTAAAGAAGTTTTTCCTATCTCATAGAACAAACTCTTTCAAAAGACAAATCACCACTTTCACTCAAAAACCAGGAGAAACATTTTACCAATGTTGGGATAGGTATCGAGACTTGCTTAGTACTTGCCCTAATCATGGTTTTGAAACATGAAGATTGGTTTCACATTTTTATGAAGGATTAACACCTAAAGATAGGCAAATGGTTGAATTGATGTGCAATGAAACTTTTGAAAATAAAGAGCTTGATGAAGCAATGGAGTACTTCGACTTGTTAGCTGAAAATGCTCAAAATTAGGACACCGCAGGTACTTATAAGGCACCGAGTGAAATTCAACCTCATACATCTAATGAAGGTATGTACAATCTTAGGGAAGATCATGACCTTTAAGCCAAGTTTTTATCTTTAGCTAGAAAAGTTGGGGCACTAAAATTGAAAAAGAGTGGTCAATTAAAATCTGTTAAAAACATTGCGTGTCAAATATGTGAAACAAATGAACACTCAACCAATAACTATCCAACCTTGTCTTCTTTTAAGGAATATCTCCATGAACAATCTCATGCTTTAAACAGTTTCCAAAGGGCCAACCACAACCCATACTCACAAACATACAATCATGATTGGAGAAATCACCCAAATTTTAGTTGGAAAAATGAGAACAACAATGCACAAACTTCACAACCACTGTTTCAAGCACACCATAATTTCCAAAATTCTCATGGATATACACCTCCTTATGCTCCACCTCCTAGAAGAAATCTTGAGGAAACATTGCATGCATTCATTGAAAAGCAAAAGATAATCAATACTCAACTTGCTCAAAACATGACAGATTTTAAAGATACTCTTACAAAATTAACATGTGCTCTCAATTTCCAAGAAAAAGGTACGTTTCCATCTTAACCACAACAAAATCCCAAGGAGCAATACAATGCAAATGCAAGTAGTTCCGGAAGCGAACACATGGATCAAGTCAAATCAATCACTACTCTTTGCAGTGGTAAGGTTGTTGAAAAACCCTCTCTTGAACCTTATGAGAAAGATGATAAGTCAATCTCTAAGGGTAAGGAAGGGGTTAATATGAAAATTACAAAGAAAAAACTATTCTCCGCCAGCACTTCCATTTCCTCAAGCCATAACCAAACAAAGAAAAGTCAATCACAACTCTGAAATTTTTAAAACTTTTAAACAGGTAAGAATCAATATACCTTTATTGGATGCTATTAAACAGGTTCCTTCCTATGCTAAATTTTTGAAAGATCTATACACTATGAAGAGAAAACTGAATGTGAAAAAGAAAGTCTTTCTAGCTGAACAAGTAAGTGCTATTTTTCAAAACAATATTGCTTTGAAATATAAAGACCCTGATTGTCCTATAATTTCTTACTTTATTGGAGAGCATAAAATTGAAAGAGCTTTACTTGATCTCAATGCTATTGTGAATTTACTTCCATACTCAGTTTTTTAGAGTCTCAATCTAGGTGAGTTAAAACCAACTTCTATAACTCTTTTACTTGCTGATAGATCTCTAAAAGTGCCTAAAGGAATAATTGAAGATGTGTTAGTACAAGTTGATAAGTTCATTTATCCTGTGGATTTTCTTGTCTTGGACACACAACCTGTTGAAGCATGTTATTCATTTCCTGTTATTTTAGGACGTCCATTTCTTGCAACTTCTAATGTATTGATTAATTGTAGAAATGGACTAATGAAGCTATCATTTGGAAACATGACATTGGAGATGAATATTTTCAACATTTGCAAGCAACCTGGAGATGATAATGATTTACAAGAAGTAGATCATATTGAAGAATTAGTTTATGATCAACTTGAATCTACTTTAAGTAAAAATAAGTTGGATGAATATGAAGATTTACAAATGATTTATTTTGAGGAAGAAATCATGGATGAAAAAAGCACTGAAAATATTGATGCGAATCTTTTATCAACAGTGACAACAAATTCGACATTTGACATCACATCAATCGATGATTACTTTCCTAACCTAAGCAATTAAGCCCGAAGGGGTGTTTTAACACCTAATACCCTAAAGTCAACTGACTTGGGAGCTATTGGCTCGATGCTTGTTACATAGGTTGAGGAGAAAAGCTTAAGAGAATCAAACATTGCACAATCTACATATCAGTATCTGTGACCTGAGTTACTAAACTCGTAGAGGTGTCTTAACACCTAATACCCTAAGACCAACTGGTTTGTAAGTCATTAGCTGAAAGCTCGTTACATGGGTTAAAGATGCATGGTGTTTTAAATTATATATATATATATTAAAAAAAAAAAAGACAAAAATAATAATTTCAACCCAAGGAAGTTAACCATAAACATTAAAATAAAAATTTTATTTTCTTCCAAGAGAAGCCCTATAATTATGTGTTGATACATTGAGCACAAAAAAAAGGTTTATGAATATCTTATTAAGAGGTATTGAGTAGGTATATAAATTTAATGAGAGTTTGTTTATCTGGATAGATTAATAGAAGTTAAATGATAAATACCTGGCTTTGTGGAATTTGCAAATTATTTTTCTATTTTAACGCTTTGATTACTAGTGACTAGTAATAAGCTGGTTGAGGTGTTTAGTACTTAAAAGTGCATTTTTATCAAGGTTTTATATCATCATTTTGCACTTGAAGTATCAATAATTCCTTAACTAAAGCATGTTTTATAATGATATATCTAATAATATAAGATACCTTTAATTTGTGGTAAATGTTCATTTTAAATGCAGGCCTATCACATAAATGAAAGAATTGATTGATGAATTTAAGAACTAAAATTGAAAGGATAAAGAGATGGCCAAACTTAGAAAAGAGATGTCGGTGTAATTCAAACCGGAACTCTGTTTGGTAATTGGGTCATATCTGGAGCTATAGATCTCTGATTTAAGTCTATTTTTATGGATGGAAAGGTAAAACATAGGCCTACAACTTTTATATGGAGCCTAAGATCTAAAAAGGCTATTTTCAAGTCTAAATTATTGCAACAACAAAGAAGCCTGAATCTGTCCTACAACCCGAGCACTGTTCAGTATTTTAACCATATCTGGAGTTCTAAAAGTCGAAAGGAGCTGAATTTTTTATGCAAGAAAGCCGAAACAATTTCCTACAACTTGCATGTTTTTGAAGTGGCTCTAATTTTGATGTTATCAATGATATTTTGGGCAGACAAGAGAAGATAAAGATTGTCACCAAGTCAAAAGTTAGCCACCTACTCATCAATTAGTCATTAAATCAATAGTTCCCAATTTTGGCTTATAAAAGAAGGCATTTGCCATGCATTTAGGCATCTTAGTGTCCAGATCAAGATCATGCTCTTGTTTTCTCTCTTTGTATTTTTTGTATTGCTTATACTTTACTTTTATTAATATCAAGTTTATGCCTTTTATTTCCTTTTCTTTGCTTTGTTAACTCTTATCTTATTTAAGTTCTTATTTTTTTAATCTATTTTTCTTTCTTTTATTATATCTAGCTAAGTTTATAATGTCAAGGTGAAAAGGTTACACTAATGGTGTAAGAATAAGTATAGTATAAACTTAATATGGACCTTAATGTTTAATACTAACATGTTTTATATTTGTTATCTTGTTTACTCTTTAATACTTTACTTGTTAAATGACTAATCTTGGTTTATGTTGTATAACAATTGGTACAACAAATGTTTGACACTTTTATAGCCCATACTGTATGGTATAACCAACACCTAAGCTATGAAAGGAACTTGATTTGTTGTTAACATAAGTTATAATCATGAATGCTTGACAAAATTTACAAGTATTAGCATTAATCAAATAAGATGACTAATGTAATCATGTTAACAATCTATAATATGATTAAAATCTCCTTTGTGTATGGTTTCCAATTAAATAATAAGTGTTTATATTATACTTGTTTGATATACCATTAGTGGATCCTCTAACCTTGATATTGTTTGTTTTCGTTGTTTAATCCTTACTTTAATTTTTCATCTCAAAGTTCTCATCAATTTTTCTTCTTCTTCTTTTTTATTATTGTTGTTGTTGTTGTTGTTGTTGTTGTAGTTATTATTATTATTACTACTAGTAGTAGTATTATTAGTATTATTATTGCTACTATTATTGTTGTTGTTATTGTTACTATTGTTGTTGTTTATAATTTGTACAATTAATCTCCTTGTGGTTCGACCCCGGTCTTGTCGAGTTATTTATTACTTTGACACTCCTGCACTTGGAAGAAGACATCAATCTTTTAGTCGTGTCACATGTGATTCCTTGAATATGGTGGGCCAGTAAAATTTACTTTGTAAGATTTCAACAATCCTTTTTTTTACGAGAAATGATCCTCACGTGTCTTATAGTGATAAAATTTAATGACATTACTTATGTCATTATCGAGAATGCATCTTTGAAATATTTGATCAGGATAATCATTGAATAAGTAAGGGTCATTCCAATAAAAGTTTTGCATGTTGCTAAAAAAAGTTCTCTTGTCTTCAGTACTCTAGTGAACTAGCAAAAATCCTGAAGCAAGAAAATTGATATTTTTAGCAAACAAGGCATTGAACTAAGAGAAACTAGAGATTCACCAGGAAAATATTTATCGAATGGTGTGATGTCGGGTATTGAATCTATTATCACTTTTGATAAAAGATCCGCATCAATATTTTTAGTTCCTTTTTTATCCTTGATTTCTTCATGATTGTTCATAACATGAGGAAATGAAAGTGCTGGTAGGGAATCAGTCTTTTCTTTACAATGTTTAGATTTAACTCCTTCCTTACCCTTAAAAATTGACTTATCATCTTTCTCATAAAGTTCAAGAATTGGTTTTTGAATAACCTTATCACTATAAAAAGTGATGATTGATTTGACTTGATCTATGTGTTGACTTCCAAGACTACTTGCATTTACATTATATTGCCCCTTGGGATTTTGTAAGAGTATCTTTAAAATCTGTTATACTTAGAGCAAGTTGAGTGTTAATTATCTTTTGCTTTTCAATAAATACATACAAAGTTTTCTTAAAATTTCTTGTAGGAGGTGAAGCATAAGGAGGTGCATATATCCATGAAAATTTTAGAAATTATGGTGTACTTAAAACTGTGATTGTGAAGTTTGTGCAGTGGTATTCTTCAAATTAAAATTTGGATGATTTCTCAAACTAGGATTGTATGTTTACGAGTATGAGTTATGATTGAGCCTTTGAAAACTATTTAAAGCATGGGCTTGTTTATGGAGACAGTCCTTAAAAGAAAGCAAGGTTGGACAATTATTGGTTGAGTGTTCATTTGTTTCACGGATTTGACATGCAATATCTTGAATAAATTTTAATTGACCACTCTTTTTCAATTTTCATGCCTCGACTTTTTTAGCTAAAGATGCAAACTTGACTTGCAGGTCATGATCTTCTTAAGGTTGTATATACCTTCATTAGATGTATGAGAGTGGATTTTACTTGGGGTCTCATGCATGCCTATAGTGTCCCAATTTTGAGCATTTTCAACTAGCAAGTCTAGGTACTCCATTGCTTCATAAATGTCTTTATCTTCAACAGTTCTATTGCATATTAAACATTGCATTCATTTTATCAGATATTGTAGAGACTTGTAGTTCATCTCTAATTGTTTTTTCAATGATATCCCTTGTGCTAAAGCTTTGGGGACAACCTTTAAAACTTGATTATCACCTAAAAATACAACTATTGACACTCCTCCTATTAACCAAAGGTTGCCTCCATACACTAAATGAAAAATTTGAAACACACTTAAACAAATATAAGAAATAACAAAATAAAATAATATACTATTAAGAAAACCAAAAGACCAAGTATTCACAAATGAAGGCTCAAGTCCAATCTAAGTTATTTACAACTTTACTTATTTAACCAATTTATACGACTCATGAAAGGATCAATTATAGGAGTGAAAGATTATAATTGGTCAATTAATTATTCAGTAATAATAGTAGAGATTATGATTTGTCATACCGAAGATATTAGAAATTCTTGTTCCATAGCATGATAAAGAAAAGACAACAACTTATCATAAAAACCATTAACATATAACAAACCTATTAATAAGTTTATGTGAATGTACAGTTGGGCCGAAGAGAAAATATAAAAAATCTCTTCCAATGTGCCTAAACCTCCTAGTAAGGCAATGAAAGTGTCAGCATGGTTAAACACTATGAAGACTAATCATATTCATTCGATTAGACATTATGAAGACTTGTAGTTCATCTTCAATTATTTTTTCAATAATCTCCTTTTGTGCTAAAGCTTCAAGGATAACCCTCAAAGCTTGACTACCTCTTAAAAATACAGCTATTAACACTCTCCTCATTAACCCAAGACTGCCTCCCTCATACAGTAAATGAATCTTTCTCTTAACTACTACCTGACCAAAATAATTTGCTGATTCTAAAAAATCTATTTCCTTTCCAAGACTAGATCATCGAAAACACAAATGTTTCTTATGTGATGACTTGAGGAACCTATCATTTCTACACACTTCTATATCTATTGAATGTATGGGTTAAGTAGAAATGAAGGGAAAGAAGAGAAGATTTTATAGATGAGAACTTGGAAATGCAATCATATCACCTATATGTAGGTCTACTGAAGTCTCACACTCTCTCTTTATTTATTTATATTATATTATATTTTAAAAAAACATGTGCATGTACACATAATTATGATTGTGGCTTACACCATCCCTTGGTTTTAGGCCTAAGAATGGCGTAAACACTCTCTATGGGTCGGGAAAGGCTTCCTATCCAGTTTTCTTAAAAACCGATAAACATGGTCTTTTTAAGTCAAATTTCCAAGACTAAGTCAATCATGTTCTTTACATAAATGAGATTGTAAGCCATGAAATGCACAATGCACATCTCCACCAGGATATGTCTCAAAAGTCAATAGAAAATTATCTAATGATTCCTTATGTTTTGAAACAAATGTTGACTTTTGACAATTTTCATAAGCTTTGTAGAACACATTTGACTCCTTGAACATGATGGGCTAGTAATATCCACTTTATAAGATTTTAGTAGTCGTTTATTTTATGAAAAATAACTCTTACATACCTTAGAGTGACAAAGTTTAAGGACATTACTTACCTCATTGTCAGGAATGCATCTTTGAAATATTTGATCAGGACATTATTCGAATAAGTTAGGGTTATCTCAATAAAAGTTCTTCACTTCATTCAAAAACTTTCTTTTATTTTAGGTGCTTCAATAAGTTGGCAAATCTTCTAAAGCAAGAAAATTGATATTTTTAACAAACCAAGGTATTGAACTAAGAGAAAGTAAGGATTCGTTAGGAAAGTAATTATCAATTAGTGTAATATCGAATGTCAAATCTATTTTAACTCTTGATAAAAGATCTACATCAATATTTTCGATGCTTGTTCATCCATGATTTTTGTCTAAGAATAAATCAATTCAAATCTTCAGATTTATTCAACTCTATTTTACTCAAAGTATATTCAAGTTAATCATAAACTAATTCTTTAATAAAATCTACTTCTTGTAAATGATTATCATCTCCAGGTTGCTTGTAAATGTTGAAAATATTCATCTCCAATGTCATGTTTCTAAATGATAGCTTCAATAGTCCATTCTTACAATTAATCAATGCATTAGAAGTTGCAAAAAACAAACATCCTAAAATAACAGGAAATGAATTACATGCTTCAATATGTTGTGTATCCAAAATAATAAAATCCATAAGATAAATAAATTTATCAACTTGTACTAACATATCATCAACTATTTCTCTAGACACTTTTACATATCTATTGGCAAGTAAGAGAGTTACAGAAGTTGGTTTTAACTCACTTGGATTGAGACTTTAAAAAACTAAATATGAAAGTAAATTCACATTAGCTCCAAGATCAAGTGAAGCTATTTTAATTTTATGTTCTCCAATAAAGTAATAAATTGTAGGACAACTACGGTCTTTATATTTCAAAGCATTATTATTCTGAAGAATGACACTTAGTTGTTCGGCTAAAAATGTTTTCTTTCTCACATTTAGTTTTCTCTTCATAATGAATAGTTGTTTCAAAAATTTAGCATAAGAAGGAACTTGTTAATAACATCTAGTAAAGATATTTAATCCTTACTTATTTGAAAGTTTCAAATATTTTAGAGTTATAATTGACATTTCTTTATTTGGTCATAATATGGGGAAATGAAAGTACTGTCGGGGAATCAGTCTTTTCTTTACAATATTCAGATTCAACCCCTTTCTTACCATCAGAGATTGACTCATCATTTTTCTCACAAGGTTTAAGAGTAGGTTTTTTTTTATAATCTTACCACTATAAAGAGAAGTGACGGATTTGACTTGATCCATGTGTTGGATTTTGTAACTACTTATGACCTAATTACCGAACAATATTCTAGTTTGGATTGCACCAACATCTCTTTTCTAAGTTTGGCCATCTCTTTGTCCTTTCAATTTCAAAACTTCAACTCATCAATTAATCATTTTATTTATGTGATAGGCTTGCATTTAGGTTAAACATTTACCATAAATTAAAGGTACTTTATGATATCAGACTTGTTATTATAAAACATGCTTTAGTTAAAGAGTTATTGATACTTCAAGTGCAAAATGATGATATAAAACCTTGATAAAAATGCACTTTTAAGTACTAATCATAACCCTTCATAAAAATATAAAACCAATCTCTATGTTTCAAAACCATAATAAGGGTAAATATTAAGCAAGTCTTGATACCTATCCTAATATTGATAAAATATTTCTCCTGATTTTTTAGTGAAAGTAATGATTTGTCTTTTAAAGGATTTTGTTTTATGATAAGGGAAAAACTACTTAAAATATTGTTGTTGCATTGCATCTCAAGCATGAATAGATCCTGGTTTTAAATTTTATAGTCATGTTTTAGCTTTATATTTTAATGAAAAAAGGAAAAAGCTTTAATTTGTTGATATTCATTCTACAATTTAAGTTATTATAGGTGTTATAGATCTTCTTAAATTCTTTTAAATGCAAGTGATCTCAAATTCTTTTAAATGCAAGTGTAGATTTTTTAGATCTAAGCCATGAAAAGAAGGTAAAAGTTGAATAACGTCTGGCTTAAAATTAAAATGAGATGCATTAGGAGGGGAACTATGCATGATGGTGCACTTGTTCTTATGGGATACATGTGGTCTCTAAGTGTTCTAACACTGCTATTATCATTATTTTTATTATAAAGCGACTGATTATCTTCTTCAATCATATTTTCTAAAAATGATGAGGATACCTTATAAAATATACGTGACCACATTCTTATACACATGTAAAAATAGAATAAAAGGAAGGAAAAACAGAAGAAGAAGAAACAAAATAAAAGAAACAAAGTTAGATAAAAGAAAAGTGAAAAGAAAAAATAAAATAAATACTATAGTTTGTACAAGAATCTACCTCCCCGGCAATGGCATCAAAAACTTGACACGACCAAAAGAGTGATGTCTTCTCTCAAGTGCAGGAGTGTCGAAGTAATAAATAACCTAACAAAATAGGGATCGAACCTCATAAGAGTTAATTATATAAATTATAAATAGTAATAATACAATAACAACAGTAAAAGTAACAATAATAGTAGTGGTAATAATAATAATAATAATAATAATAATAATAATAATAATAATAATAATAATGATAATAATAATAATAATGGAAGAAGTTGATGAGAACTTTGAGATGGAATATCAATGTGAGGATAAAGACAAATTTTACGATTAAAGTATCCATTAATGGTATTTCAAACACGTATAATATAAACTTGTTTTATTACTCAACTAGAAACCACACAAAAAGGAGGTTCTAATCAAATTATAAATGGTTAACATGATTACATTAATTATGTTATTTAGATAATACTAATACTTGTTAGACATTCATGATTGTAACTTATGTTAACAACAAATCAAGTTCCTTTTATAGCACAAGTGTCGGTTACACCATACAGTTGGGCCATGAAAGTACCAAGTATTTGTTATACCAAGTGTTATATAATATAAATCTAGATTAACCATTTAACAAACAAAATATTAAGAGTGAACAAGATAACAAATACAAAATATGTTAGTATCAAACGTTAAAGTCCATGTTAAGTTTACATTATACTTATTCTTAAACCATTAATATAACATTTTCACCTTAACATAATAAACTTAACTAAATATAATGAAAGAGAAAAACATAAATAAATAAGATGATAAGTAAAGGAAAAGAAATGAAAGGCATACATAAGATATTAATGAAAGCAAAACTTAAACATTACAAAAATACAAAGAGAGAAAGCAAGAGCATGATCTTAATTTGAAAACCAAGATGCCTAAATGCATGACAAATACCTCCTTTTGTAGGCCAAAATTAGGAACTATTGATTTGTTGACTAATTGTTGAGTGGTTGACAACTCTTGACTTTGTGACAATTCTTATTTTCTTGTTTGAATAAAATATAACTGATAATGTCAAAAATTGAACCGACCTCTTGAAATTCTAAGAAATTGTCTTTGTTTTTTAGGAAAAAAAATTAAGGTCATTTGGATTTATAGAACTCAAGATATAGGCTAAATACTAAACAATATTGGGGCTGCAAAATAGATTCAAACTTCTACGTTGTTGCTAAAATTTGGACTTTCAAATAACAGAATTGAGTCTTACCTTCTTATAAAAGTTTTAGGTCTATGTCTTAGCTTTCCATCCATATAAAGCAAACCTATATTTGAAATTTACAGCTCCAGATATGACCTAATTATCAAATAGTGTCTAGTTTGGATTGCACCAACATCTTTTTTCTATGTTTGGCCCTTTTTTTTGTCTTTTCAATTTCAATACTTCAACTCATCAATTAATCCTTTTATTTATATGATAGGTTTGCATTTAGAATTATAAATTAAAGGTATCTTATGGTATCAGACTTGTTATTATAAAACATATTGTAATTTAGGAGTTATTGATACTTTAAATGTAAAATGATGATATAAAACCTTGATAAAAATATACTTTTAAATACTAATCAATATGTGTAAGATACATTGTTGATAACTTGGGATCTCCTAGTATAAGGAAGACTTTGTTGAAATTTTATTAGAAAATTTTAGTAAGTAAAAAAAAAAGCTTTATATACCCTTTTTAGTGGGAAAGATTAATGGATAAATTAATAGTAAAATTAAGGTTGTTACACTAATGGTCTGGGAGTGGCTTATAGTGACAATAAGAAGGAAATGAGGTGTTAGCTAAAAGACGGAGGATGGTGATTTTTATGTCATTGGTGACTATGGTTGTATTATTGGATTGATCATAGTATAGAAAGGTGAGAAAAATAAAGGTTGGGGGATAGGGATTGATATAGGCTAGTAGGGGAGCTTAAAGCTATGAATGACGAGTGTGGTGGGAAGAAAGGTTATGTTGTAGAGAGAAGAAAGAATAATTGTTTTGGTAAATGTTTGGGTGGTCTTATGCTTGGTAGCTCAATATAAAAAAATAAGCTAAGGTTTTTTTTATTTATTGTATAGGTGTGTGTGAGCTTGAGATATTTTTTTGTGGTATTTTTTTTAATGGTCTCATTTTAAATTTCCTCCCCTCCTTATGTGGTATAATCATCTATTTATAGGTAAAGTAAATTTATCTTTCCCCCCTAATTGCTTGGTGCGTTAAAAAACTTTCTGACCAAATAACCTAAAATCACTTTTGTTCTTTATTTTCTCTTTACTTTTTGGTTTCATTATCTAAATATTTTTTATTTTTTATGTATCTTATTTTTTTTGTATTTTTATATTTTTTTTAAAAGCAACATTAATGTTTACTTAATAAAAAAAATTGATCAATGATTTTGAAATGAAGGCATTAAAAATTGAATACGTCGAAAGTAAATTTTTAAAATTTTAATTCTTTAAAAAAATGTTGAAAATATGTTTTTCTGGATTTTGTTTTATTATTCTTTGCTGTTGTTTTGGATTCTTTAGATTTTTCAAAAAAAGAAAAAGAAAAGGGGGGTAAAAAATTGGATTATTACATCTTTGATTTCAATTTGTTTTTTATTTTTTTATTTTATCTCTTGATATTTTTTATAGTGGGGATTTGGTTTTATTATTTTTTCATGTTTGAGTGACAAGTTTTAAATATTAGCATGGGTTAACTCTAGTTTTTTTTTTTACATATATTTCTTTTAATTATTCTTTTGCCTATTTCATCATCTATTATTATATTTTTTGAGAATTTAACTTCATTAATCTTTTTTAGTTTTTTTTTTATAGAGGATTATCGAGATCTCATATTTAAGATTGCAGGTTTTATATGTTAACTCGTATTTACTTAAGTTTCTTTTTTCATTATTATTTTTACAGTAAAGTTTTTTGTTTTTATCTTTGTCTAAGAGTGGTTTGACTCGCTAAACAAATTTTTTTTTGAATGGGCTGAACATTAAGGGCCGAAAACACACCTTGCCTATTTTTTTTTCCATTACAATTGCGTCCTTCCGTGTTTAACTTGCTTATAATTTAGCTACGTTGTTCCTTTTTATAAAAAATTTTTTCCTCACATTATTGTCCTTTTTTATTTTTACTATTGTTGCCTTTTTTAATCATTTTATTAAAATTAAAACAACATGTTTAATATATTTTTCTTGATCAGGTTTTTGATTCATGGTGCAGATGTTTTCTCTCTTCTTTATGACATACTTGCAATGAATGAACTTTATTTTCTTATGCTAAAAAAGAATATTAACCAACTCGTAGCAAAGCATGAGTTGGACAACTAGTTTGAGTTTAAATATTATTTAAATAAATTCTTATAAGAGAAATCTTTGGTGAGAATTTGTTTCCTACTGTTAACAATTTTTGCTTGAATTGATCAAAATTCATGTGAATTTGGTGTCTTTGATGAGAATATTTTTAAAAAAAATTACCTAGTTTATCCTTTTACTCTCGATAGAATAGTAAAATCAAACAATAACAAATATGCATACTTAGCCTAATATTTTGTGCTTATTTATATATATTTCTTTATACACATACATATCAAATAAGCCTTGAGCTTGAGATGAAGAAATATGTCATCTTGTAAAAGTTCAATTCTTTCTTGGATTCAAACAGAGAAAAATAAAAAATAAAGAGAGATCACAACTAGAATAAAAAAACTATATGGAGATAAAAAGTCTAAAAGAAAAGGTTGTTATGCTTACTAGCTTGTTAAGCAAGCACTATAAGTTATACCATCACGAGAAGAGACCTCTAACTAGAGACAAAATTAGATATAAATGCCACTTCACCGTATTTTCCAATCAATACCATAAATACCATTAGGGCCATTGATCCCCCCCTCCCTCCCCTCTAGAGGGTATCTAACACTTTTCTAGATTTCAAATTAATAATATGTTTTCCATTTATAAATATACCACAAATACTATAAGCTCATATTGCTCTGACTATTAACCTCTCACTAGATATAACTAGAGAGTTAAGATGGAAAATGAGCTTATCGTTGAGAAATTATCTACAATGAAACAAACTACTTTAAAATATTAAAAATGTATTCTTTTATGACCTAATAAAGGTAGCTAAAATGGATATTATTATTGATATTACGATACCAAAAAAATTTAAGGTTCATAAGTTTATCAAACATAGTGGTACAAAATGTCCTATAAAGCACCTACAAGTATATTGTAATAAAGTGATCGAGGTAGCCCATTGTGAGAAAAATTTTATCCATTTTTTTATGAGAGATTAAATGACACAACATTGAGTTGATATATGTGTTTTGATAATGCCAAAATCTAGAGATGGAAAGAGTTAACAAATGCTTTCATAAAATCAATACAAGGTTAAAATGGACATGGCTTTATACCAATCTAGTTTGTAATATATATATATAAGGAACTAAAAAATCCATTAAAAAGTATGACTAAATATAGCTTGAAGTGGCCACATACAGAGTTAAAAAAGCTTTAAAAAAGAAGAAGATGCAAGATATTATAATACAATCATAAATTTTTAAAGAAAATACAATTGAAATGAACATGCAAGTCAATAGAAGGCCAAAAACCTTAGTCATACCATCCTAATTTTTCTCATTGAACACCTCAATTTGTAAACAATAGTGCATCCCTTTTACCCCATAGCAAACTATATTCTACTATAAATATATCTTTACCGGTTTTATTATGCCCTGAATATTATATATATATATATAATCTAAAAATAAGTATAATGTATGAGCCTTAGTTTATTCCATTAATCATCTCCTAAGGTCAAGAAGCAAGCTAGCAATTTAATTTGGTGTGATGGATGGTTATCATTTGAAAACAAAAATAATAAAAATTATATAATCACCAAAACATTTAGAACCAAATGAAGAAGACAATCAAGGTATATGTTAAGTGAATTATGCAATTGACGGATGAATAAAGAGGTGTAGTTTGGCTTTTGATAGAATAAATCATGACTATAAATAAGTGCATGTTGTAAATATTTTTTTTTAAATTAATGTTTTGGGATAAGATTGTATCTTTTTATCTTATAAGTTTTGAAATAAAAAAATATTTATGTTAAAGTAATATTTGAAATTTTATATTTATTATGTTAAAGGAATATTTGAAATTTTATTTTTACTCATAATGAAAGTACAAAGATAAATTTTTTTAAAATTAATCAAATTTCAAGACGTCATATAAATATTAAATGAAAATCCCTTTTAAAATAAAAAGATAAAGCGACTTAGTTTTTTATTCTTCAAAATAAAAATAAAAAATTGTTCTAAAACAAATCAAGTCACTATATTGATTTGTGATTCACTAATACTCTAAAATTTATTAAAATAAAAAATATAAAAAAATTAAAATAACCATGTCATATTATTATATTTTTATCCTGTAAAATTTATTTTTAATGAACAAGAACAAAAAAACTAAAGGAACTTATATACATTAAATTCGTTAATTTTATTTGCAAGTCATGTTAAATATACATTAAATGTGATTGCAAGTAATTTTAATTTATTTTTTTATTGTTAGTTTAAATATTAATTTTTAAGAAAGCAATTAATAAATTTTTTATTGATTTGTTAGTGATTCATTACAATAGTGGATTAAAAATCTATTTTACCTAAAAAATGATATTTTAGAAGTAATCAAGAAAGATTTTATTTTGATACTTTATGAAATAATTACTTTGTATAAATCCAGATATTATCTATCGATAATAAATTTAAATTAATCAATTTGATGAATACTTCATTTTAAAAAAAATATTAAAAAGTAAAATTAAAAGAATTGTTATTAATCAGACTTCTAGCATGTGAAAAGTCGAAGGAAATAGTAAAGGTAAATACAAAATATTGACCTTTTACATTTTATATTTTAGTAAATAGAAATGATTCTTTCTCGCCATTGAAATTATTTTAAAAGATATCGTAAGAAATAAGAAAAAGAAAAACGAAAGCGGAGATAATAATAAATCTCAGTTAAATTCGGCTCCCAAATCGATTTCTTTTTCAGCCCAAAAATCATGATGTAGCGATAATTTTTAAAGACAGAAATATTTACAAAAATAAAGAGGCAAAGAAGAGTGGTGTTTTGATTTCCCTCCAGTTCAGAAATGGCCATTTTCTCTCCTTCATCCGCATACCCTAAACCACCACCATTTCCATCCCAAAACCCCTTTCCTCTCTCTTTCTCTATCCATTCCCTACGTTTCTCACTTCCTCCTTCGCCGCCCTGCACGAGTCCCACCAATCGGCTCCGCCGTTGCCGCGCCGCGTTATCTCCCCTGCCGCCGCCTCAGTCTGACCCTCCTCCCGGAAAAGACCCCCAAGGTTCCGATTCTGAATCATACTATATCATCATCATCATCATCATCATACTATATCGTTGTGAATTTTGAGCTTGTTGAATTATTTGCCTGATTAAATTTAATGCTAGAATATGAGTTTATAAAACTGGGAATAGTTCTTTTTAGCTGTGAATATGTGACTTAATGTTAGTTAAAATGATCCAAGGATTGTAGCAGCTCTAGGGGCCTGTTTGGCAACTGGGATTGATATTTGACTAAACCCTTATCAGATCACTTATTACTTGTTACGCACCGAAATAAGTGGTGTTTCTCAAGCCCTAATATTACTGTCTTAATTTCTCAACTGTAACGTCCTGAATAAATATTTGAATAAACAATCTCAACTCTATTCTGAAAAATAAGCTACAAAGTTATTTAAATAATGTCAAAACTCACCTAGCTAATTACAACTAATTCAAGTAAAAATCTGAAACCTAACTAGTAAAGGAATTCAAAAATAATTAGGAAAATAAAGAAAAATCCCAAATATCTTCTGGGCCTAATTTGGGCATATTCTTGACCATGGCCAGCCAACTCAATAGAAAACAGAGTCCGTATAACACTAGCAAAACTTCAGTTTGATCTAACGCTTGCATAAAATTATGCCTGTTTTCATTAGAAAGGTCACTTGATGCGTCAAGACTTCTTCTTGGACCTGGACTTGTCAATACGCGTCTCATGTGATGCTTCTTCACTTAAGAAAAACTCACTCATTCTCGAGTTCATGATAAAAAAAAATGAACTCTTCCATTCCAAAAAAATAGATGCTTTAAATATACCATTGTATTTAGTTTAATGATAGTTTCATCCTTTGACTTGGCATCAATTGATGACTTTCATTTGGAAAGAGATGGTTTATGGACCTCTACCAGTCCATGCTCTTCTTCAACATCATCGATTGTTGCCTTGTTGATTTCTTGAGCTTCATCTCTTTTTTTTCTTCTTCTGCTTTGAAAGCTGAATTTGGTTGTCATGTTTCTTCTTAAGATCCAGAATTGTGCTTTATGAGTTTTTTATTTCTAGGCATTAATATCTTGCAATGTTTGCCAATTAGAACTAGAAGATTTTCAACTTTAGTCTTCATATATTTGGTGGCTTTCATTAGTTGTTTCTTCATCAACAGTTATCCGGTCACAATTCTTGGCATCCCCCTTTTCCTCCTTGACCTATTGTTTAACCTGCATGGTTAACTCTCCATTTGCGACTTCTTTATGATGGTTTTAATTGCATCAACTATTTTCTCATTCTGGTGTTCCATTGTCACCTAATCAGTTACAGTTACTATTAGCTATGCAAGCTTTTCTTCTTTGCAAGGCATCTTGCGGGTTTGTAATAGCTCTCCTCTACATTTTCCTCCTTAGTATTTGAGAAGGTTGAACAAAAAGCAAGTAATAACAATTTATTTGCTTGAAGGCCTGGTATAAATTCTTTTTGTGATCATCTTGCACAAACTTCAAAGTTAACAATTTTTTCATTGTTTGCCATAATGGAATTACAAGCTTGTCAACACAAACTCGATCATCTAGAATATAGGACCACCAATCTTTGGCTTCATAAGCAAGTTTATGCAAATCCTACCTTCTAATAACTAGGAGTTTTCTTCAATAGGAAAACATGCTTTTAACTTTGACAACCATCTAAAAATCTTTTATTTTAAAAATCCTCCATCAAATAAAGTAATTTCATAGCAATCAAAACACATCTACAAAAAAGTTGATTGTGAGTTAAGCCTTCAATGCTTTTCCCATCATAAACACCACTCTCCATATAGTCATGATGCCTATATTGGTTTGTAGGAATAGATTTTGGGTTTGGTTTGTCCTGAGGTAAGTCTCTAAGCACATTTCTATCCTCATCACAACCTTGTTTGCGTCTCCCTTTGGTAGTTAATCCAATCGATCAAATCTTTGCAATGGGGTTCTCTGTGATAGCTTTCAAACTATCGCAGTCACAATGTCCTAGATGACCACCACTCTTTCATCGTAGGGTGGGAAGATGTTGTCAACATTTCTGTCCATTGAACATGTCAACCTGCTATGATACCAATTGACACAATGTATATTGAAAGAAAGAACTAATGTTTCTCAAGTCTTAAGGTTACAACCATATACTGTAAACTAAAAAGCTTTGAATAAATTTCTAAATAATCAATCTTCTATATAAAAAAAAAATTAAATAGTGGCCAAACTTAATTGGTTAATCAACACCAGATCAAATTAAAATTCTAAAACCTAACTAAGAAAAGGAATCTAAAAATAATGAGTAAAATAAAGAAAAATCTTGAACATCTTTTGGATTTGATTTGGGTCAGTCCTTACCTCGATTGCCACTAGCCAACTGATGTCCTAAGGAATAAGGCCTGTAGATCACTGATAAAATTTTACCCTAATTCAAATAAAAAATCATGTCTGTTTTCAATAAAAAAAAGGTCGTTTAACATGTTCAAACTTCATCTTGGACTTGGACTTAGTCTTGTCAATGTGTTTCCCGTGTTAATTTAACAAATGGAGTTTCCAAATGATTTGTAAGGTTTGCGAGAATTGTTATTAACTAGAAAGAAGGATGATTTTCAGATTTAGGGATTCATGAATGGAGAATTTGGATACAATCCTTTAATAAGTTGTTTGAGAATGTTATGGTATGCTTCTAAATTTACTCTCAGATGCAGAATTTGGTTATATCATAAAGCTTCCAAAGAGTGTTGGCAAGTGATGTAGAAGCTTTTTTGGAAAAATAAATATTTTTCATAGTTATTTTTGTTTAGTTTAAGAATTTTATTTTTTCCTACTTAAATGGAATAGTTTTTTTATTTTTTCATTCAGTTTTATTAGGGTTTTCTATTTTTCCTAAATAAAGAAATGTTATCACTTTTTAGCAAGTGAGACTTGGATGAATAAAACATCAAGTATTTTAGGAGTCTCTCTATAGTTATTGAGGGTTGTGACTTGTAACAAACCTCGTGGTCTTTAAGGTTTTTGACCTTTAACAAAACCTGTTTATCTTTTGTTTGTGTCAGTTGGTATCAAGACCCAACAATTTCTGATGTGTTATTAAATCACTATGGTTGGAGGTCGCAGAGGACCACGTTCATGGTAGAGAAAGAAAGTTTTCTACTAATGAGGTTTTGTCTGAAGAATGATGTATTGGAAGTTTTCATGATGGAGGATGGTTTTTGACTAATGAGGTTTTTCCTTGTTGATAAGGTTGTGAAAACTTCAGGATTGGATTGGGCTGAACTATGTGAACTTGAATGTAGGTTGTCTGTAGGTTTAGTTGTTCCTGTAAAAACAAATGACCTTCCAATGCCTGCTTAAGTTAGCAAATATTGGAGGCAAAAATAATGTATAGGAGAAAGAGAAATAGAATGAAGATAGTTGGTATTGTGTGAATGAATGAATTGGTATAAAGTTTTTGAAATAACCTGGATGGCCTGAATGTTTATGTTTACGTGATGATTTAATGTATTTATAGATCTTAATCACAGTAGTTTACCTCATTGAGAGTAGTGTAATGATGGAGAATACTTGAAAAGTTAAGTTATTGGTTGTTGTGCTTGTTTTGACTTCGGTGAAAAATATTGATGCTTCCTTTGTCATTGATGGAGAAGTTGTTGCTTTGTTATGCTATTGGTGGAGAGGTTGGTGCCCCTCCTCTACATAGAGAATTTGTGTGCATCACAAACTCTAGCGGGTGGTTTAGTGGCGTGTAGGTGTGTACCAGTGGGTGGTGGTAGGTGCTTGCTCTAACTTCTCAAAACTCAAAGGATATGATGTGTGCTTGTGCAGGGGTATTGGGTCAAGGCCTAAAAATATCACGGTTAGCCTATCAAGCTTAGAGGGTGTCATGGTAAGGTGTTTGATTGTTGGGGGTTGGTCTGAACGGCAAGGGTGTATGGCCATTCCAGTTTTGAGACTAGGGATATCTGTTTTTTTTTTTTCTTCAATTTTTGCACACCATTAACCATGAACAATTTGAACTCAAAAATGATTTCCTTCCAATCTAGGGAAACTGATGGAAAAACTTTTTGAAGAAAATAAATATTTTTTAGTTATTTTTTTATTCAGTTTAAAAATTTTATTTTTCCTATTTAAAGTGAATAATTTTTCTGTTTTTTATTTTTCTATTCATATTGGTAAGGTTCTCTAGTTTTACTATATAAAGGGATGTAATAGCCTTTTGACAAGTGAGATTTGGATGAATAAAAAAAATATTTTGGGAGCTTTTTCATGGTTTTGGTGTTCTTAGTCTATGAGAGTTTTGCTTGTAATAAACCCATGGTCTTTGAGGGTTTTGATAACCTCCATAGCTTTTTATAGTCATCTTGGTAGCCCATAGTAGTTAATTATGTTCAAGCATTACCATCAAGAGTAGTAATGACTAGTGCTTCCGATACACTATTTGTTAGGTTTCCCATCTCATGAGACCATATGTGCCACTTGTGGTTCCCTAGAGCTTGTTCCCGAAGTTGTGTGGTGGTGATGAGTTTTTGGATGGTCAGGGCACGTTTCATCCTGCTTAATATTCTTGATATCGAGAATTTGTTGGTGATAGCTATTTTACTTAATTGTTTAGGTTGGTAAATTCAACCTGTTAATCTATCTCTCTGTAGAAGAAAGTAATAATTTAGTTGATTGCTATTTATTTGCTCGGGCTCTTAGGAAATTTATTGCATCGCAGGTATTGCAGCAACTCTCTCTCGGTTGCAGGATCGTGTTCAGATCTTCTTAGCTGTTCTTTTTTGGATGTCTCTGTTCTTCTGGGCTTCTGTATGGGATGGAAAGAATAATGGTAGGGGTAGATTGAACAAGGGATCTCGGTTTAAGAGATGATGTAGTGAGCATTTTTTTTCTTGTATATATGTATGTAAGAGTGTTAAGAGGAGTAGTGGTAGATCACACATTGCTATAATTCATCATTTGCGGATGCAGGTGGTTATCATTCATATCCTCGTTTCCATTTATTTTTGTTACTTGTGCCCGGAAATACAGAATAAAGCAATTTGAAATGAAATGATCATATTTACGTTCGGAAATAAATTCAGAGGGGTTTTCTACTGTTGTGAGAGCTGTTTCTGTGATACAGAAGAGCGTCGTACAATGCAGAGGAGCTATCTGTTATTATTGTGCAATTTGTAATTTGAGTAGGTTTTGAACTTTTCCTGCAAAAGTTTGCGTTTGCCAGAATAATTCTCACTTTTCATGAAACTTGCAGGATCACTTGTACATTTGGGTTGTTCATGGGATACTTGTGCTCAGGTAGATATGACTAAACTTATTTCTAATTATGATTTGCAAATATTTTTAATAGGAGATAACAGTATGACTACTTTCTCAATCGATCACTGTAAACTGTAGGGGCTTGAATGGTGATTGCATTCATCATCCGTTCTCCATTATTTCCTCTTCTAGAGAGGTGTTAGATTTTGCTAATGATTTGCTTGTTAGAATTGCAAGTAGGATATCGGTTTATTATATGGAGGATCAAAAAGGTATTTATTTTTCAAAATAAATCCTAACAAAAACATCAAATAAAAAGTCCTAAAACAATCCTGGATATTTTGAAAATTCATAAAAAAATCATATAAGAAACAAATAAAGAAAAATATAGTTTAATCATTAATGATGAATGATAAAAATAAAAAAAAATATCAACTTAAAAAAAAATTCAAGTAAACTCGGGTGATTTTAAAGGCAATTTTACTAGTAAAATAACAACTTATTGTATAATGAATGAAAAAAAAATTAGAAAGGCATTTTACATGTGATATTATTTTTCAAAAAATTATTGTCACGTTCAATGCAACTTCGTTAGTAGGATAATAGTTTAATATATGAAAGAAAAACAAATAAAAAATGTGTTTATTTTCCAAAATAAATCCTAACAAAAACATCAACTAAAAAGATATGAGATAACCCTAGTTATTTTAAAAATTCATAAAAGATTATATAGAAAACAGATAAAGAAAAGTAGAGCATAATTGTTAATAATGAATAATAAAATTAAAAAAGTATCAACTTAAAAAAAAAACCTAAGCAAACTCAAGTGAACATTTTAAACATGGTTTAGGATCTTTAAATTTACAACCAATTAAATCCTTAAAACAAGTTGGATCAAGAAGTTAATTCTCCAAACTTTAATGTTGATTAATCAAAGTAAATCTAACAAATAACAACAAATAAAAAGACTTGGAAAAACTCTAGTCATTATCAAAATTAGTTTTAATCATACAAAAAAAATAAAAATAATAGAGCCGAGTGTTCAATTGATTAAACATTGGATGATGAAACTTAAAAAACACAAACTTAAAAGAAAGGGGGGGAAAAAAACTCAAACGAACATTTTTAACGTAGTTTAATATCTAAAACATGATGCTTGTAAAATCGTAAATCTAGGATTAGTCAAGAAACATAATTTTCAACCAATTTAATATTAAATAATAGAATCAAACAAAAAAAATATCATTTCTTCAAAATCCTGCAAAGCCAAAAAAAAAGTAATAAAAAGAACAATGATCAAATTTTATAGGGAAAAAAACTTAAAAAGAATGAAATTATATATGAAAAATAAAATTAAAAAATTATCTCAAATAAGAAAATAGAAATAAAAAGAATGTAAACTAATTTTGAAAGATTAAAAAAGAAAAGGGGGAAGAGATTGAAAAAGAAAATTGTAATTTTATAAATAGTGTAAAAAAAATTATTTCAAATGCTGAAGTATGAAATCTAGAAAAAATATTAATTTAAAGAATTAGAAAAAAAAAGAATGAAAAATAAAAAATTTGAGATAAGTAAAGTCATTTTAAGACAATAATAAAATATACAAAAAAAAAACATAACTCAATCTCTAATTAAATAAATGTTGAATAATGAAAGAAAAAAATAATTTAGTTTAAATAAAGGAAAGTAAAAAACCAAGCAAACTTAACACAAACTTTCTAAGTGAGGTTTAATATCAAAAACTCACAATTCATGAAATGTTAACCTTGAGCTTAATTAAAATATTTAATTTTTATTTAATTTAATATTAAAGAATAAAATCATAAAAAAATATAAATTTAAAACATTTGTCAAAGTAAAAAACAAAAACAAGAATTAAATTTGATAGGAAGAAACCTTAAGAAGGATGAAATTGTAAAAAACAAAAAACATTTTAAGAAATGAACCAAAATAAAACAAATAGAAATATAAAAAATGAAGATCAAATTTAAAAGATAAAAAAAAATAAAAGGAGGTGAAATTGAAAAAGTATTCTAATTTTACAAATTATTTAAAATAAAAAAAATAGTAATTAAAAGAACATAAACTAAATGTTAGAGAAAAAAATTGAAAGAGTTGATATGAAACTTAAGATAGGAAATGAGAAGAACAAAGAAAAGAAAAGAAAAAATTATTAGTATTAAATCGTGATAAATACTCAAATATCTCTAAGTTAACTTGACATTAATAAAAAAACCATAAAAAGATCAAGAAACCATTGGAAGATGGTTTTATTAAATTTGAACATAGGCTAGTTAATTAGTTTAACTTTAATAAAAATGAATAGATATAAAAGTCATTGGACTTAAGTTTTTTTTATTAGGGTATTTAAATAATTTAACTATTCTAAAAAGTTGAAAAGACTACTCTATCTCTAAATAATTTGAAAATAACATTGAATCATGATAAAAAAAAAATTATATTACTTTTAAATCTTAGTTTAATGATTTTCTATGTTAAAAGTAAAGTTGTCTAAACAATATTTCAATAAATAATATTCTGGGTCAAGACATATAGAAATATATTTTCTTTATATAGCTCTTGTTTTTAATAAATTTTAATAAAATAAATTTTTATGTTTTACAGGTTATTTTAATTTTTTTATAATGTTTTAATATTCTATCTCTAACTTTTTGTTATTTTAAACTTTTTCTTTATTTTTAAATTTTGTTGAGTTTTTTAAAACAAAAAATTGATTTTTTGTATTAAAAATTATATTTTCTATTCATATTTTAAATGATATTCTTGTTTAAAAACTAATAGAAAAGCCTATGATGGAAAACATAAACAAGAGTGATTTTATTTTTTATTTTTTTTCAAAAGGTAGATTAGAGAATATTCCTAATCTTGCTCCTTTGCCATTTTGGTATCCGATTATACTAGAAGGTTTTGTGCACGTGTCCATATAAGGTCACACAAGAAGTTATCAAAACAAAAAAAGATCATGGTGATTATAAGACAAATCAAGTATAACAGATACATGCCACCTTCCCATTAGTTGCATTATCTAACACCTCAACATATTTTTTTAAAACTTTCATACTATATTAAATTAATTTAATATTATTATTTTTCAGATAATATGACAGTTCACTCTAGATAAATCAAAAAAGTAAAAATTAAAGAAAATAATTTCAAATATATCAAAGTTATCAATAATGGTTAATTGTTTTTGAAACCAAAACCAAATTGAGGAGATTTTATAGTTTTTAAATTAGTTTAGTTAGTTTTTCCTCTCAATTTAATATTTATAATTAATTATTTTTTAATTTACTCTATTCTATCGGTTAATTGCTTTAAAAAAAAAACTCAATAAATTGTTATTACCATGATACAAAAGAAATCATTACATTAGCAAAGTGTTAATATTTATGCTTTGAGTAACAAAAGGTGAAGTGTACAAGAAGGATGTAGTAAAGTTGAAAAATCATATGAGAAACTAAAGCAATGAAAAATATATCTAAAAAGGGTTGGATAGGTGGAGACTCGAAGAGAGAAAAAATAGTTGTTTTTTTTTTTAAAAAAAAGAAAAGGAATAATTATTGTTTGGTGAAAAAAATTGAGGAAGTTATTTCTGTTGAGCTACTCATCCTCCTTCTTAGAAGAAGATGGTATTTTTTTCTTTATAATTTTTTATTTTTAATTGTTATTGTTATAGTAAATACTTTTGATTTTTTTATTTTGCTATGGTAAATTTTGTGTGTTGTTCTATTTTTCTTTTACTTGTGGAATTAATTTAGGTATAAAATTATGGTTTTTTTTAATAAATGTTATAGGGTTTTTTTAGTGTTTAATTAGAATGAATTAGGTTTGGAATAATATTTTGCTCTAAATTCTTAGGACCATGACACACACACTTCTACATGTCATTATGCTACTTAGGAGGTTGATCTTGAATTTTATTAAATTTTTAGTTTATAAAGGTTGTAGTGTTTTAATTAGGGTTAATATTTTTTTTCTTTTTTTGGTTGAAAAGTCTTGCCATTTTTCTATGTGATGTTTCTGCTAATTTTGGCTTCGGTTTGTAAATAATTTCTCACATTTTTTCTTAAACTATAAAGAAAGAATGAAGGGTAGGGACAATTTAATGTTTGTTTTTTCCTTCACTGAAATTCAATTTTTCTAGAAATATTTAAAGTTAGAATTGTTGTTTGTTGTGCTAAATGATTGATAACTTACTTTTTCTTCGGATGCTAAAATTTATAAATTGTTGTGGTTAAGGATATGTTTGTTGTTTGAGAGTTTTTAATAGATTTAATCCAGGCTCTAATTTTTAAAGTCCTAATTTTTTTCAGTTTAATTTCAAGTTAACTATTGGGATTCTTCCTTATACTTGATTAAGCCTTTAATTCTGACTCTAATTTCTTTTTTCTTGTTTTCGCAAAAAACATGAGTTAGTGATTTTGACTTGTAAGATATCTGAAAACTTTTAGAGCGATTTAAGACATTTCTTTTTCCTAACTGAATGAAAATTATATTTTCCATTTTTTTTTAGAGAGTGCTCCTATCCTAATTTTCTTCGGCCTCTAAAACTCCTAGAGACATATATTGATTGATGAAGGTGCATATTTTTTCTATTTGTTTATCTTTATGAAAATAGATTTTCATTTTAGGTTTTTTGTGTTTTCTTTCTTGTGGACTTTTCTGTACCTAATTAGAGACCAAGATACAGTTAAGACAGGTTTCAGCTTGTGGAATCTTTCAAACTTGGCAAGCAACATGCTAATTTATCATTCTCTCCTATTATCTATCTCTTATATTTCCTCGTTCCCTTCTACTATCAGATATGTAAAAATTCAATGGTTTAGTTTGTTTGGATATGATATCTGGAATGCTTTGTCTTGTTGCATAAAAAGGTTATGCTTTTAATCATCACTTAGTGTTACATTCTCAAAGAACATTTGCAAACAAAGATGGGGCATACCACAACCTTTCCAATCCCTGTCACTCAAACTCTAGCTTGGGTTATAGTATCAAGTTTTCAATGTCCTCGTTTGCTTTTAGTCAAGTATATCCATGAGGTTTTGTCTTGGACATGCTTGAAAACTTGCGTTATGTTTTGATGCCTAATATATTTTTTTTCTTCCATTTTTGTTAGATCAATGATCACATTCTTATCAAAACTCACCATCTTTTATTTACATTGTGAATTTTTATGCTTGATCCTGATGTATTATTAGATGAGTATGGAGGACCTGACCTTGTAATTTGGCATGCACTCTCTAATTCTTCATTTTTATATGAAAATTATGCTATTTTTAATCTATTAGTTTTTTAATAGCATATTTGAAATACCGGTAGGGTTTAAGGCTGGACCTTAGTGTCAAATGGTTGCTCGTTTTGTTAATTTAGGTTAAAGAATTTTAGAGTTTTGTATGATTTTATAGTTCCTTATCATGATGCTTTGGACTTGCATCAAATCATTTATCTTTGGAATCATTTTTTGATGGCAAGGGCTGATTTTTCTTCCCTTTGATTTTGTTGCTAACTTTGAAGAAATTTATGTCAAAACTAGTTATCAAAACTTGTATTTGTAACCTACAAAAAAAAATCTAAGAAGGATATTGACACCTCTTCATATTCATTATATGGTGGATGGTAAAAGTGAAAATCAAGGATTATTAGGGATTGTTGATTGAGAGAGGATATGATGTCCTATGATAATACATAGTTTGCTGTAGACTGCAGTTGTGGATTGGATCCATTGAACTAGTGAAACAATTAGTTCATTCTTTATAGTGTTGAATCTACAACTGCACTTAAATATTATTAACCAATGTTTGTCAAAAATGCATTAAACAAGTCTAAATGGTCCATTTCTTAGTCTGGTTTGAATTTATTATCAAATAAATTCAAAAGTACTGTAGTCATAAAAAACCAAACAATTGTTCTACTCAACTATTCATTAAATACATTTTAAAAAAATGTGTTATTTTGTATTTAATGGGAGCATACCACTCTTAAATAGGACTTCTGACTGTGAATTCTTCATGGTTAGTATCATTCAATACTTTCATTGATTTACTGCAGTAAGACTATTACATATTTTTCTACTTTCAGTTGTACTGTATGTGATTTTTATATGTTTATAATCTATTTAAAACTACATCTGTGTCTTACGTAAGATAATACTTTTCATGCTAATATTGGATTATGCCAAATGTTTTGTGTCAATGTTTCTAAGCTTTGACCTTTGATTTTGCTTTTTGAGGTTTCAAGTATAGCTTAAAGCATGACATTAATTATTACTATTATTTTTATTATTGAACCTTTCCTTCTAAATGATACGACCTTTTTGTTGTTTAGCAACTCCTTTCTAGCCCTTTTTTCCCCTTTAGTGTAATTCTTCAGGATAATATGTGGATTCTCCTATTTAGCTATTTCATTTATAGTATGAAGAAATACTGCAAACTTTAGGATTCATGCCTTTTTTATCGTATTAACTGAAATTTATACTATCCTCCCCTACTATTTAGTTAAGGTTTCACGGGTAGTTTTTTTTTTTTTTATAGCCAAGTTAACCAGCATCGAGTACTTCTACTGAATTATTGTGTTTTGTTTTTTGGTTGATTGGCATATTGTATTGTACTTTTACTTAATTGTTTTATGTGGTATTTTTTTATTTGAGGGTTACGTTTGTATTTTCCATAGGAAAAATTAATTATTTATCAAATTATTTTGGATGGATGGTCATTTTTTAAACTACTACTTTTCTATATTCTTCCTATCCTTGTTTTGTAGTACGCATAAAATATCTTTTATTTGAAAGATTTATCAAGGTTTCTGTTGGCTTGTGGAGCTAATAATGAAGTGTTTATAGAGATTTATGTTTATAATAAAAAAAAATACAATAATTTATGGTTTAGATACCACAATCAGAAAAACAAAAAAAAGTAAAACAAGGGGATTAGTTTGAGGACACTAGTGTTTAACCTTACTTAGTGGAGTGGTATATGAGTTTTATGTTTCTGTAGGTTTATTATGTGTCATTATTATTATAATTCTACATGGGCATAATTGATGTCCTAGTTCTTTTTGGTGCTCACTTGTAATACATTTTATCCTATATTCTTTAGCTGATAATGCTTTACTAATTTAGTTCATATGGGATAAAAGAGATGAACATCTGTTGAGAGAAGAAGAAGAGGAGTAATAGAGTTGAAAGGTGAAATTTCAATAACATTAGAAGCCAGTAAAAACCATCACATTATATGCTTTTGTATAGGTACTAATACCTGGAGTCTCTAACTGATATCCATTCATTTCTTTCTAATTTAAAAATAACTAAAAATATTTTTTATCAAGATTTTGTATTATTATTTTGTATTTGAAGTATCAATAACTCCTTAATTAAAACAAGTTTTATAATAACAAGTCTAATACCATAAGATATCTTTAATTTATTGTAAATGTTCATCTTAAATGTAAGTCTATCGCATAAATAAAAGAATTGATTAATGAGTTTAAGTACTAAAATTATAAGGATAAAGAGAGGATGAAATTTAGAAAGGAGGTGTTAGGCCAAACCGGAACACTGCTCGGTAAGGGGATCATAATTAGAGCTATAGAACTTGAATTTAGATCTATTTTATATGGATGAAAGTTAAGATGTAGGCCTAGAACATTCAAAGAGTTGAGTGAAGTTTGAGTGAAGTGATTTGACATGATCAAAGAGTTGATGTATTATTTCAAATACAAGAGTGTCAAAGCAATAAATAACCCGGCAAGACCGGAGTCGAACCGCATGGCGGTTAACTATATAAATAATAATAATAATAATAATACTAATAATAACAACAATGATGATGATGATGGGTTAAAGAAGATTTTGAGATGTAAGATTAACATGAAGATTATACAATGATAACAACAAATATCAAGATTAGAAGATCCACTAATAATACTAGAGATAAATAAAGTATACATTCTTTACAAATTATCAGCATAATCATATTAATCATCTTATTTACATAACACCGTATTTATAAATTTTATCAGGTATTCATGATGCTAATTTATGTTGACAACAAATCCAGTTCCTCTTATAATAACGATGTCAACCGAAGACTATAAATGATCAAGTATTTGATGTACCAAGTATTATACAATACAAATCTATATTAACTATTAAACAAATAAGGTATTAAGAATTAATAAGATAAAAATGATAAGACATGTTAATAGCAAGTTGTTTGTGATATAGACATTAAAGTCCATATTGAGTTTATATTATACTTATCCTAACACCATTGGTGAAACCTTTTCACCTTGACATAATTAACTTAGCTAGATATTATGAAAAAGAAAAATATAAATAAACAATATAAGAACATAAGTATGATATAAGTTAACTAAGTATAGTAAAAGAAATGAAAAACATGAATAAGAGATTAATGAAAGCAAAATTTAAGCATTACAAGAATATAAAGAGAGAGAGCAAGAACATGATCTTAATATGAAAACCAAGATGCCTAAATGAACGATTATTTATTTGGTAATTAATTATTGATGTAGTGGCTAACTATTGATTTAGTGGACTTGATGGACAGCAATACTCAAGCATTTTAGCTAAATGAAATGACATTGATGCAATCAGAAGTTGTTAGAAATTATCTTTTCCTTTCACCCACTAAATTTCATGTCATTTAGCCTTCTAGAACTCTAGCTATGGGTAAAATTCTGAGTAATGTTTGGGCTAGATTGCATGACAAATTCTAACTTCTTTTTTATGGCAAAACTTTGAATTTGAAAACAACATATTTAAGTCCTTTTTTATTCATGAGTAGGCATATTTCTTATTTTTTCATCTATATAAACCAAACTGAAATCTAAGATCTATAGCTCCATATATGATTCAATGACTAAACAGTGTTTGAGTTTGAATTGAATCGGCATCTCCTTTTTAAGTTTAGCTTCTTTTTTTTTTTTGTCTTTTCACTTTCAATAGTTAATCACAACAATCAATCCTTTGAATTGTGAGATATACTTGCATTTAAAATAAGCATTTGTCATAAATTAAATATATCTTATATTATCAGACTTGTTATTATAATATATATTCTAGTTAAAAAGTTAATGATACTTCAAGTGCAAATTAATAATATAAAACCTTAATAAAACTATACTTTTAAGTGCTAATCATGATCCTTCTTCTTCATCTGTGTTGTAACTCCTTCTATATTTATTTCTAATAATATTAGCTTTTTCTATGGATGTAAGTAGTTTAGTGAATCATATTAAATATTGTGTTAATATGCTTGACCTTCAATAAATAACAATCAGAACATTACCAGTGAAATCTCCCAACAAATGGATGGGGAGATCATGGAAAATGGAAAGGCAAACCCAATGGGGCCAGCTGATGCCCCTCAGCCGTAGTTCTAATGTAACATCTGCTTCTCTTCTAATTCAGGCGACTCGGATGTTTTGGTTGACTGTAGCTTTAATGTCATTGCTAGATTTGATAATATGTTGATGTTAGATTTAAATGGATGGGATATCGCCCTACCTGTAGTCTTGACCTCACTAGAGCAGGCCGTAATTGATGCAGCTTTTGTTCGTTGCATAGATTGTGCAGACTCGAGATTGCAAGGCCTTAATTAAATTTTATGTTTAGTGACTATACTAAAATATTATATATGTTTGCACTGTAGTTATTTTGTTGTCTGGCATGGTTTCAGATCCGCCTTGTTTAGAGCAGTGCCTGGAGAGACTAGTTCTACTATGCAAGTGCTCAATGACAGACTGCAATGTCTGCATAATGCTTAACCTTTCTTTCATTTCCTCTTTAGAAGAGTGGCGACTGGTCAGTACCATGGCTGTGCTTGTTGCGAGTATGTGTTACTTTTAGATTTACGGTTACCCTTGTTGAAATTATTCTCCCAACGTTTCCATAAAAGTTTGATCCTAGACACCTCAAAGGAATAGCTGAAAGATCCCTCAAAAGATCTGTCAAGGGATCCCCGAAGGGGACCAGTCACCGACCCAAAACATTCCACTCCAGTCTCAAGCTTCCAAGTTGTGACCATCTGTGAGCAATGATTTCCATCAAAACAAAAAGTTTACCTGCCTTCTCTTCCACATTCTCTCTCAAAAATAACCCGAAAAAAATCGGACTCAAGAAAAGTATATATAGAAAGGGGGTTTATGTTTTGTTCTTTCTTGAGAAAGAGAGTAATAGTTCTGACTGAAACTTCATCCATACAACCCAAGAAAAGGTATTCTTTGAAGAGTAAGGCTAAGAATAAATACCAATCCTCTCAGAATTCTCTTTCATCTTTGGACTAAGGTTAAGAATCTTCTTTCCAAATTCTTTAATCTCAAGGTTAAGAATCTTTTTATAGGGTCTTATGGCATGCCTCAAGAACAAGAATTGCATTGTCATCCAAAGGGTTTATCTTTTTGACACTTTTGAGCTACAAAAAGGTTGGGCCATACCCCCTTCTTTTCTACAAATGGAGTGCACTTTCCTTGATCGTCTTTCCACCAGAATTATGGGTTTCTGTTATTTCTTTCTATGGCTCCTCCTCCTCTTCTCTGTCATTTCTTCCAATGGTACGTAGTACTCTTTACCTTTCCTCCTTGAGCTTGAGTTTGTTAGTGAATGATATAAATTATTATATTATTCTCTAACAGAGTTAAGTTGATTTCATGATATTTAGATTTCAGAATCTGTATCCTTAAACAATAAACAACATTAAGGTTTTTTTATATGTTTTTTTATGCTGAAAAAACAAGATTACACTTATGGGATGTACTTGAAAAAACTTTCTAACTGTTTGGAATGCTGCTCTCTTCTCTTCGGAATGTGAGTGGGATTTGTAGAATAATGGAAAAACAACCAATGATTTTGCCCCAGTTTTGAATGACACTAGTCGAACCCCTGCCTTGTAGAGGGTAATCCAGTTTTAATTTTCCAATCATTTATAAATAAAAAAATTTCTTAATTTGTTATATTAATATTTTTGTAAAATGTTTTGTTCTAGTTACTATAAAAAAATAAAGCACGAATTATAATGATATTTTAGCTGCTTATAATGGTTGAGCTGTGTAATGCATGGTGATTTTTTATTTGCTGTGTTCTGCAGTTTTCACAGTGTACGCATTCAAGGGAACATACGGAGTAAACTATGGTAGGATAGCAGATAATTTACCTTCACCACGCAGCGTGGTGACGCTTCTGAAAGCAGCCAAGATTAAAAATACCAGAATCTACGACGCTGACCATGAAGTCCTCAAGGCCTTCAAGGGCTCTGGCATTGGAATAATTGTTGGACTTGGCAATGAGTATTTGAAAGAAATAGCTGTAGGAGAGGATCGCGCCATGAATTGGATAAAGGAAAATGTGCAGCCATTCCTTCCTGGAACAAATATTGCCGGAATAGCAGTGGGAAACGAGATCTTGGGGGGCGATGACCATGAATTATGGGAGGTTTTACTGCCTGCGGTTAAAAATGTATATGATGCGCTTCGAAGGCTGGGTTTGACGAAGGTTGTCGAGGTTTCAAGCCCACATTCAGAGGCCGTCTTCACCAATTCCTTTCCACCATCGGCGTGCGTTTTCAGGGAAGATGTTTCTATATACATGAAACCACTGTTGCAGTTCTTCTCACAGATTGGCTCTCCTTTTTACATAAATGCCTACCCTTTTCTAGCCTACAAGAGTGATCCTGAGCATATTGACATAAACTATGCTCTTTTCAAATCAAATCAGGGAATTCTTGATGCAAAGACTAATCTGCATTACGATAACATGTTTGAGGCTCAGGTTGATGCAGCTTACGCTGCATTAGAAAAGGCTGGGTTTCCCAAGATGGAAGTCATCGTTTCTGAAACAGGCTGGGCTTCTCGAGGGGATGACAATGAAGCAGGTGCCAGTTTAGAAAATGCCAGGACTTACAATCGTAACCTACGTAAACGGCTAGCTAAAAAGAAGGGAACACCATACAGACCAAAGTTTGTGGCAAAAGCGTATATTTTTGCACTGTTCAACGAAAATTTGAAGCCCGGGCCAACTTCTGAGAGGAACTTTGGATTGTTTAAACCTGATGGAAGCATTTCTTATGATATCGGATTCACCGGGCTTAAGGAATCCTCTGGAGTTTCATCTTTCATTCATTTCAAGGTATGAGATACCCCGTCTCCTTTTGCATTTTAGTTTCTTGATTTGCTGCATAAGTTGCCGTTTTAGACACTTATGATGAAGAATTTCTTTTCATCTGACAGGTTATTGGAGCATATGGTTGGTTGGGGTCATCCTGTGCATTGCTTCTTACAACTTGTAGCACACTAGTGCTCCTACTCTCAGCTTCTTGAAAAGGCCAAGAGTCTAGAATTTGCTGATGCACGTAGTTGTAACGTACTCGATTCATTTTCTATTGTTCTGACAGTAATTCTTGAGTCAATTGAAAAGGGATAATCTCATGAGACATGTGTATATATCTTCAGAAATGTATCATAAATGAATGAATTCAAGAAAAAAGGGAAAAAGGGCTCTGATGTCGTTTCACCATGTATTATTTATTTGTTATGTACATCATAATTTAGTCCTGGTTTCGAAACCTTAGGTTTCTTACAATTAATACGTACGTGGTTAATCCCTTAGCTACATATCCAAGCTGCCCTGAGGTATCTTTCAACAGCCATAATAGATAAGAAGAAAAACAACTCAACTGGGTGACATGAATGCAGTTATAGAAGGAACTAAAAACAGAGGGATTTGCTCTGTTTTTATCTTGTTAAGAACACGGGGACTAAATTAAACAATTTACTCTCTATTCCTTGTTTGGATGATTAAATCTGGTAGATATCCATCTTAACTTACTAATGTGACATTGAAGATCAAATTCTCAGGAGAAAATAATTTACAAAGCCATCCCTTTGAATGTATGGTTCAATTTCCTCTGCCAGCTTTTAGGGTCAAATATCCCACCAGCTGCTAACAGATTTATTCTTTGATTCCTTATCGGCGGAGTTTTACTTTGGACACTCAACTATTGCTCTTAAATCATCCATAAGTCAAAACCCAAGGAGGGGAGGGGTTTGTTTGCCATTAAAATGAGCATGGGAAGAAAATGAGGAAAACGAAAAATCCCTCTTCGTTTCCTTGGACGGAGTGGAAATGACACAGTAAGGAAAGGGGACTGAAATTTCCATTTTCTTTAATCTTGATTGCCATATGTAGACACACACCAAAGGTTTTATCCTTGAAGCTATGATATTATTCTGCTCAAAATATAAAATGGAGTTGTTTCTGTTGAAAAATTCGTCAAAAAAGAATTTTGAATGTTTTTGTAAGTGAGCTTGAAATGAGAATCCAAATAATTATGCGAAAAAACCCACAACTCTTAGAAGTCTTAAACCCCAGTAGAAACAAAAGAATCCAAACCTAAAACTCAAACCATTGGAGCCCAATAGCTTTCGAGTCAATTACTCCAGTCAGGGATTCGCTCTCTCGCATGCTCCTCCGCTGAATGACTAAGATGCCTATCAACTAATATTCAGTATCATTTGAAGCTTTATTTCGACACCACTCCATCCAATAACTACCTTAAGATCATCGTCGCAACCTCCACAAGTTAGATTTTAGAAAATGGTAAAAATTAGTAAGATAATTGCCTCTTATGTTCGTAATTGGTGCATTAGTATTAGAGGCCACTAGCAGGGGGAGTACATGCACTTTATGGTCTTTATTATAAAAAACAAAAAATAAATCCACATATAAATATATTTGATCTCATAATATGAATAATTTCTCAATTTTTTTAATTTAATTATACAGTAACAAAAATAAATATTTTCTAAAAATATAATTATTTAAATTTTAGAGAGAAAAAAGTTTTTTAGTTGAAATTCTATTTTCTTATAAATGTAATTTTAAGAAAAAATAATTTTTTTTATTATAAATATGGTTTATTGAATAAAAAATAAAGACAATTAAAAACAAATCTATTAGTTTAAAATGTAAAAAAAAAATACAAATTGAAACATAAAATGTTGAAAGAATGGGATGACATATGAAAAAAAAAAAGTGAAATTTAAGGATTTCAAATTGAATATTTATGTGTCATTTGAGTAGGAAAAGCATAAAAAATTATTATTTTTTAAATATCAAATTTAACCTTTAATCTTTCAATTTTAAATTTAAAAATAACATAATATTAATTTTTGTAAGATTGGTCTCTTATTTGAACTTGTAATATTTAACAGTAAATCCGGCATACGAGAATATGAAAATTGAATTACAAAACAACAAGTAAAACCATGTTTTTCTTGTGATGATGTAATTAAAAATAAATAAATTTTAATAATAATAAAATATATATAAAAAAAAAAGAGAAATTCTAAAGATCAAAGTGGAAAACACTATAGTAAATGAACACTATTTTTTTCAAATAATTATATTATGCTAATGTTAATAATCTCTTTATGGACAAAGAATTTTGGGTCTAGAGATAACTTTGATAAGTGTGAGTTTTTGTAATTAGAATTCCTTTTCTTTTTTACTTTCAATTTGAGTTGAAGTTTCTAAAAACATCTTATATTACATTTGATTGATGCTTTTTTTATAAAAAAATTTGAATTTAGTTTAGATTTTTTTTCCCTCAGTAATATTTAGAAAAAGAATGATATGAACTTTATAATCATATGACCACGCAATTCACAATAAAATTATGAGTGAATCTTGAAAAGTCAAAACAAATATGATATAAATATGACAATAAAAATCTATCTTAAAGCATCAACATTATTAGAATAAAAACTCTCATCCTACAAATATTAATTTGTGAATGAAAAGTATATGAAAGATATTATAAAACTAGTTAATTTTTGATAAGTCAATTTAGTTTGTTAAAGAACTAAATAATAAAAGAATATCTCCCACTCAAGCTAAATAAATTCAAGAATAATAATATCATCAAATCTAAATATTTTGTCACTACAAAAAGGATTTATACTCTTGAAAAACAAAAGCTTTAATGAATCTATCATTGTGATCTACACTGATTCACTTACAAAATTGACCCAAAACCTATATTAATAAACTCAAAAGTATAAACCTAAACAAGTCTTGGACCTTATCTAATTAACCAAAGCAAAAGGCATAATTTAAAAATAAAAAAAATGGTGTTAAAATTTTTATCTAAGCTGCCAAAAATAAAAAAGAACCTAAAAAAATATAAAAAAATAAAACTAAAGTATTTATAAAGCCTCTAACCATCACACATATTTTAGGAAAAAGGGACTCTAATTCTTTAATGAATTTAAGCTACATTATAAAATATTATTATTTACAAGTTTAGAGCCTAAATAATCTTCATTTAATTTTTTTATGTTGTTAAAAATTAACTCATTACATGTATGGATTGATTAAAAATAACTAAGAAAGAACATTTTGTTGATAAATTTATCAAAATAGTAACAACAACTTCGATCAATTTAAATAATATGTTATCAAAATCAAATTGATTTAAAATTTTACAAAATATAATTATATGTGTCAAGTATTTTCATATAAATTTTTAGTTCAGTCTAATATAAAGTTTAAGAGATATTCCTGATCTCGCAAAACTAATGTAACTTACTAATATATTTTTTTTAAGAAAAAAATTAACTCTCATTTCTTATTTTTTTATAACATGTTTCATGAAAAATAAAGTTATGTTTAATTTATATTTGTTTTCCCATTCATCATTCTTATTCCTATTTCATTCGAATGAGATTAGAATAAAAATGTTATTTTCATTTTTGTAGTCCTTGTTAAATATAAATATCTTATTAGAGAGGCCATACTTTTATGAATTGCCCTCGTATCTCCATCAAGATAGTGTCAAAGAGCACAAAAAGAATAATTTCAAAGCAGCACTACGAAGGAACAAGTCGTGAAGGATCGCCACCACCGAACATAGGAGGAACAAGACTTGGTTGCCAGCGTCTCAGGGTCTCCCTTGTTATATGTGAACAAGAATATTTATTTTGACTTTGGAATGAGCTACGGAATATTCAACCTCTATGCATTCTGGATCTTCTTACTTGGAACATTCAATAGCCTAATTTATTGACTTCAAAACAATTGAACAATATTTTCCGCCAAGAACTTAAATGCTGTGATGTAGTTTTCTTTAAAAACGTAAATGCGGGGCTCGGGTCAAGAAAATAAAATAAAATCATATAATCAAGGTTGTATAGTAATATTGTATGGAGATGTATTTTTGAAATTGCGATTAAAAGATGTCATAGCATGCCGTCTCAAAGATAATAAAAACACCAAAATTATATATATATATATATATATATATATCCAGTAAATTATGAATAAATTTACAGGAAAAACTATAATAAGAATATAATTAAAAGAATGATTTGTACGGTGGCTTAGTACAAAAGAATGATGAGAGAGTAAATGAAATACCCTTTTGTTAGAGTGTGTGTGTATTCAGCTTGATGTTTTGTCCTCATTAAAATTTGTCTCGAAAAATAAAAAATAAAAAGTTTCAAAATTCCCACCTGACTGGTATCAACTGTGAAGTGTGAACCCTTTTTCTCAATCAAAGTGGACCCTGCGTGCATGCAAATGTTCGAGGAGGACCGGCTTCCTTGCTTGCCATCTCGCAACCCGCGTTTTGTTGGGCCGGGGCAGCAGTGTATATATGCTTCACCCTAGATCTTCTGTGACCATAACATTTGAATATTGCAAGCACAATAGCCAACACACTTGCTGAAATATATATATATAGTGAGGAATTGAACATCATATTATATTGGGCTTCAGAGAGAAATGGCAATGTTTAATATTGGTGTAACATTTGGTTTTGCCATGATGATTCTGTTTCAACGCTCTGTGGCGCAAACAGTGTATGTGGTCGGAGACAACATGGGTTGGACTGTCCCACAGGCCGGTGGTGCTCAGGCATACATTACCTGGGCTACTGGCAAGAACTTCATGGTTGGTGATACCCTAAGTAAGTGCATGTCCTCTACTCTCGTCTCGGAATCTATCATGATGATTTAAATATTCCGAGACCTGATGTGTTGTTTTTTTCTTAGTACGATCAAATTATATAGGTATAAATTATCATCATCTTAATTGGTTTTCTTTTTCTTCTTCCTTTCAGCTTTTGATTTCACCACCAACAATCACGATGTTCTCCGAGTTCAAAAAGAATCCTTTGATGCATGCACATCTTCAAACTCTATTGGAGACGTAATTTCTACTGGTCCTGTTAACATTACCCTTGATTCTACTGGAGATCACTACTATATCTGTACTATCGGCAGGCATTGTCAATCTGGACAGAAGTTAGCTATCACTGTCTCATCACGCACAACAGGCGCATCACCACCCTCCACCACCCCTAGACCACCTCCACCACCAAGTCCTACAGCTACTCCTTCACCGTCTTCCAATAATACCTCGGGTGGTTGTGCTCCAACACCAACACCAAGCCCCACAAGCTCAATGACTCCAGAGTCACTTCCAACTATCCCTTCTCCACCTGGTTCGTCGTCTTCTAATGTTTTGGCAAGTTTCTTGATGACCATGCTAGCTGTTGTCGTTGGTTTGGAGAGGCTTATCTATAGTTAATGCTTTTAATTAATTAATTTTTATATTTATTTTGGCATTGTTATCTAATTTATCCATTTCCATTATTAATTAATAAAAGTGGTGATTTATTTATAATGTATGCATTCTGTCCTTTATTTAGTATTAAAATAAAGTTATTCCTTTTCCTACATGTTTATATATGTTGTCGATGACTATGTGATAGTTATTTTTAATGAGATAATTTTATTTTGATGATCTAAATTATAAATATAAAAAATTAGTTTGAATTGATTTTTGTATTTTTTTAAAAACATTTTGTCATATATTTTTACAGTACTTTTTCTTCATTTTACTATTTATGGTATCATCCTAATTTTATATTCTAGATCATGCTGATAATTTGTTCACCAAAGTTGGTTATTAAGTTAGCCTGAAACTTTTATATATATATTTCCATCATATCAATAGGTGCCTGCTGTGCCCGCTGTATTTAGTTTTTTGTAATATTTTTTTATAATGCTTGTTTATTTAGTTATCTTTATTTACATTTATTATTTAAGCAATTGGTTTTTTAGTTTGAATTTATCTTTTATTTATTAAAAAAATTAATGAACATGATTAGGTAAATAAATGGTTATCGATTAATTTAAATGAATGATTACATAGTGACACGATCAAAAAATTGATGTTTTCTTTCAAGTATATAAATGTCGAAATAATACATAACCCCACAATACCGAGGTCGAACCACAAAAAGATTAATTGTATAAATTATAAACAACAATAATATAACAACAACAACAATAATAATAATAATAATAATAATAGTAACAGTAGTAGTAGTAGTAGTAATAATAATAATAAAGAAAAAGAAGAAGTTTATAAAAACTTTGAGATGAAAATGTAATGTAAGGATCAAATAATAAAAACAACAAATGTCAAGATTAGAGGATCCACTAATGGTATTTCTAACAAGTATAGTATAAACTCTTATTGCTCAAATAGAAACCACATATAAAGTAGGTTCCAATGAGATTATAAATTTTTCATATGTAATTATATTAGTTATCTTATTTGAATAATATTAATTCTTATAAATATTATCAGGTATTCATAATTATAACTTATATTAACAATAAATCCAGTTTCTTTCATAGCACATGTATAAGTTATATCATACGGTTAGGCTATGAAAGTACTAAGTATTTGTTGTACCAAGTGTTATATAATATAAATTTAGATTAACCATTTAACAAATAAAATATTAAAGAGTGAACAAGATAACAAATACAAAACATGTTAATATCAAATATTAAAGTCCTTATTAAGTTTACAATATACTTATTCTTATACCATTAGTATAATTTTTTGATCTTGACATAATAAACTTAACTAAACATAATGAAAGAAAAAAACATAAATAAACAAAAAAAAACATAAATAAGATAAAAGTTAACTAAGTAAAGAAAAAGAAATGAAAGGCATAAACTTGATATTAATGAAAGCAAAACTTAAACAATACAGAGAGACAAAGCAAGAACATGATCTTGATCTCGAAACCAAGATGCCTAAATGCATGGTAAATACCTCTTTTTATAGACAAAAATTAAAATCTATTGATTTGACAACTAATTAATGTGTATGGCCAACTCTTAATTTGATGAGAATCTTTATCTTCTTTTGTCTGCCCAAAACATCATTGATAATGTTAGAATTTAAACTAGACCTTCAAATGAAAGTTATAGAAAATTATCTCAACTTTCCAGAAAAAAATTTGATCATTTAAACTTTTAAAACTTTAGATATAGGCTAAATATTGAATAATGTTTAGGTTGGAGGACAAATTCAAATTTTTTTGTTGTTGCTATAATTTAGACTTGAAAATAACCTTATTAAAATTAAATCTTCACATGAAAGTTATAGGTCTATGTCTTACCTTTTCATCCATATAAAGTGGACCTAAATCCAAGATCTACAACTCTAGATATGACCCAATTACCAAATAGTATTTCAGTTTAAGCTGCACTAACATCTCTTTTTTAAGTTTGGTCATATCTTTATCCTTTCAATTTCAGTTCTTAAACTCATCAATTAATCATTTTATTTATGTGATAGATTTGTATTTAAGATGAATATTTACCATGAATTAAAGGTATTTTATATTATTAAATATATTATTATAAAACATGTTGTAGTTAAAGAGTTATTAATACTTAAAGTGCAAAATGATGATCTAAAACCTTGATAAAAATACACTTTTAAGTACTAATCACACCTTACAACCAGCTTATTACTAGTCCCTAGCAATCAAAGTGTTAAAATAGAAAAACAATTTGTAAATTCTACAAAGCAAGATATTCATCATTCAACTTCTATTATTCTATCCAAATAAACAAACTCTCATTTTATATATATATCTGCTCAATACCTCTTAAACAAGATATTGATAAACCTTTCTTTTATAGTCAATATATCAACAGATAGTTATATGGCTTTTTTTGAAAAAAAATAAATTTTTTATTATAATGTTTAAGGTTAACTTCATTGGATTGAAATTATTATTTTATTTCTCTTTTTTTATTTTTTTTTAATATTTATACATATAACTTAAAACATAATGCATCTTTAACTCATGTAATGAGCTTTCAACTAATTACTCCCAAACTAGTTAGTTTTAGAGCATTAGGTATTAAGACACCTCTATGAGCTTAGTAACTCGAGTTGCAGATACTGATATGTAGATAGTGTAATGTTTGATTCCTTTAAGCTTTTCTCCTTAACTCATGTAACAAATGTTAGGTCAATAGCTCCCAAGTTAGTTGACTTTAGTGTATTAGATGTTAAAACACTCATTCGGGCTTAATTGTTTATGTTAGGAAGACTACGAAACCAAACTTATCTATTTTTTTATTATCATCATTCTTTTTGCATCTTTTTTTTACAAATTATATACTATCCCTTTTTCTTAGTTGTTACATTTAACAAAAGAACATAAATAATATAATTATTTAATTGTGCAACCCCGCAATCTTAGATGACTCACTTAATAATCAAACATTTGCTTCAATCATCCAGCAAATATCTTCAAAAATTCCATGATTCATTAACAACCTTAATCTTACACATCTAGCACGATAAATTTTTGTAATCGTATTCTGAGATAAAGTGAGAAAATAATTTTTTAATTTTTCAAGAGTGGTGTTCATTTTTAAATAAGAATTGGAAGAGAGATTCAAAGAAAGGAAAAATAACAAGGAATTGCTCAAATATATACATGGATATTAATTATTATAGGAAACTGAAAAAATCAACTTAAGTCATGGAGAACAAATAGAATCATTTTAGCAAAACAAAAATCTTATACAAATAAAGAAACACAAAAACAATGTGAGAAAAGAATCAATATTTATATAAAGGATCACCAAATTCAATAGAATCATTTTTCAATCGAAAAATTATCAAAGTAAACTTTCAAACGATGTCTATTTACCTGGAAAATATTATTATTCTTTAGATTCTCGATATCATAGGCCCCATATGGATATACATATTTTACAATAAAAGGACTGCTCCATCTTGATCTTAGTTTTCCAGAAAATAAATAGAGTCTAGAATTATAAAGCAAGACTTTATGACCAACATTAAATATTTTTCTCAGTATTTTCTTTTCATGAAACTCTTTGATTGTTACGTTATGAATTCTTAATTTTTCATATGTATGTGTGATTTCTTATTTTCTCAAGCTTATTTATTTATAATTTTCACAACTGACTAGTATTATCAAAATTTGAACTAAAAGCTTTAATAGTCCAATAAACTTTATGTTTAAGTTCCATAGGTAAGTGATAAGGTTTTTCATAGACTAGTTTATAAGGTGACATACTTAATGATGTTTTATAAGCAGTTTGATAAGCTGAAAGTACATCATTAAGTCTTAAAGACCAGTTTTTTCTATTAGGGTTCACTATTTTCTCTAAGATCTATTTGATCTCCCTATGAGCAAGCTCTACTTAATAGGTAAGTGATAAGGTGAAAGCTTTAATAGTATTATCAAAATTTGAACTAAAAGCTTTAATAGTCCAATAAACTTTATGTTTAAGTTCCATAGGTAAGTGATAAGGTTTTCCATAGACTAGTTTATAAGGTGACATACTTAATGATGTTTTATAAACAGTTTGATAAGCTGAAAGTACATCATTAAGTCTTAAAGACCAGTTTTTTCTATTAGGGTTCACTATTTTCTCTAAGATCTATTTGATCTCCCTATGAGCAAGCTCTACTTGTCCACTTGTTTAAAGGTGATAAGGAGTGACAACTTTATATGTGATTACATATTTCTTCATTAAAGAATCAAATGACTTGTTATAGAAATATGTTTCACCATTACTTATCATGGCTCAAGAGATTCTAAATCGATTTAAGATATTTTCTTTCAAAAACTTTATCACTATTTTATGATCATTGTTTCGACTTGCAATTGCCTATATCCATTTTGAAATATAATCTAATACGACTAATATGTACAAGAAACCAAATGATGGAGGGAATGGACCCATGAAATCTATGCCCCCAACAATTAAAGATCTCAATGACAAGAATAAGATTTAAAGGCATCGTGTGATATTTTAAAATAGATCCTAACTTTTGACAATTCTCAAAAGTCTTGCATAATACATCTGAGTCCTTGAACATGGTGGTTCAGTTAAATCTATTTTGTAAGATTTTTGCAATTATCTTTTTTGATGAGAAATGACCCCCACATGCCTTAGAATGATAAAATTTAATGACAGTACTTACCTTATTATTAGGAATGTGTATTCAAAATATTTGATCGAGACAATATTTGAATAAATAACTGTCATCCCAATAAAAGTTTTTTACTTTGTTTAAGAACTTTCTTTTATCTTGGGTACTCAAATAAGCTAACAATTATCCTAAAACAAGAAAATTGACAATATTAGCAAACCAAGGCATTGTAGAGACAGAAAGTAAAGATTCATCAGGAAAGTAGTCATTGATTGGTGTGATGTCAGTTTTTGAATTTGCTGTCAATCTTGACAAAATATCAGCGACAACATTTTCAGTGCCTTTCTTGTCTTTGATTATAATATCAAATTCTTTAAGTAACAAAATCCATTACACCAATCTATCCTTAGAATCTTTCTTAGAAACAAGATATTTTAATGTTGCATGTACACTAAAAACAATAATAGGTGAGCCAATAAGATAAAACTTGAATTTTTTACATGCAAATACTACTACAAGTAATTTTTTTAAGTGGTGGTGTAATTCATTTTAGCACTATTTAAAGTTTTACTTGCATAGTAAATCACATAAGGTTTCGTATATTTTCTTTATCCCAAAATAGTACCCACGATATAATCACCGACATCATATATTATTTCAAAAGGTAATGAGTAATTAGGAGGTTGAATGACAAGAGCAGAAGTAAGCAAGTTTTTAAGTTTAATAAAAGTTTCTTCATAATGTTCAGTCCATTTAAAAATATTATCTTTTGTTAGTAAGTTACTTAAGGGCTTAGATATTATACTAAAATCTTTAATGAACCTTCTATAAAAACTAGCATGTCCTAAGAATGATCTGACATCTTTAATAGATTTTGGTGTTGGCCAGTTAGCAATTAACTTGATTTTAGATTTGTCAACCTCAATTCTTTTTTATGAAACAATGTGACTAAATACAATGCCATTTGTTACCATAAAATGATATTTTTCTTAATTCAGTATAAGATTCTTCTCTTCAAACTTACATAAAACCTTTTTTAATTTAGTCAAATAATCATCAATTAAATCACCAAAAATAGAAAAATTATCCATAAAAATCTTAAAAAAATATTTAACCATATCACTAAATGTACGAAGCATGCATTTTTGAAATATTGCTGGTATATTACATAATCCAAAAGGCATTCTTCGATATGCAAAAGTACGAAATAAACATGTGAAAATAGTTTTCTCTTGATCTTCCTGATTAGTACTTAAAAGTGCATTTTTATCATGATTTTATATCATTATTTTGCACTTGAAGTATCAATAACTCCTTAACTAAAGTACGTTTTATAATAATCTATCTAATAATATAAGATACCTTTAATTTATGGTAAATGTCCATTTTAAATACAGGCCTATCACATAAATGAAAGGATTGATTGATAACTTTAAGAACTTCAATTGTAAAGGCAAAGAGATGATCAAACTTAGAAAAGAGATGTCGGTGCAATCCAAACCGGAACATTGTTCGGTAATTGGGTCATAACTAGAGCTATAGATCTCAGATTTAGGTCTAATTTATATAGATGGAAAGGTAAGACATAGACCTATAACTTTCATAGGAGCCCAAGATCTAAAAAGGCCATTTTCAGGTCCAAATTGTTGTAACAACAAAGAAGCCCGAATGTGTCCTCCAGCCCGAGCACTGTTCAGTATTTTGACCATATTTGGAGTTCTAGAAGTTGAAATGAGCTGAAGTTTTTACACAAGAAAGCTGAGACAATTTCCTAGAACTTTCATGTTTTCAAGTGACTCTAAGTTTGACGTCATCAATGACGTTTTGGGCAGACAAGAGAAGATAAAGATTGTCACCAAGTCAAGGGTTAGCCATCTACTCATCAATTAGTCATCAAATCAATAGTTCCCAATTTTGGCCTATAAAAGGAGGCATTTGTCATGCATTTAGGCATCTTGGTGTCCAGATCAAGATCATGCTCTTCCTTTCTCTCTTTGTATTTTTTGTAATGTTTATGCTTTGCTTCCATTAATATTATGTTTATGCCTTTCATTTCCTTTCCTTTACTTAGTTAACTTTTATGTTCTTATTTTGTTTATCTATTTTTCTTCTTATTTTTTTTATCTATTTTTCTTTCTTTCATTATGTCTAGTTAAGTTAATTATGTCAAGTTGAAAAGGTTACACTAATGGTGTAAGAATAAGTATAATGTAAACTTAATATGGACTTTAATGTTTGATACTAACATGTTTTATATTTGTTATCTTGTTCACTTTTTAATACTTGTTAAATGACTAATGTTGATTTATGTTGTATAACACTTGGTACAACAAATACTTGGCACTTTCATAGCCCATACTGTATGGTATAAGCGACACCTGAGCTGTGAAAGGAACTTGATTTGTTGTTAACATAAGTTATAATCATGAATACTTGACGAGATTTCCAAGTATTAGCATTAATCAAATAAGATGACTAATGTAATCATGTTAACAATTTATAATCTGATTGGAACCTCCTTTATGTGTGGTTTCCAATTGAATAATAAGAGTTTATATTATACTTGTTTGACATACCATTAGTGGAATCTCTAACCTTCACATTTGTTATTATCATTGTTTAATCCTTGCTTTAATATTTCATCTCAAAGTTCTCATCTTCTTCTTCTTCTTCTTCTTCTTCTTTTTCTTTTTTTTTGTTATTATTATTATTATTACTACTACTACTACTACTATTATTAGTACTATTATTATTATTGTTGTTGTTGTTGTTGTTGTTGTTATTTATAATTTGTACAATAACCTCCCTGTGGTTCGACTCCAGTCTTGTCGGGTTATTTGTCATTTCGACACTCCTACACTTGGAAGAAGACATCAATCTTTTTGTCGTGTCACTTCCAATGCAATTTCAATTTGGTTGTAACCTAAATAACCATATACAAAACAATAAAATTCATGAGCTGCAACTCTTTTTAGGATTTGATCTATGAAAGGTAAAGGAAAATGATCTTTTCTAATTATTGAATTAAGTTTTCTATACTCAATGCACATACGTCAACTAGTAATAATTCTACTTGGAATTAACTCGTTTTTTTCTTTGTTATCATAGTGACTCTAGACTTTTTAGATATAACTTGGGTAGGACTTACCTATTTACTATCAGAAATAAGATAAATTATTATATTATCTAGAAGCTTAATGACTTTAATTTTCTCTATTTTTTTCATATTAAGATTAAGTCTTCGTTGCATTTCTCTAGAGGGTTTAGTATTTTCCTATAAATAAATCATGTGTGTGCAAATCAAAGGACTAATTCCTTTATATTAGCTATGGTCCATCCTAATGCATTTTCGTACATTTTCACAGTTTGTAACAACTTACCTTCTTAATATACATTAAGTTTGGAAGAGATTATCATCGAAAAAGTTTTATTTTCTTCTAAAAATAAGTATTTGAGATTGAATGGTAATGGCTTCAAATCAAGTTTAAGTGGTTGGATACTTGAAGGAATGGACTGAATTGATCATGGTGATAATTTTTTACTTTTTGATCTCCACCATTTGTCTTTGATTCATCCTAATAATAAACCATTTGCAATTTATCAAATTGATCAATCTTAATTTCATTGGAAGTGGTTTAAAATTGATCATGAACTAATTTTTTAGTAAAGTCTGTAAATTATTATCATCTCTAAGTTACTTGCAAATGTTAAAAATATTCATCCCCAATGTCATGTTTCCAAAAGATAACTTCATTAGTTAATGCTTACAATTAATCAATGCATTAAAAGTTGCAAGAAAAAGATGTTCTAAAATAACAAGAAATGAATTATATGCTTTAACATGTTGTGTCTCTAAAATAATAAAATTCACAGGATAAATGAATTTATCAACTTGTTCTAACACATTTTCAATTATTCCTCTAAGCACTTTTACAGATCTATTGACAAGTAAAAGAGTTATAAAAGTTAGTTTTAACTCACTTAAATTGAGACTCTAAAAACCTGGATATGAAAGTAAATTCACACTAGCTCCAAGATCAAGGCTCTTTTAATTTATGTTCTCTAATAAAGGTCCATGTTAAGTTTATATTATATTTATTCTTACACTATTAGTGTAACGTTTTCACATTGATATAATAAACTTAGTTAAACATAACAAAAAAAATAAATAAATAAAATAAGAACATAAATAAGATTAAAGATAACTAAGTAAATGAAAGGAAATGAAAGGTATAAACTTGATATTAATGAAAGCAAAACTTAAGTAATATAAAGAGAGAAAGCAAGAGCATGATTTTCATTTGGAAACCAAGATGTCTAAATACATGAAAAATACCTCCTTTTATAGGCTAAAATTGGTAATTATTGATTTGATAACTAATTGATGAATGGGTGACCAGCTCTTGACTTGGTGAGAATCCTTATTTGCGATTGTCTACCCAAAATATCATTGATAACGTCAGAATTCGAACCAGACCTCCACATGAAAGTTGTAGGAAATTATCTTACCTTTCTAGAGAAAAAAATGGAGGTCATTTGGACTTTTATAACTTTAGATATAAGCTTAACACTAAACAGTATATGGAGTGTAGGACAGATTCAGATTTTTTCGTTATTGCTACAATTTGGACTTAAAAATAGCCTTACTAAAATAGACCTCCATATGAAAGATGTAAGCTTATGTCTTATCTTTCCATCCATATAAATTGGACCTAAATTCAAGATCTACAGTTTCAAATATAACCTAATTACCAAAAAGTGTTTTAGTTTGGATTGTATCAGTATCTTTTTTTTTAAAGTTTGGTCATCTCTTTGTCCTTTCAATTTTAGTTTTTAAACTCATTGATTAATGCTTTTATTTATATGATAGTCCTGCATTTAAGATGAATATTTATCACTAATTAAAGGTATCTTATAATATTAAATATGGTTCATACTTGCATTTAAGGGAATTTAAGGAGATTTGTAACACCTATAATAACTTAAATTGTAGCATGAATTATAAAACATGTTTTAGTTAAGGAGTTATTGATAATTTAAGTGCAAAATAATGATATAAAGCCTTGATAAAAATGCACTTTTAAATACTAATCACATAGGCTTTTCTAATGACACTTTTAATTTTTCATGTAAAAAACACATTGGAGCAACCCACATATATGGTATTTGTTTTCTTAAAAAATTATAACTTGTATGCTAAATTCATGTTTTTAATGTTTTTTACTTTACATATTTTTTTTACAAAAATATTTTTTTCTCTACACTTGGCCTGTTAATACCATTCTTTTTGTTTATTTTTTTTAATTCTTTTGTAATTTGTTTTCAATTTTTTTTCTTTACACCTTTTTTTTTTAGATTATTCCGCACATATTAAGAAAATGATCTTTTACTATGGCAATTGCAACATTGTTCTCTTTTTTAACTACATTAAAAATTAGCTTGAGATCTTATAAATTTTTGTTGATACATATAATTTTTATTATATTTTATTATATGTAAATGATGCGACTAAAAGATTGATGTCTTCTCTCAAGTGCAGGAGTGTCAAAGTAATAAATAACCCGACAAGACCGGGGTCGAACCATACAGAGGTTAATTGTACAAATTATAAACAACAATAATACAATAACAACAACAACTACTACTACTACAATAGTAATAGTAATAGTAATAGTAATAGTAATAATAATAATAAAGAAAAAAAAAGAGAAGAAAAAGAATAAGAAGAAGAGAACTTTGAGATGGAATATTAATGTAAGGATTAAACAATGATAATAACAAATGTCAATGTTAGAAGATCCACTAATGGTATTTCAAACAAATATAGTATAAACTTTTATTATTCAATTGGAAACCAGACACAAAGTAGGTTCCAATGTGATTATAGATTATTAACATGATTACATTAGTCATCTTATTCAATTAATGCTAATACTTGTAAATTTCGTCAAGCATTCATGATTATAACTTATATTAACAACAAATGAAGTTTCTTTCATAGCTCAGGTGTTGGTTATATCATACAGTATGGGCTATAAAAGTGCCAAGCATTTGTTGTACCAAGTGTTATACAACATAAATCAAGATTAGTCATTTAATAAGCAAAGCATTAAAGAGTGAACAAGATAACAAATACAAAACATATTAGTATCAAACATTAAAGTCCATATTAAGTTTACACTATACTTATTCTTACACCATTAGTGTAACCTTTTCACGTTGACATAATAAACTTAGCTAGACATAATGAAAGAAAGAAAAATAAATAAATAAAATAAGAACATAAATAAGATAAAAGATAACTAAGTAAATGAAATGAAATGAAATGAAAGGCATAAACTTGATATTGATGAAAGCAAAGCATAAACATTACAAAAAATATAAAGAGAGAAAGCAAGGGCATGATCTTGATCTGGAAACCAAGATGCCTAAATGCATGGTAAATGCCTCCTTTTATAAGCCAAAATTGAAAACTATTGATTTACTGACTAATTGATGAGTGGGTGACCAACTCTTGACTTGGTGATAATCCTTATCCTCTTTTGGAAACATGACATTGGAGATGAATATTTTTAATATTTGCAAGCAACTTAGAGATGATAATGATTTACAAACTTTACTAAAAAATTAGTTCATGGTCAATTTTAAACCACTTCTAGTGAAATTAAGATTGATGAATTTGATGAATTGCAAATGGTTTATTATTAGGATGAATCAAAGACAAATGGTGGAGATCAAAAATTAAAAAATTATCACCATGATCAATTCAGTCCATTCCTTCAAGTATCCAACCATTTAAACCTGATTTGAAACCATTACCATTCAATCTCAAATACTTTTATCTGCCCAAAAAATTATTGATAACATCAAAATTAAAACCATTTGAAAAATAAAAGTTGTAGGAAGTTATCTTAGATTTCTTGTGTAAACAATTCAGGTCATTTGGACTTCTACAACTCTAGATATGGTCTAAACACTGAACAGTGCTCAGGCTGGAAGACATATTTGAACTTCTTTGTTGTTTCTATAATTTGGACTTGAAAATAACTTTTTAGGTCTTGGGCTCTATATAAAAGTTATAGGCCTGTATCTTACTTTTCCATCCATATAAAGTAGATCCAAATATGAAATCTACAGCTTTAGATATAACCCAATTATTAAATAGTGTTTTGGTTTGGATTGCACTGACATCTCTTTTCTAAGTTTAGCCATCTCTTTGTCCTTTCAATTTCAGTTCTTAAATTCATCAATTAATCCTTTCATTTATGTGGTAGGTCTACATTTAAAATGAACATTTACTATAAATTAAAGGTATCTTATATTATTAGATATATTATTATAAAATATGTTTTAGTTAAGGAGTTATTGATACTTCAAGTGCAAAATGATGACATAAAACCTTAATAAAAAAATATACTTTTAAGTACTAATCAGTAAGCATTAACTTTGTGATTCATGATTATATTTTTTACTTGATATAAAAAAATGCATTGATAACATCTGCACATTAATTCTTTTGCGTTAGAAAAAATATTATTTGAATTAAAGCTTTATAAGTTGAATAGATATTTTAACACCTTGTTTTTTGTATTTATTGAAACAAATAGTTCTATCAGCTTTTTAATTTATGATTATATTTTTTTAAATAAATAAATTTAAAAATCTTGCATATTTAGTTTTTGTTTTTTGTAAAAAATATTTATCTGACTTACAACTCAACATAGATCACAATCCTAGCACATGAAACATGCTAATTAAAATGTTATTGAAACCTTCATGATATGCTATGAAATTAAGTTACTTTTAATAGTATTCTAAAAACTGTTCAAAACATTGAGTGATGCTATCTTCACTATACAATTTTATCCTATTCACTTCATGTTTTTATGGTCTGATGAAAATAATATTTTTTTATGACTTGATTTCACTACAAGTAAAATTACATGGAATTATTTTATAAATTATAAAACAAACTTAATTAGCTTATAAAATATCTTCTAACATTAAATATAATAATCCAAAAATATAAATTATTTATGATATTTTGTGTCCTAAATAATTTAGAGATTTTAAATAAAAAATTAATTGATATGAGAAAAATAATGTTTATTTTGAAGGGATTTACCACTCATTGAAACAATTTATTAATAATTATCTATTTTAGAAAATAATAATTAATGAACTAACTATTAAAGGTAATATGGCTTTTCTAAAGGTCCATTGTCATTTAAAAATGTGCATAAAATATTGTTCGCCCACACATTATAGACCATCTCATATTTCACTGTGGATTAAGACAATTATTTTTTATTTTATCATTAAACATTTTTTATTGTATTTTGTTTTTGGTTTTTTTTTTCAATTGATAGTATTTATTCTTTGTATTTCCTTAAAGTATGAAGGTTTTGATAAGATTTTAAAGATTAATTGTAGGTTTATTTAATGAGATATGATGTTGATTTATAGCATTAAGATAAAAGTAAAAGATTATAGACCAAACCAAGAAATAAACAAACCCATGGTGGTCTATTACAAATTCACATAAAAAGTTATTAGTTCTCATATTTTGTGCTGACTTTCTTTTAGATCTGTATAGTTTGGTTTTTTTTTCTATTATTTGAGGATAAAACCTTATTTTGCTCATGTTAAGTCCTTGAGTTGGAAATAGAAGAGAAAAAGTCATCGTAAAATGAGAGAAGAGAAAGAAAGTTGTTGGTTGTCAACATTCTAACAATAAAAAAGTTATTATTGGGGTCATTGAGTTCATTTGATATGTTTTTCTTACCTTTGAACCTACTAGGAAATATAGAATACGGTTCAAAAAGAATTGTTTTTGGTTTAATTCTTATTTTTAGACCAATTTATGGGTGATTTGAGTTGAGAAGTTAGTTAATTGAGATTCTTAAGTTTTTCCTAGATGTTTTAAGGTTAAAATAAGTTGAAAAAACTATAGCTTAATTTTTCAACCATCTCTCTAATGGTTGGAATTTAGAAATGTAGATAACGTATCATATGTTTTTTCTTTTCTTTTTATTAAAGGGGAAATTAACTCAACCCTCTTATAGTTTAATAATTTTCTCATTTTTCCTTTATTCTTTCAAAAATTAAAATTTATATCTTAAAATTTATAAGTTCATAAAATTTTACATCCTCATTTAAATGGGAAAAAAACAAAACAAAACAAAACAAAAGAGGTAAGAATATTTATAAGATCATCATTTTATTTTAATTAATGATTAAAAAGATTTTATATTAAATATTACAAATTTATCATATGTGTGTGTATTCCAATGAAGAGAATCCCATGCAAACCAAATCAAAGCAAAGCATTATCAAAACACCAATTTATATAAATGTATATCTTTCAAGAATAAAGAGAAAGGAATGAGTCAATAAGAATATTCTTGAATAATTAGAAGTTTAATATAGGTTATGAACATAAAGCTTGATATTGGATATTTAGTTGGTAAACTAGGTATATTTACAAGTAATTTAATTATGAGTCATTAAAAGAAATAAAAAAGGATACTCAAGTATTTAAGTTATACCTTTTACTATAAACTATACTATACTAGTTATCTAATAATAATAGAAGAGTAGAACAATGTTAATTCAATATCCGACATTAAAGATTTAAAATTCATAAATAGATATGTCTTCACACTTGATGGAATATATGTGTCATAGAAATCCTCCAAATAAATATATATCGCTAGATCCACGATGCAATTAGAGTTTATTGTTCTCGATAAAGTTGGAGATGAACATGATTGGATTTATAAGTTCTTAAAGGATATTACACATTATCCCAAAACCAATATCAATTATTTGTGTCCACTATGATAATGAATCAACAATTAGAACGGCATAAAAAATTTATATAATAGAAAGTCTAAACATATATGTAGTAGATATAATATTGTTAAACACTTGGTGTCAAATGAAATTATTTTCATTAACTATATGAAGTGAAAATAAAATATTGCAGATTTGTTAATCAAAGATTTGTCAAGAGAGTTTGTGTTATTGAGGAGATTGAGCTTAAATACTTTAAAAGATGAAAGAATGTAATGATGATAACTATACTTAGTTGATTGGAGATTTCAAGATCTACGTTCAAAAGCAAAACTAAGTTATATAATATTTTTGATACCATTATAAAATTATTATTTTCTACTTATTCCTAAAATGAAATAAGTGTTAGTTGCAATGTAATAAAGGGTGAGCTAAGCTTTTAAAATACACCAAAAAAATATGGTATAATACTTTTAATGAAAGATTATCTATATAAGTAAGAAATATGGTTGTTTATTTGAGAATTATGATAAACATTGAATTCTCTAAAACACTCATAAATTCAAGAGTTATTTAGAGCCAACATAAACACAACAATTAAAACCAAAGAAAATCTCTAGGTAGAGAATTTTGTGAGTACTATTGTCTTGATTTGCACAAAATGATGAATAATTCAAAATATTGTGTTTGCTATATAACAAAGTAAATTTGATAGTATTTCACCAAGAAAAAATTAAAGTCAAAAGTTACATATCAGGATATGGTAATCTATCAAATTAATATCTTCAATAAATCTTTGAGTTGTTTTCAAATTGACAAGACAATTTCCATTCATACAGAGAATTGTTGGAAATTTATTTTAACTAACATTATTTAAACAAATTATGGGTGAATGAAAAATTAATCTTAAATAACTATTGATTTTTCTAGATTTAATTTTTAATTTATGATGACTAATTAATGATTAATAATGATATGAATTATTTTTCAACCTTTTAGCTTCCTAAATTCATTACAAAAAGAAAGAAGGGTGAAAGAAGAGTTTTTAACTTAAATTTTTTTTATTAATTTTTACATGCTCTTCCTAACCATTTATTTTAATGTCTTCTTTTAATTTTAAGATTTGGTTTTCCTTTCAAATTTAGAGTTTAATTTTCTCCTTAAAAAAATCAAGTTTTATCTTTTTAAATTCAAAGATTTTGTTTAGAAACATTCTTAAACCAATATGATATTGTTGGAATCTTGAAAATCATAATACAAACATCCTAGTTATAAAAACAATGAACAATAAAATTTTAAAGATAAATAATTTATTAATAATAATAATAATAAAATATTTATTATTTTAAAATGTTTCAACAAGTTAATAACTCCACTTATTTTAATTTAATTATAATAAGTTTGAATTCAATTATTATATTTGTTTTGTGTCCATGTTTGCTCTAAACTATTGTTTTACATGAAAATTTAGACATACATGAACTATAAACTTTACATGACATGCCATATAATATAATCGCTTAAAGCAATATATATTTACAAACTTCGAATCTCCGTAAACATCCTGTTTGCATCATATGCTATTTTATAGACAAGCTGCAATTGTCATATCCTGGATGGGATGGTGAAGTCCGTAAATATCATGAAATCTTCTCAATATAGTTGTTGGTTCTGAACCCCCCTGTCCCTTTCAATTTTTTAAATTAGCAAGTGTTGTTATAATATGATATCAACTATATAGTAAAAAAGTTCTACATTAATGCGTGATGAAAGAGAGACGGGCCCATTTGTTATACAGTAGATGAGATTACAAAGACTTTCTACTCGTCGGGGGTGGGGTGCCCGTCAACGGCATCATCGCCGGTAATCTGATCAAGAATCAACACCAGCCCCATAGCAAGTGCCCCGTCAAAACCAGGCTTAAGGCACAAGGAGAAGACGTCCTTGCCAAGCAGGACATTGGTGGAGGCATCTACTTTGCGTCTGATCTCAGCCATTGATTCCTTCTCTGCATTGAATATGGTGCAAGATCTGTTCGCGAAGGATCCTTCTATCTGGTACTCCGCACCTGGATTCCCATAGACTTCCACCGTCACGCTACACCGTCCTATTATGGATGATCTACGCACGCTAAAGATCGGTCTGTTACCGTCCGTTCCTTCACCTTTGTACCCTTCCCACCTTTGATGCAGGCTCGGCCTCTGTGCGTACCATTTGATTGACAGATCACAATTACTATCTAGTATAATTACGATAACTATACGTCATGTATGTAACGAAAAGTGTGTTTTTTTATGTAAGTTTTATTCCAAAGCCACCCCTTTTACTTTCGAATTAGACACAGAATTATGACCAGCAAGTTAATTTCTTTCAGGCGGTTAACTCGCCGGGTTGACTCGGTATCAGAGGCTAGAAATCAGACGATACCTTTAAATCTAAAATCCAATAGAATCACATTAATTAATTGAACGAACACGATCCAATTAAGCATTCCCCTTTTTTTTTTTGAAAAAATAATAATAATAAGTTATAGAAAATGTTCAACCAGATCCGTAAAGCTCAATAACTCACGAGTTAATCGGGCCGATTAAAAAGTCTAGAGAGAGATGTCCAGCTGAGCGAACTCGTTCATACAGATATATATACAGGGAGTGAAAGGAGTACCTTTCTTCTGACAGTGAGAAGACAGCGGCCATGGGCGTCCATGAGAACGATTTCGCCCTGATCACGAGTGTCAGGCCCGTAAGATTCAACTCGGAACACTAACTCACCTTTGCAATCATAGACAGTGAAGCCATCATTAGCGAAAAACAGACAAGTTTTAAGCACTGTGAGAAGCTTCTCCCCTTCGTAGATAAACCCATCATCCACGACCGAGCCTCCCTTCATTTCTCTCTCCTGGATTCTTCTATTCAATTCGAAGATGATCTCTATAAAACAGGTTGACTATCTTAAAAGTCAGGTCAGGTTCTGTACAGTAAATGTTACGGACGCTAAAGAAATGAGAGATGCTGTCAATGTTATAGACGCGCGGAGAGAGAAACAGAGAGACTGAGGGAGGGAGGGAGGGCGACTTGAGGTGAGCCTCGAGGGATGATGGATTGTGCCATAAAATAATATCTCGCTGCAAACGCTTTCTTACATCATTGCGGAAGCATGGGGTCTTGTCTCCTGAGAGAGTTAATTACAATTTGGTCCCTCACATTTATTGAAATAAATAATTAGTCCCTCTTATATCCAAAGCTCTAGAAAAACTCCTTGACTAGAATTAATCATGCTCAATAATATATATTTTTAAGAATTGAATTTTAAATCAATTTTTGTGTTTGAAACTCTCTTTTTGAAGTATTTATTTTAATTTCAAAAGAAATTTAATTAACAAATAATGACTAAAAAATAAATAAGAGGGGGGGGGGGACTTTTGAGTAATTCAATTCTAATTGACCTTGAGAATTATTTTCCAAAAACACGCCTTCTTTTTTGTCCTCCTAACACATCTTCTCTCCGCAATCTCTTTCCATCTTTTCTTCAACAAAAAATCAATACAAGGTTGAATGGTATTTTCTGTGAGGAATTATACTGAAGATGGGATTTAATCACAATTGGATTGATCTAGTAATGCGATGTGTGACCACAACTTAATTCTCTATTATGATAGGAAGCTACTAAATTTTCATGATTCTTTGTTTGCTAGAATTCTTAAATCAAGGGATTCTTCTCTATCAAATTCTTGGCATGTTGTTTAGGTTTATAATCCTAGATATGCATGGCGTATTATAGTGGAGAGTCGTTTTTTTTCTAAATATTCCAATGAAAAAGCTTTGATCGATTTTTTTTCTTAATATCCTAGATATGCATGACTTCTTTAAAATGCTTAAATTTTATGTCATTTTAAACTCATACGAGGGTTCTTCTAAGCAAAAAAAGAAGAAGATTTTTGTAACAAAAATAATTTTTCAACTAGGAGTAAAATAGTTAAAATCACCAATTCAATTCATTTTCATAGACATTATAAACAATTTAATTTAATAATTTAATATTTTATTTTAAATATAATAATTATAATAAATTATTAATTAAATTTAAATCTACTTAGAAATTAAATTTAATTCAATGTATAATTTAATTCCAAACAAGCTACAAGAATATAATTAATTAGTTTTGTTAAGTTGTAGGTTATAACTAGCTAGCTATGTGACTCAAAATCTATAATAAGTCAAATAATCAAAACAATTTAAAAGAATTTCTAAATAATAAAAAAATTAATGTTTTTTTTATTATAAAAAGATCTAAAAATGTTGAGTCGTGGCAGAATGGTTCAATTGGATGTCAAGTCATGGTAGTAAGAACCTAAAGCTATTGGGTTCTAGTAGCAGCAATATCTAATTTTTTTAATTCTTAATATCAATATTTTAAAATAGTAAAAAAAAAATAGAATATAATCTAATATTTTTTCAAAAGAGAAAATAAATAAAAAAAACAGTAGCAATACAACATGAAACTAACACTAATATTGATTTTTTTTAATTATTACTCAAACTTGTTTTTCTATTTAATAAGTACACTTTTATAAACACACCTAACTCTAAATATTTAAAGGAAGTTTTATACAATTTATTGATTAATACTTAAAAGTGTATTTTTATCAAGGTTTTATATCAGTATTTTGCATTTGAAGTATCAATAACTCCTTAACTGACACGACAAAGAGATTAATGTCTTCTCCCAAGTGCAGGAGTGTCGAAGTAATAAATAACCCGGCAAGACCGGGGTCAAACCACAAGGAGGTTATTGTACAAATTATAAATAACAATAATACAACAACAACAACAACAATAATAATAATAATAATAATAATAATAATA